>OY744517.1:72243490-72368490 GCA_963556195.1 Sepiola atlantica
GGGCTGAGAAGAAATATCTGAGCCTCATGATCGGCAAGGGCAACTTTCATAGACAACATGGTGGATCTGGTCGGCATCCTGCGAATGCCGGCCCTATTTTATTTCAGGTAACGGAATACAATAGACCAAATACGGGTAAATACATACGATCAGCACAAATCAAAGACCGCACAAATCAAGAAATTAACCACAAAGGCAATTAGACTAATAATGGGGGAGTGCTATCACAAAGGCAACCCCTCACATAAAGGGGCCCCTTTACACATATAGAACATAAGTTATGCCATCTATTCTCTAAACATCTTCTATAATGATAAATTACATCAAATATAATGTTGTCATTTATGTTGATTATAAGGTTTTATTTCTCATAGAATTTTCTGTCAGGAATAATGTTCTTTTGTTTTTTCTTTTCGAAAAGGTTTGTTATTCCAATATGTGTTCCCCATTAATGCCATTCAGTTCAGAGCCAAATATAGAATTCTTATGTTTGAAAAATGATTTCAAAAATGTTAATTATTTTTGCTGGTATATCATACCCCCCTTCAACAACGGAGTAAATAGTGCCTGGTATAATGGTATCATGACGACAAAACACATACTATATACCCCAACCCAACCCAAAAGGAAAAGAAGGTAATGCCTGGGAGAATGGTATCATGAGGAATTAACATATATAATATACTGCTCCCGAAAGGATGGTATCATGGCGAACAAACATATTCTTCAATACTCCCCTCAAAGAAAGGATGTAATCATAACAACAAAACATATACTACACTAACACCCCCGAAAGGATTGACATATAGTTCATTAATCTGAAATAATATAGTAAACTGAATTGAGCATTAAAAGATGGTGGAATAGTACAATTAATAGAAATGATAGTATAGTTTCGGCTTCAGACAGACGGTTACCAAATCTCCGTTAGTAATAGATGTCGCTATTTGGATACAATTTCCTGTTACATAAGAAACCGTGTGTGCTTATTTGTTTGCAAAACATTCTGTGAAAAGAATCTTACACGATAATAAATGTTATATTGGCTGGCACTATGATTGGAACTATGATGTTGGTGATGACCAATGGGTATACTTGAAGTGTTGGTCACTTGACGTGCTAATTAGCTGCTGAGAGGTCACCAGCACTCCTATTTGGTCAATTAATATAACCCTCCATATGCGACGTTTTCTGAGCACGGAAAGATAATTCTAAGGAGATCGAAGTATAGAATTTGTCTGACATTTTCTAAAATAACTGATATAGGTAATATTTCCGTAAACACTTTCAGACAAGATGTACAGATTTAGACGCGTCAATGTAAGGTTACACCCTGGACAAATTAATAAAAGAGAGTTTTCCATCGATTCTGTTGGGAAAGTTAAATAACATCCTAAAAGACTATGAAAAACAATTTCCGGAATGGTTAGTTTTTTTTATTATAGATGGATACTGGGGGCTTTTAATGGCGATATCGCAATTATGCTTCAGCGTATAAATGTTACTAAGAAGGTTAAATATAGGTTTTAGATTTCCAGGAATGGAACTGAATTAATGATATTATTATTTATTGCAAACTCTTAGACGGCGTTCTAGTGTAACATCCTATTCTACCAAATAATACAATAACAACAACCACGAATTAATCTTTTGCTGTAACATATAATATAATAAAATATTATCAACAAAAATGTTATATTTAATTGTATGTAATCTTATATAGAGAGTGAAAAGAGGTCTCTTTATTTCATTGACGAGTATAGCTTTTTATCCAAAAGCTGTATATGCGAATCGGCTTCGGAAGCGATTTATTTCGAAACAAAATGCATTCATTTATTTTCGATAATATTTACATTCTCCCCACTCGGCATCTTCTTATAAGCTAGTCATCCATACCGGAATCCGGGGGAATTTTCACTCTAAAATCTATTACCACTGTTACCAATATGCACCTGGAAGTCTTCTTCATAGGATAAATATATCTACATAACACTGTTATTATTTTATTTTTTCGACCTTGCTGTTGTCTCTAAGCTACTCTACAGTTATCACCTAAATACGAAACAATCCCTACACATCCACTTTATTTTTGGAAGTTGTTTTGATTGGTTATCTAAAAAAAAATTCTGTTACATTCTTGATTGACGGAATACCAAATTAGCAGATTAGTAGATTGGCCTAATTGTTAGTTAACAGGCACTTCCTTTATTCTTACTTTTTAATCGTTATTTGCTTTTAATGGATTTTATATTACAGTTTTTTTCTTTCGAACCATAGGATTTACATAAAATACTATTCTTGTAACGCCAGGAACATTCCGCTACTTATTTAATTTTTATTCCTCGTATAGTACAGATCTTCAGATACCTAGGTGCGACGTACGTATTTATTAAATTTCAAAGTCATTGATCTTTAATTTTTGGAATAGCACAATGACATTTTTAGGGTAAGAATTTGAAATTACTAGATCAATTGCTCACCACTGCACGCTTACATTTTTCAAACTTTACAATTTATAATTACTTTTTGTTTTTACATTTTAATACATCATTTCCGCACAATATGAATTTTGTAACAAACTTTTGAATTCAACCCGTTGCATTTAACTACTCGTTTTACCTTTTCTATCTTCATAAAGTATCGATTCTGAAATGGGTTAAAAATATTGCGGTGTAACGTGCGATTTTTCACTGAAACAAAACGACAGACTTTGATATTTTGGTATAACGGAATACATTCTCTAATTCCGTTATTCAGCTGTAACTGCCTTCCCCTATTTGACGCCGCTCGCGCAAGACAGCAGCAATGTGTTGTTATGGTTACGATGATTGTTGCAGCTGATAATTTTCAACTACATATTTACATATTTACACGAAAACACGCCTGACTCACTCTCATCCGTGGGAAGTTCTGTCTGGACAGACCAGGATATTTCAGGCAAGACTGACTTCTAACGGTCGCTTAGGTTTTAAATTGACGTTTAACGGTCCCATTATGCCAACTGCATATTTGTGTCTTTTTTATTGCCATCCGGACTTAGAGTTACTCTTGGGATACAAAGAAACACAGCGCTTTTGTGTTATTTATCACGACGTTCAACTTAACAAGAGTAATCCTCCCAGGCATCACCACTCTCTTTCGGGCAGTGTCGAGTTGATTCCCTGTCATCTGCAGCGCTCTCGTTCATGAGGGAGTTTGAATGGGACCGACATGGATATTAATTGACTTTTAACGATTTCGTTACGCCATATACGCGCGCATTGATTTCGTCTTTTTTGTATTTATTCTCGGATTTAGGATTATTGGTTGAGTTAATGAAGGGTATGTATTTTTTTATTCATATCAAATATTACCTTCCTTCCAGTGTTTTTGTATAGACACAGTTACTTAACTCCCTCCGCAGCCACCACCCCAGAAAAAGATTTGGTAGTTTGCTTGAAGCATTTTTGGTAAATAAGTATATAGGTATTTAATAAGGCTGTTTTTAATGCGGAAAGTAAAGAACAGTAAAGGAGAACATGAACATAAAAAATAATTGGAGACAATATGTGCGATATTTTTTTTTCAAAATCTTATCTATTTATATTTCAGAAAATCTTTCACTTAGGAATGGAGAAAAATATAGACACACCACTTATATCGGACATTACATAGCAGACTTCAATAAGAACAGAAGTTCAAGAATAAGTGGCAACATGTCGCGTAAAAAATAGAAAGAAAAATATTGTATGTATCCTCCAGATGTAAATTCTTTTATGAATCGAAAATTTGAATTTTAGATAAATAATATTTTATTTTAAATAAACATCTGAATTGGATTGGTCTCTTTACTGTTTTAAAAATATGTTTTAACATTTTGATATTTCGTGAGAAACATTCCCTTTTTCAAAAAAAAAAAAGTTTTTTTCGTTTTCAGATAAGCAACGTCTAAATTTTGCTACTATATTTCTAAAGGTAAAAAATATGCAGATATTTATTGTTGTGAAGTTGTTCCACAGTAAATAATAAATAAAGGAAGTCAAGTCGAGGGTTGGTTTAACAAGTGTATTAACAAAGTAAGAAAGTGACTAGCTCTTGGCTAGACAGTTACAAGACTGTGCTTTGTCTTCAGTGTCTCTGGTGACTCGCACTATTTATAGTGACAACCGGTGTAGTTTCTCCTGTGTAAGAACGGCCGGTGTAACATTTATCACCATTCATTTCAAGGTATACACACATCTTTGGGAAGGCTTATTTTTATGCCTTTCTTTTTGGTCTTCCAAATTTCCTCTGGTTTACATTCGGATACGTTTAAAACTGCTGAGAAACACAAGCGCTACACCTTAAATGGCTGCTACACACATGATGATACACGCAGTATGAAGCATGTACACAGATATGAAAGAAGTAAATAGACACCTTTTAGTGTCATTAATTATGAACACTGCTGTCAAAGGATCAGAACCTTAGAAAGATAATAGTGATTATTTCCCTTCGCCGATAAATTAAACAATCACTCGGTTAACAGTGAAAAGTGGAATCCCGTGGTATGCGGCTATTTTATAATTATTAAATTCACCTTTATATTAACCTATTATATGGTTCCTCTCGAACTCTGAGGTTTATAATGCTTCATTGGCCGGTATCATACATAAATCGGGATATATGATAGATATATTTATATCTGAAACAGAAAAATCTCAATTCGTATAAATTATTGACATTTTAAATACGTACTGCTACTTTGTACGGCTTCGAGTGTTGGTCGTCAGTGAAAGAAGCAGAAACTTTAAATATGTATGAATTATTTTTATGGTGTGTCTATTTACTTCTTTCATGTCTGTTTGAATCACCATGGGAGTATTCGGTTCTGACTTTAACTTTGAAAGCTCACTCTTCATGTCAGTTATCAGAGCATTACAATACTCTATTGATAAAGATATCTGTGTTCACATAAGTGTATAGGCTTTACCTCCTTCATGAACACCAGTCTCACAGAACAGGCAATCGTGCGGTTCATTGAACTCATTTATTCACTTATCTCCATCCAGAGCCAAACGTTGTATCCGGTATCATCATTCGTTACAACATAGTCACCTTCTAGGGTGATACACTGATTCCAACACTTCTGTAACAATCCAATGCCTTTCTTGTAGAATTATTTGTTTTGACGTTAAAATACACCACAATTTCTAGTAGCACTTCTCCATTGGAGCAAAATCTCTTTCCTTAGAGAATTCTTTTGAGATTTGCAAACAGGCGGTAGTCACTGGGGGATAAATCTAGAGAATAGGATGGGTGTGGAAGCAATTTGAAGTGCAATTCATGTAGTTTTACCATTGTTGCAATTGACTTGTGACAGTTATTGTTGTAGTAAAAGTGCGCTTTTTTCTTCATTTTTTGACGTTTTGGGGGCGATTTCTTCTTTTAAATGAATCAATAATACTATATAATATTCGCTATTGATGTTTTTTCTTTTCTCAAGGTAATCGATGAACAAATACCTTGAACATTTCAAAATATAGACGCTAAAACCTTCTCTTGCTGCTGTTCATTCAGCTAAATGCCGATTTTACTCGAGAGTAAAGTGGTGGATCCGTGTTTCAGCCATTGTCACATAATGACGCAAAAACTCCTTTTTCGCTGCGTTGAAACAGTTGATTAGTGGCTGCACTGTTTCTCTGATCTTTTCCTCTTTAATTGAAGTAGAATTTCTAGTTTATTTTTGTACATCCCGCAAAATTCAGAATGCATTTTACTGCCAGCAATCAAAATAATTATGTCACCCTTCTGAACGTTAACGCCAGTTATACCATCAGCATGCTAGAGACCTTACACTTATTCGAAAATTCTAAGCAGTAAGGTCATACAAGAACTTGTCGCACGAAATATTTCTTGACTCCATTGCAGGATCTCAACTAATTCAGTTAGTTTTTGAATCATTAAATGTAATGTAAATTATTAAACCTTTGCTCCAAGATTGGAATTCATTTAATTTGAAATATATATGCTTTTGTTATTCGAACACATTCAAACAAATAAAAACAGAAAATAACCTTAGCTTCTTTTTCAGAAGACGAGTACAGAAGGAGAGGATGAGATACAGCGAGCAGAAATAAACTCATATTTTATTTTCTCTCTTATTATTATTCATATTTAACTGACTTTGCAAACTCATTTTTTCCTAATTCAACTAATCTTTCCTGAGTTCAATTAATGACTCAACGGGTCATATTTTTTCTAGTATTATTTTATAATGCATTGTTATTTATTCACAGTTATTTCACTATTATTATTATTATTATTATTATTATTATTATTATTAATAATAATATTTTTATTATTGATAATAATATTATTATTAATATTAATATTATTATTTATGCTAAAGTGTTTTGAATTTCGGGGCTTAACAATCCAACTTACTAAGCTGCTGAAAGCTGCACGAAAGATGATAGATGAGTTATATGTTTGTCAAATGCAGAGCTAACGTCTCATATGAAATCGCGTGAAGATTGCCATAGCATCCATTATAACCTAGAAAATGTATTGTTTTTTTCGTAGAATGCGGCAAAGTTGCAAAAAGCAAGTGTTGAATGAAACGTCATTTTAAAATCATGCGATGTAGTTCAAATAAAATACGGGTAGTCCAAAAGTCTTGTTACCTTATCAAAAAGTAGGAACAATAATAAAGTAATGAGTTCCGCCATTGTTATTACTTTTTGGTAATATTCTATACATAAGAAATACAATATGCATTGATATGTGTGTTGATTTCCTTGGAAATATAACGGTGCTGGCTACAATTAACAAATTCAAAGATATGTGTGTCTAACTTGTTCTCTCTATTGGCGTTTTTTTTTGGTGATAATCAGAGCTTAAAAGTCATCTCTATAGTCATGCCGGGCGAGCAAAAGATCATATTTAGATTTGGTAAAGGATGAATAGAATAAAGAGACACACCTGAAGACGAGCCACACTCGAATCCGAGGTCAATATATATTATACAGTTATGTATTGATTAGCCATCTATACCAGCGGTTTCTGAGGTAATCGGGAAATACAAACGCGTGGGGTTAAATACCACGTTCACTACTTTTTCAGTAGATATTTTAAGAGTTAAGTTTGTTAGATAGGCAAAAAGGGTATAAGTCTTTTTTTATTATTCTGATTACGTTCTATATATGGGTGATGTCCTGTGTGTTTCCTTACATCGTTTAAGTCTTTTTAGATGTGAGTAAATTCGAGGGAATATTTTTGTTTTGTATTTTAGTGTATTTTTATCCACGTTTAAGTTTGTTTTTATTTTTTTGTAACTGCGTATACATGCAATTGTAAAAATAAAACACCTTGTCCGCTGCACGAAAGAGTCGTTATTATAAACCACCCAACACAGAAAAATTTGCTAAACAGAAGATCAGAACTAATATCTAAATGCATACACGAAAAGAATTACTTTCTAGCCGAGTAAGACTTTAAAGAAAGATCATTTGGCTAGGCAGCATTCATTTGAAAAGGCCAATCTGCTGCCAATCTATGAACATGGCGAAAACTACTGTCTAGGGGGTCCCTGTATCTGGACAGTCATTAAATTTGGAATCTCTTGGGTGGGTTATATCCACAGCAGGGAACATCGTATATGAAGAAACATTATTTTCTCAAATGTATAAATGGACTTCTGGGTTGCCAAACTTCAGACCAGACATATTTCTAATTTTCTCCTCTTTGTTAAATATTACTCAATTGCAGCAAGTCTGTAATTCGCATGCATTGCAACTACGCAACCCACTATACTTGCCGCCTATACACACAAATAAACACAGACTTAGGACAAAAATACAAAAGACAAACACAAAAATCAAAGTCATACACAGAAATTATTCCACCATAGAAGAATTACCACAAATAATCGAAATTAATACTAAACAAAGGAAAATGCGAGACACACAATAATAACGTAAGTACATAGTATAAAACAAATAAACACAAAATTAGCTAAAGAAATACACTAAATCAACACGAAAAAACAATGTCATAACTAGAAAGTATTCCTCTAAAATTTTCATGTAACAAAAATAATTAATGACGTTGACATACACACGGAGAAATCACGCATATATAGAAACTATTAATAAGAAAAAAATTTAAGACTTATACCAATTTCTTTTCATCTAAGAGAAAATTAAATCATAAAATGACACGAACATAGACACAGACCAGACACAAATATATCCAAATTTAAACGAATAAGAAAAAGTTTAAATAAAAGACAATTTTCTTAAAAGAATTATCCCAAATCTTACGTGACATTAGTGAACAGATAATAAAAGAATCATAATAAAAAACAAAAACCTGTTTAAAAATACTGATGACAACCTAAAGTAAACCCACCCCGCCCGTAATCAATGCTACCAGGCAAACACATAATCACACAGACATGGAAAAATTAAAAAGCATGCAGTATACACAAGTCATAATGACCACTTCACCCTATCGCCAAAACACGCACATCAGCACATACACCAACCAAAGTAAAAAGCACACAGAGAAGTCAATTTGAAATCTTTCATAATTTTAAACACTCACTACTGTCATGATGTTCGGCTGTAAATAGGCTTAGTAAACTAGGTCGTTATCAAGTCCATGCAATATATATATATATATATATATATATATATATATATAGCTCTACTTACCTGACGTTGCCCGGAATGTAGTAATGTCATTTTTGTCACTTTTTAAAATTTTTTGTTTGCACATTTTGAAAGTTATACAAAAGAAAACGAAATAAAAAAATGTTTTGAATTCTTTTCTACTTAAATGAATATTAAATTAAAAATTAAAAAAATAGTAATATGTAGGTTGCGTATAGGGCAGAAACACACACATACCTAGAAACACGTGAAGTAGTCACATCATTTTATAAATCTAAGGAAGATATGGAAAAATAAATGCTTCTGTAAGGTAGATTATGTAGGGTAGATAACTCCGATTATAATCTTCAAATTAAAATATGAGTTATCTCCTTTACATTCTTCAAGATATGCTTAGAAAATGGCTCCCGTCTGTAATTGACATTTTCTGCAGAAAAGGAAAATGGCTTCCCTGTCCAAAATATTCCGAGTAAGAATAAATGTACAGGGTGTTTCAAAAGTCTTGGGAACATTACAAATGCGTATATCTCATGAACTATTCCAGGAAGAAAAATGAAACTGGTGCCATTTTAAAGCTTGCTTAATCAAGTTTTTGGTCATACTAATGATTTTCGTGTTATCTTTCCAGGTGCAGTAATGGCGTTCTCTAAACAGACAAGGCATTTTGCGTCCTCCAATTTGCAAAGACTGAATCGTGGACATGTGTTCAGCGTGCATTTCGCAGGAAATTTAAAAAAGAAGCCCCTGAAAGGAAATCCATTGTCAGATGGCATGCTAAATTTGTGAAAGATGGGTGTTTGTGCCCAAGTAAGCGAACAGGTCGCCCTTCAACTTCAGAAGATGCAGTTGAGCAAGTTCGGACAGCCTTTCAGCGGAGCCCCCATAAATCAGTGAGAAGAGCCAGCAGGGAACTTCAGCTTGCTCCAGCAACTGTCTGGCGTGTCTTAAGGAAACGACTGCAAATGGTACCTTACAAGCTCAAGTTGGTCCAAAAGTTGAAGGACACTGATAAGCCACTTCGCCGTGACTTTTGCATTGCAATGCAAGAGAAGTTGGAAGATAACGGCTTTGATGACCGGCTTGTTTTTAGCGATGAGGCGACCTTCCATCTGAATGGCAAAGTTAACAAGCATAACACTCGCATATGGGGTACTGAGAATCCTCATGAACTTCTTGAGCACGAGCGAGATTCACCAAAAGTGAACGTGTTTTGTGCAATTTCCAAGAAAGGTGTCTATGGACCGTTCTTCTTTGAAGAGGCAACTATCACTGGTGAATCCTATCCTAACATGCTGGAAGACTGGTTAATGGCTCAGTTGGAACAAGCAGAATCTGATGACTTCATTTTTCAACAAGATGGTGCACCACCACACTGGAGTCTTAGAGTAAGGCAGTTTCTTCTTGGATTGGGAGATCTGGGCGAGGTGATGACGTTCTCATGCCCTGGCGTCCTAGGTCTCCAGATCTTACCCCGTGGGGCTTTGTCAAGCAACAAGTCTATGTGCCGCCCCTTCCAAGAGATATTGACGGACTAAAGGCTCGAGTAACGGCAGTTGTGGGAACCATTGACGTCAAGATGCTGGAACGCGTTTGGCAGGAAATGGACTATCGACTAGATTCTGCCGTGTGACGAATGGTGCTCATATTGAGCAACTTTGAAGATTCCCCACAAAACTTGAAACTTTAACCTTTCCAACGGTACCAATTTCATTTTTCAACTCCTAATAGTTTTTGAGTTATTAAAAATCGTTATGTTCCCAAGACTTTTGAAACACCCTGTATTTGCAATTAAATTAAAGTGAATTATATTTTTCTTCTAAACAATATAGACTAACGTTAAAGAAGATAAAATGGCTATTCAGAATGAAATATTGATATTTTAAGACGAAAGCTACTTAAATCTGAAGTCGAAAATTCGGTTAATATAATTTTTACGTTAGATATTTTGAGTTGCTATACTTATACGAGATCTGGAATCAAAACGCGGTTGCATTTTTGTAGCTACTCAAAATCTTACGTTTACTATTATCATGAAGCTCTGCTTTGTATTGAGCACTTTTTTTAGTAAATACTGGAAAATATACCAGTTTACGGTTTTATGTTGAACGCACTAATCTACACCGATGATTGTATTTCTTGCGTATTTGTGTAAGTGGCGCAACATCACTATCTGTTGTTGTGCTTACGGGAATAATAACTTTTCAGATGAGGCGTCTGTCAAATTTGAAAATTTACATTCAAAATATTTTACACGGATCAAACGCATACGTGTCTAGTCAAAGCTACAACTATCTCAACACGAAACTTTAACTGAGTAGATAACTACTTTAGATGTGTAAACTTATGCGAGAATAAGTGGCTGACTATTGACACGTTTTATGTTTTTTTATCATTTTAATTCAATTTATTTAAAGAGATCAAGGGGCACCCTCTTGAGTCTAACACTTGAGTTCCCTATGAGTAAAACTTATATCCGAGGGTTCTCTTAAGGATAGAGGTTGTCCCTTTTAGGGCTGCTATCTGTACTTCCCTACAGTTTGGTCTTCCGGGGATTGTGTCTAAGTATTTGCTTAGATTTTTTCTCACTAGACCAGTTGCCTCCACTACAACCGGTATGATGTTTATTTCGTCGATGGACCATGTTATTTTTAAGTCATTTTTTGAGGTCTTGAAGGATTCCTCAAATAAATCCCAGGAAAGTCCATCCGTTGGTGCTGTTGAAGTGTATCACGTCCTGTTTATGTTTACGAATATACTAGCTCTGTCTACTCGGTGTTGCCTAGGAGTGAAGGAAAAAGTGGCTGACCTGTTTACGAATAAACGGAAATTAATTTTAGTGACTTTTAATTTGTTTCGGTGAGTATGGTGAAATGTTTCCCCTCTAACACTTTTCTTAGACTGAAAAATATATTCAGAAAAGAAAATGTGTGCACTAACTACAATGTACGAACTCTGACCCAACGGGTCATTGGTCATTTGGAAATCTATAATACTTAAACCTCTCGTAAGTGGATGAAAGCATCAACGTCGATGAGTGAGTGAATATACAGTATATGGGAAAGCGAAAAGTGTTTTAAACAAACATGGATTTGGGAAAATAATTTGGCTATTTTAATAGAATTACTTCCGTTTCCAAACTGGGCTCAAAATCGGATTTTCTTTTTGGTTAGGGTTACGTAAGAAAACATTGGTTTGGAACTCGGTTTAGAGACGCGGGTGATTCTATAAAAAAAATAGCCCCGATTTGGAGAGGAAGTGATTTTATAAGATTAACATATGTCTAATTTACTAAATTTGTTAATAATTTATTAAGAAAAATTATCTGTTCATGTTTCAAAATATTTAATTATCTGAGTCTCTGCCGTTTCTGAAATAGTCGCTTACAAAGGCTAAAGGCTTGAGCTGTCACAGTAAAATACACCTATACACTCATATAACACACTCATGGTATCCTTCTTAGTTTGGGAGCTATGTACCGTCAACTATACATTTTTGGTTTGAGTCACTTTGACTTCTGATATAGTTAGTATATCACTTGAGGATTGGATAAAACTTGATGGGATGCCCATATTATACCCTCTAACAGCTTTTAAAATACTACAAAGAAACTGAGATTTATGGGGAATATTTATTTATTGCTGTCTCATACTTATTAAAATTCCGCAAAAATCGGAGATATTTGAATTTTAACAAAAGTCTTCGACTCCCTCTTTGCTCCTTTTGCATATAACTCAATTAAATATCGCCCACATTACCCACCATCCGCTCTGTTCTAAATTTATAATGATTGGTTTATTAGTTTAGGATTAAATCCTACACATTAGGATATATAAACATATACATCTACCGAACTTTATATAAATATATATATATATATATATTTATGAATATGTATATAATAAGGATATTTAACAGTTCTTAGGAAGTAAGATGTTTGTATATATATATATATATATATATATATATATATATATATACATAATATTATTATTATTATTATTATTATAATTTTATTACTAATTATATACGTACATGAAAGTAATCAATGGGCACGTGTTTCTGACTCACAGGCGTCATCAGCATGGATCGAACCTTCGATATTGATTCTATAGTCTGTCGTTTTACCTCATGACCATGATGTCTTTCCTGGGAATATGTACGATTTTTATTACCTATATATATATAATGTATCTTATGTAATTGTTTTTATTGGTGAGTGTAGTGTTTGTTGCTTTTTGCTTACTACTATTTCGATTGTATCACTTCCTAAGTGATAAAGATGCAAATAATTGCATCATTAGTCGTCCTTAACTTTATAGAATGTATTTTTGTTAATATGTATATATTAATATACTAATAATGCAATTATCTGCATCTTTATCACCTATCAAAGTTAGTCATGCTGATAACGGCGTTGAGCCATAAACACGTGTTCATGAATTACTTTTATGTACGTACTCTTTGGGAAAAATATACTACCAGGTTCTCATCGGAGTTGGGGAGAATGTAACACACACATCGCTCTCTCTCCCTCTATCCCTCCCTCTCTCTCTCTCTCTCTCTCTATATATATATATATATATATATATATATATATATATATATATATATGACCGAAATGGGACCTTAAGAATATCATACACCAACTGCCGTAGGTGTATTGTATATATATATATATATATATATATATATATATATATATATATATATATATATATATGTGTGTGTATATCATACACCTACGGCAGTTGGTGTATGATATTCTTAAGGTCCCATTTCGGTCACTTGTAGCATATATATATATATATATATATATATGTGTGTGTGTGTGTGTGTGTGTGTGTGTGTGTATGTATGTATTTATTACATTATATATATATATATATATATATAATCAATTACTATTTAATATACATACATTATCTCTAGTTATATAAAATTTAGCATGTGTATATGTTTATATATTTGTACGTACAGACACATTAACCTATCATTATGAATTTTGGAACATCGCAACTATGTGTAAGAGGTCGTAATGGGGCCTATATTTATTTTAATTTAATTTTATGCAAAAGACGTAAAAGGGGTAAGCTCTTTCGAATGAATTAAGATATATCCGATTTATGTGAAATTTTAGCGGTATATATTAGACATCAGTTAATAAATAGTCATCAAATTTCAGTTTCTTCGGAGCATTAAAGGGGAGATAATATAGGGAAAAACTTCCCATTTGAAAATTTAAATATTTCAGATTAGCATTAAATTTGATCCATAGTTATTAGTCACCAACGCAAGAAAGATTACCTCTATTTGAATTTCATATTAAGACCCCCTTAAGCTAAAGCCTTAAATGTTTAATAGTTTCTACTATTAAAATCATGTAATGGATTCTGATAAAATAAAGCCGACTTACTATACACCTTGTAAACTCTAGCTCAATTCACCAGCATTTACAAAAACATAACTGCCCCTTCTGATTTTAGACAAGTTTTAGTTAATAACACGAAAATAATATATCCTGAAACCAAAAAAATTTAAAATACTCAAGGCTATCTTTATTAAAACCCAGCAATCTAAAATTAATAACATTAAGTATGAAACCAGTAACAACATTTTAAAATGCCTAACGTTATACAATTCATCCTGTGGCGCTAATTTTGGGGTCCCGGAGTTTAAATTGTTAACGTTTCTCCTGGAACTGCAGTCGTTTGTTCTTTTGACGTCTAACTGATTTCACGTACGCGTTCTCGGCTTCTTTTTGAAATTCTCTTCTTATCTCCAGCTTGTTTTGTTTCATTTGTGTTCGTCACCTGAAGATAATTCGACTAAGAATCGAAAACTTTCGTGATACATACTTTCTTTATAAAAATTGCTCAAGCCAAGGCACGAAGCCACTTGATATAAGGAGCTAAAAAATAGTACTTCAAGGTCAAAAACTAGTCAACGATAAGTGTTAGATAGATAGGTTTCAGACCCCAAAAACAGCAATTATCCCCCCTTTGTCAGAAACATCGCTCAGAGAATGCGAAGACTAAAGGACAAAATAGGGGAAACGAGAGTTACGGGACTGCCGAAAGTAAACCAAAGGTCCATTTTCTACTCTCCCTATTTATTTATTTTGATTTTGGCACCAAAGAATCATTAGAAAAATTGAAAAATAATAATAGGTATAATCAAACAGTAGAATTCTGTTTGTTTAATAATGTTTGATTAAATGAATGAACGTTGCCTAAATACACACACACAATATACATATATATATATATATATATATATATATATATATATATATATATATATATATCGTGTTACAATGATAGAGGATAGAGTAATGTCAAATCTTCATAATGCGTCAACACGCATGCGCGAACTCATTTATACATGCGTGCTCGGCTATAGGCAGAGCGGCCAATGCTCAAACAACGGAAACGCTGAAAACATAATCTAATTTACAACTAACTCCAAGGGAAACCAAAATCGGAAATTCTTATCATCTTAACTGGATTACATTTGGTGACCTCTGAAAAAAATATAAGCAAGAAAATATATTTACACGAAGACAACTGTAACACAATTCAAAAATCAAAAAAAAAAAGCAGGAAGTAAAAATAAAATATCGCAATAAAAATGAAATGTTATGTACTAAAATAGATAATAGAGAAAAATAAGAATTTTAAAAAGACAAGAATTCTTAAGATGAGCCCATTCAGTCTGCGCGTTTAGCAATGAAAATGCTTTTTAAGGCTTAAATGTGACAGATTGATGGATGAATCTGCAGATGGAAAGAACGTCTTATATATATATATATATATATATATATATATATATATATATATATATACTAACGTGTCACCGCTTATCGAGGCCCAAAGGCCACTCGAGGATAAGAGTTAATGAGATTGCCGGTTGACGATGAACAATACCTTGAGAGGATTGGAACTGATGGGCGAAACGGTCAGAATTTAATTATTTATACGGAATATTTTTTTAACATTAGATTTTAAAACAACCATGTTGTAGCTAGCTGGGAAGCAGCCTTGTGGCATTGTATTCCACAGATTAGAAGTGCTTGTCTAAAATACTATTTAAAAACATAATCTGAGTAGACTAAAGTAAATGCGATTTCAAGCTCAAGCGAGACAGAACGACCGACGGACATCGCCTCTTATATAGATACGTGGACGCATCTACATAGAATAACATGCGGTGAGCTATAGAAATACTATTTCTATATTAGACATAAATACCAAAGAAAACACTTTTATTATTTGGATTATTCAGACTCCTATTATCATCTTAGTTTCTGTTTTTACAACGTGTCGGTCGATGTAACCTCTGACCTTTTCGGGTACATCTTTTTTAATATTTATGCTGAATAGGAAAACCTATATGTAATTTCGAACAGGACTTTTTATTAAATCCAAATCTGTTTGAAATTCCATATAGGTTCCTGAGTTCGGCATAAAGATCCCCAAGTTCGCAAAGGTGTACCTGAAGAAGGACGACGCTTACATTGGTCTTAATGTTGTCAAAATAACACCTAAGATAAGAATAGTAGACCGAATAATCCAAATTATACAAATTCAAAGATTAGAATAGTAGACTGAATAATTCAAAATATACACAGATTAGAATAGTAGATTGAATAATCCAAATTATTCAAATCCAACGATTAGAATATTAGACCGAATAATCCAAATTAAACAAATTCAAAGATTAGAATAGTAGACTGAATAATCCAAAATATACAAAGATTAGAATAGTAGATTGGATAATCCAAATTATTAAAATCCAAAAATTAGAATATCAGACCGAATAATCCAAATTATACAAATCCAAAGATTAGAATAGTAGACTGAATAATCCAAATTATTGAAACTCAAAGATTAGAATAGTAGAGTGAATAATCCAAAATATACAAAGATTTGACCAAAGAATACAAATTATGCAAATTATCAATTCTCATCTAAAACATTCTGAAATATAAAAAAGATATTCCAAACTTAAGTATGAGAAATAAAGTAAATGTTATTTCAAATTTAAGCGTGACAGACCGACAAAACTGATGTTTAAAATGTAAGTGTCGCAGACCGACAGCCGGACAGAGCATAAGGATGATTGGACATATGTAAAATGAAATTCATCCAACTATTCTGAGCGGGACAACGCTACTTGACACTTAAGAATGACAGATCAAAGAAAATTCTGTTAAAAAGTTGATCCATTTGTAGAAATGACAATGAAACTAAAATGTCACCTTCCTACTTATGATGGTATTTCCTCGCTTCCCACCGCAAGAAAAATGTGACACAAAGCCAGAGAGATAGGGAGACAATACAAAGCCAACGCACCAGAGGGTGGGTCACTCCGGCTCCGCAAAAAAAAATCTGAACAGCCCTGTTGGCATTCCCCGACGGAGGAGCCTCGGGTGATAAGCAATACACCAACCCTTCTCAAATAGAAAAAGTAAAGCCTCAGAGAGCACCACTGTTAGGATTGAACACGATCATACCTACCCCGACAAAACAGACCCAGTTGATTCCACAGTGACCCACCCTCCGTCGGATTGATTGACCAGGACGTATCCTCAACTGATATGAAACCAGACAACCTTTTGTTTCACTATAAAAGAAAAACAGCTTTCTACTATTCTGAGTCATGTCTATACGATCGACGTTTAAGGAGTAACTAATCTGCATATTGCTTTGCAAAATCAGCTCTCATTAATGAACTATTGTTTGTTTGCTTTGGTGGGAGGGTTATTCGATGATTGTTTTACTATTATCAACAGTTATATTTACGTATATGTTCTATATCATGGATAAATGCTTAGCATTTTGAGTGAAAAGAGACTTTCTGGACTTTTGCGATGAATTTATTTCTAGGGGGTTGCGATTATTTGTTTTCTCAATTTTCCCGGGCAACGCCGGGATACTGGTGCGGCTCGTTTAAAATGTAAGCATAATAGATCAATCGATGGACAGAGCTTATTTTAGATAGTTAGACGCATCTAAAATAAGATGCGTCCATTCAATCTACGCGTTTAGCGATGAAAAGTACTGTTTCTTTTGTTGTTATTGTTGTTGTTGTTGTTTTAAACTGAAGCACACCCAACCGACCTGTGGACAAAGCCTCGTATAGAGATATGAAGACGATATATAAAAACTTCTGTCGATACACTAACTCAATTCTTGGCGCTTGCTTATTTTTTTAGTAATTCCTAGATAGGTTCCTAGCCTCTACCTTCTTCTTGGGTATTTCCGGTTCAAAGATTCTCTATTGACAAAAGTTCCATTCTCTCAATGATAAAAAAAATGATAAAAAAAACGGTAAATAAAGTACCAGAAAAATCTCTATCGATCGATCTGAAACATCACTCTCGCCCTCTAAAGTCGACTGATTTTTTTACCCCCACCACACACGCCTTTGGTCTGTCGTCTTAACTCGGTGCTGACTTAAAGAAAGAACAAAGAATTAAAGAGATAAAAAAGACAATATTTCTCCATGTTAAATTCTTGCCTAACTACACATTGCGTGCCAGCAACACATTCCCGAAGCCTGCTGCGCCGCTCAGCCGGTATGATTCGAAAAAGAAACATACGATTTCTGCAGTGGCACCTAGTTAGCTAGTGACCGTCTTTTGGTGAGATTAAGACATAGCACATATGTATATTTGCTAAAATAGAAAGTATCCACTTTATCATAACCGCCGTTTATGAAACAGGAAATTGAGAAACGGTGTTTATCCAAAAACAACCCCGTATTATATTTAGTCAGGATTTTTTTTTGCCGAATACGAATTTGTTTTCAACAATTTGTTACATCATAAACAGATAATAAAATCAAACTTTTTATGAATTAATATTATTTCAATATTTATAAATGGTTTAATAGTTTTTTTTTATAAATTGAAATTTAAGAAAATTTAAATATATTTAAAATTCACCTTTGAGAGCATGTGTGAATCCGTGAAAAGTTAAGCTAAAAATAAAATTTCCGCCAAAAGCTAACCGGCCTAAAATCATGGTGGATTGTTTTTGGATAAACACCGTTTCTTAATTTAAGATTTAATAAACGGCGGCTATCATGACGTGGATACTTTCTATTTTATCGTATCTTTAAACGTGCTATCATGCATATGTATATCAATTTACGTATCTATTTTGTATCTGTGTTGGATTGTTGGCCACCTACACGTTGGAACCTCGAAAAAGTTAGAATCTGAGAAACGAATGCGAACGTCTAAAGGAAGACCACTCTACGTGTAAAAAATAAGATGAGCGATTGGTCATGTAAACTGAAGACTATCTGAAGATTTTGTCAAATTGATAGTAGGTATATATGTAGTCTAATTCAAAAGTCTGTTATAAAATGTAAGCATGCGTTTGTCTACTTCCTTTATTCAAATAGTATACAAGATGGTTCGAAAATCTTGTTATAAAATGTAAGCATGCGTTAGTCTACTTCCTTTATTCAAATAGTATACAAGATGGTTCGATAGTCTTGTTATAAAATGTAAGCATGCGTTTGTCTAATTCGTTTATTCAAATAGTATACAAGATGGTTCGAAAGTCTTGTTATAAAATGTAAGCATGCGTTAGTCTACTTCCTTTATTCAAATAGTATACGAGATGGTTCGAAAGTCTTGTTATAAAATGTAAGCATGCGTTAGTCTACTTTCTTTTATTCCAATAGTATACAAGATGGTTCAGAAGTCTTGTTATAAAATGTAAGCATGCGTTTGTTTACTTCCTTTATACAAATAGTATACAAAATGGTTCCAAAGTCTTGTTATAAAATGTAAGCATGCGTTTGTCTACTTCCTTTGTTCAAATATTATACAAGATGGTTCGATAGTCTTGTTATAAACTGTAAGCATGCGTTAGTCTACTTCCTTTATTCCAATAGTATACAAGATGGTTCGAAAGTCTTGTTATAAAATCTAAGCATGCGTTTGTCTAATTCCTTTATTCAAATAGTATACAAGATGGTTCGAAAGTCTTGTTATAAAATGTTAAAATACGTTTGTCTACTTCCTTTATTCAAATATTATACAAGATCGTTCGAAAGTCTTGTTATAAAATGTAAGCATGCGTTAGTCTACTTCCTTTATTCAAATAGTATACAAGAGGGTTCGAAAGTCTTATTATAAAATGTAAGCATGCGTTTGTTTACTTCCTTTATTCAAATAGTATACGAGATGGTTCGAAAGTCTTGTTATAAAATGTAAGCATGCGTTAGTCTACTTCCTTTATTCAAATAGTATACAAGAGGGTTCGAAAGTCTTGTTATAAAATGTAAGCATGCGTTAGTCTACTTCCTTTATTCAAATAGTATACAAGAGGGTTCGAAAGTCTTATTATAAAATGTAAGCATGCGTTTGTTTACTTCCTTTATTCAAATAGGATACGAGATGGTTCGAAAGTCTTGTTATAAAATGTAAGCATGCGTTAGTCTACTTCCTTTATTCAAATAGTATACAAGAGGGTTCGAAAGTCTTGTTATAAAATGTAAGCATGCGTTTGTTTACTTCCTTTATCTAAATAGTATACAAGATGGTTCAAAAGTCTTGTCATAAACTGTAAGCATGCGTTAGTCTACTTCCCTTATTCAAATAGTATACAAGATGATTCGAAAGTCTTGTTATAAAATTTAAGCATGCGCTTGTCTACTTCCTTTATTCAAATAGTATACAAGATGGTTCGAAAGTCTTGTTATAAAATGTAAGCATGCTCTTGTCTACTTCCTTTATTCAAATAGTATACAAGATGGTTCGGAAGTTTTGTTATAAAATGTAAGCATGTGTTTGTTTACTTCCTTTATTCCAATAGTATATGAGATGGTTCGGAAGTCTTGTTATAAAATGTAAGCATGCGTTTGTCTACTTCCTTTGTTCAAATAGTATACAAGATGGTTCGATAGTCTTGTTATAAAATGTAAGCATGCGTTAGTCTACTTCCTTTATTCAAATAGTATACGAGATGGTTCGGAAGTCTTGTTATAAAATGTAATCATGCGCTTGTCTACTTCCTTTATTCAAATAGTATACAAGATGGTTCGAAAGTCTTGTTATAAACTGTAAGCATGCGTTAGTCTACTTCCTTTATTCCAATAGTATACAAGATGGGTCGAAAGTCTTGTTATAAAATGTAAGCATGCGTTTGTCTACTTCCTTTATTCCCATAGTATACAAGATGGTTCGAAAGTCTTGTTATAAAATGTCAGCATGCGTTTGTCTAATTCCTTTATTCAAATAGTATACAAGATGGTTCGGAAGTCTTGTTATAAAAGGTTAAAATACGTTTGTCTACTTCCTTTATTCAAATATTACACAAGATGGTTCGAAAGTCTTGTTATAAAATGTAAGCATGCGTTTGTCTAATTCCTTTATTCAAATAGTATACAAAATGGTTCGAAAGTCTTGTTATAAAATGTTTAAATACGTTTGTCTGCTTCCTTTATGCAAATATTATACAAGATCGTTCGAAAGTCTTGTTATAAAATGTAAGCATGCGTTAGTCTACTTTCTTTATTCAAATAGTATACAAGATGGTTCGAAAGTCTTGTTATAAAATGTAAGCATGCGTTAGTCTACTTCTTTTATTCAAATAGTATACAAGATGGTTCGAAAGTCTTGTTATAAAATGTAAGCATGCGTTAGTCTACTTCCTTTATTCAAATACTATACAAGAGGGTTCGAAAGTCTTGTTATAAAATGTAAGCATGCGTTAGTCTACTTCCTTTATTCAAATAGTATACAAGATCGTTCGAAAGTCTTGTTATAAAAAGTAAGCATGCGTTTGTCTAATTCGTTTATTCAAATAGTATACAAGATGGTTCGAAAGTCTTGTTATAAACTGTAAGCATGCGTTAGTCTACTTTCTTTTATTCCAATAGTATACAAGATGGTTCAGAAGTCTTGTTATAAAATGTAAGCATGCGTTTGTATACTTCCTTTATACAAATAGTATACAAAATGGTTCCAAAGTCTTGTTATAAAATGTAAGCATGCGTTTGTCTACTTCCTTTGTTCAAATATTATACAAGATGGTTCGATAGTCTTGTTATAAAATGTAAGCATGCGTTAGTCTACTTTCTTTTATTCAAATAGTATACGAGATGGTTCGAAAGTCTTGTTATAAACTGTAAGCATGCGTTAGTCTACTTCCTTTATTCAAATAGTGTACAAGATGGTTCGAAAGTCTTGTTATAAAATGTAAGCATGCGCTTGTCTACTTCCTTTATTCAAATAGTATACAAGATGGTTCGAAAGTCTTGTTATAAAATGTAAGCATGCGCTTGTGAACTTCCTTTATTAAAATTGTATACAAGATGGTTCGAAAGTCTTGTTATAAAATGTAAGCATGCGCTTGTCTACTTCCTTTATTCAAATAGTATACAAGATGGTTCGAAAGTCGTGTTACAAAATGTAAGCATGCTTTAGTCTACTTCCTTTATTACAATAGTATACAAGTTGATTCGATAGTCTTGTTATAAAATGTAAGCATGCGTTTGTTTACCTTCTTTATACAAATAGTATACAATATGGTTCGAAAGTCTTGTTATAAAATGTACGCATGCGTTTGTCTCCTTCTTTTATTCAAATAGTATACAAGATGGTTCGAAAGTCTTGTTATAAAATGTAAGCATGCGTGTGTCTACTTCCTTTATTCAAATAGTATACAAGATGGGTCGAAAGTCTTGTTATAAAATGTAAGCATGCGTTAGTCTACTTCCTTTATTCAAATAGTATACGAGATGGTTCGAAAGTCTTGTTATAAAATGTAAGCATGCGTTAGTCTACTTTCTTTATTCAAATAGTACACTAGATTGTCCGAAATCTTGTTGCTCAAGATGAAATAATAATAGATTGGAATTCCCTGAAGTCCAGCTTTGTAAAATATCACACACGCCGCATCATTTTGTAACACGAAGATGTTGGTGTTCATAGAGACTTTTTAGATGTGTGACAGTCAGTGTCAATGAAAGTGAATAAACTTTTACTACATTTCTTCTTTGTCTATTCTTCCTATGCGTAACAATATTTTCGGACCACCCTGTACATTATGCATCATTAAAACAACATATGAAATATTATATTATACTAGAATATACTTTTTAGGACGGGTAAAATGAATTCCTCCAACAGAACAGTTTAGCATCACGTTTATGTCTCTGTACGAAAATTAAAATCAAAATATGATGCTCTAAACCTTATGGCTAGAATCTTCATTCCGATTCTGATCAAAATCATTTCATCTAAAAAATGTCTAAAATTTAAGCCTTAAGGTTAAGGGGTCTTAATAACGAATCGAAATTTGGAGAATCTTGTTCAATTGATGTATAATTATTATAGATAAAATTTAATGCAAATCTGAAATATTTGAATTTTCAAATAGAAGGTTATTCGCATATTATGTGTTTAAAAACCCTTTAAATGCTCCAAAAAACTGAAGTTAAGGAGAATATTTATTAACTGATATCCAATACATATTGTTAAAATTTCATGAAAATCGGAAGTATCTCAATTTTCACGATGGGGTACCATCTCCTATTTACCCCTGTTGCATGAAACTGAATTAAACTAAATATAGCCTACATTATTCGCCCTTACGCCTAGCAGCTGGGTTTCAAAATTCATAATGTTTGGTAAATTAGTTTAGGAGTGAATCCTATACATACAAATATATAAATATATACACATAACAACTAGATATATTATACAAGCTGTTCATACCCGGTGGTGTCCGGGACTCTTTAATTTGAATTATATTTTTATTATTCACATTTTGAAAGTTTAATTAAATTTCTTCCAACTTCATTTTAAATTTCCAAGGGTCACGTAGTAAATGTGTCTATTAGTCAAGTATTACGCAAAGATTAAAATTGTTCAATTATTTAAGAATAAGCCGAAATGAATTCTGCTGACATAAGATGTCAAATAAATAATTGAGTAATAGTAAAGCGGAAGTAATTTAGTCAAGGAAAGGCATGCATATATATATATATATATATATATATATATATATATATATATATACTCCTGATCAAAAATTTAAGATCACTTGAAAATCTTTTAAAAGAACCCGTTTTTAAGGATAGATTTTAAACGTCTCCCACTTAATGAGGTATTTTACACTTGATTAAAACCAGAGACAAACATTCTACGAAATTGTATGAAAAGTGTATGAAAACATTCAACAACCAAATTTAATAATGAGTTCTACCTCCACTGGTTTTGATGACTTCAAAAATTCTTTGGGGCATGCTAGAAATGAACGCTCCATTAAGGTTCGGGGGATGTTACTCCAGCTTCTGAAAATGGTTTCACGAAGTTCATTTTTTATTGAATATTGTTTGCCATTTCGATAAACATCTCTTGTCATCCATCCCCAAACATTTTCAATTGGGTTCAAGTCCGGTGAGTATGCAGGATGTCCCAAGAGATGGGCCCTATTTTCTTGTAGAATGGTCAAAGGTCCGTCGTGCAGAGTGGATTGCAGCATTATCCTGTAGGAATAACCATTTATCCCCACACAACGATGGCCCTCCGTCATCAACGATGCTTTTTGTAGCATGCTAACATAACCATCCGCTGTCTGACGACCCTGCACCACCTGGAGCTCCATCATCATTCTGTAAGAAAAATGCACCCCATACCATTAGGGACCCGCCACCACTATGACGTGTGGAAAACATTTCAGGAGGCATGTTTTTGTTATGCCAATATCGTTGGAAATCATCAGGACCATCTATATTGAATTTTTCTCATCAGGAAACAAGACTTTCTTCCACTTCTCAATCTCCCATGTTTTGTATTCACCACCAAACCTTAAGCTATCCACTTTGTGACGTGGAAGCAGCCGATGTATTAGTGTACGCTTTTTATTTACCATGCCTTTTTGTCGTAAGTTTCGTCTGATAGTTACTGGACTGCAATTAGCATATGTGGCTGCCTTAATTTGACAAGAAAAAGGACACTGTCTCTCACATCCACTCGTCTTATTCTCCTAGTCTATGCAGGAAAAATTTTGGGGGGACTACCAGTAGATTTTGTTTTTCCATAATTTTCACTGTTCTTTAGAAAGTTGAAAATCACAGTTTTACTGCGATTTACCTTAGCTGCGATCGCCCGCTGTGACAAACCTTGCTTATGGAAATCTAGAATTCGAGCACGCTCAACTTTGGAAATTTTGCTTGCTTTAGGCATGGTGACACATTTACACGGTGATTGCTAATCTTAAACTGAACTAAAAACATTGCAATTACCATAGATCTAACAATTTATACACCTGGTCTTATAATTTTGATCAGGTGTAAAATACTTCATTTTATAAAAATGTAAATTTCTAAATAAGATATTTGGAATGTAGCTTTTTATTTCCATAACCTTTTAGATTGTAGTATTGGTAAGGCTAAGTGGGAGGAGTTTAAAATCTATTCTTAAAAAAGGTTGCATATGTCAGCTGGACTCGGATAAATTTGATGGTATCATTCAAAATATGTAGGATTTTGTTGACGTAGTCATCCTGATTAAACAAGACCAGGGATTTGGTAATGATAAGTAGAATTGTCTCTTTTAAGCGAATTACAGCTAAAAACTGTTCACGTTTCCAAAAACAACACTCTGAACACTCTAGGGAGTGCTAACATACGCGTGAGCAATATAGTTGAGCTTAGATACAACATGGAGTTTTTACTTGTAGGAAGTAGGAATAAGTCTGCACAGCTGAGCATGGAAATCCTTCACCTCAACAAATATGTTCTTCCTTTCTAATGTGCGAAGGGGGTACGCCAAATTCCAACCCATGAGAATAAATATTTCAATGGAATTCAATTCGTTAAGAATCGTAAAATGTAACATCAATCCACGATTGTTTATATTGAAAGGCTAGAAAACATTCATCAAAATTGAATAGATAACGGGAAAACCTTAAGTAGTAAAAAAAACGATAGTTGATTACGACTAGAAATCCTCAACTTCGTTTTTCTTCCTTTTTCTCTCTATAGCCTCTCGATTTGTTTTCTGTTTTTTTTTCTCTGTCTGTTTATCGCTTATGTATATGCACTTAAGTATATGTATTCAAGTCTAATGTTAACAAATTCTTGTTGAGCCGTATCATTAAGTAATCTAATCCATCCCAGATGCAACCATGGGCGGTAACCCTCAAGGTGTTTGTCTCACCATAAACTTGACTATAACCCGTGTCCTCGAGTGGTCTTTGAGCATTGATGAGTAGTCAAGTGTTAGTAAATATATATATATATATATATATATATATATATATATATATATTTATTTATTCTGGTACAGAAAAATTAGTACAACATTCGTACCGTCGGTTTCAAGCACGGAAGGTCTTACCCATCCGGCTCTCTTCAGCTTCTGTTGTCATCTGTTTTGGAAATGTGAGGTCACATGACACTCTTGTTGGGACGCGTTATTTGCTCAGTGTGTTGTGTGTGTTTGTTTAAATTTGAATTTAGTGTCATAAGACCGTTGAGATTTAAAACACGGGAGAAGAAAGAGAATTCAAGATTAAAGGGAATAAAAAGGGGAATAAAAAAGGGGGGTAAAAAATAAAAAAAATAAAAAAAAATATATATATATATATATATGAAAAAATATATATATATATATATATAAATAAATATAAAAAAATATAAAAAAACATATATATATATAAACACATTTTAATACTAAGAATAAAGGAATAAAAAAATAATTAAAAAAAAGTATAAAAAGTGGGTTAAAAAATATATATATATAGAGAGAATAAATTGTAGAGAATAAAAAAGAGCGAGAGAGAAAGAAAGAATAAAAATAGAAAGAATAAAATATATAAATAAAATATATAAATAAAAATAATAATAATAAAAAAATAAAAATTAAAAAATTAAAGATTAAAAACAAAAATAATAAAAATAAAGAAAGGGTTTCTCTGAAATTCCCGTGAGCCAAATTATGAATTTGTATCATTAGCCGTTATATTTTTGAAGGTATGCGTTCTAAAAATCGTTGATGTGTAAGAATCTTTAGATTGGAGTGATTTTTAATGAAGGGATTCGGATCTAAGGGAGGTAACTAAGATGGAAATATGAAATATTTGAGTTTGTTAAAGTGGGTTTGAAAATTAATCTGGTGGTTGATAAAAGATAAAAAAATAAAAAATTAAATATTTTTGCATTTTGGTGAAAGTCGAAGTTTTTGCTCTTGGAATTTATGTGGATATAATTTTTTGAGTAATCTAGTGATTGATAATTAAATTAAATATTTTTGTATTTTTGTGAAGGTCGGAGTTTTTGCTCTTGAAGTTTAAGTGGATATAGGTTGATGAGGTGTTTGTTCGTTTTTATTGTGTTTATATTAGTAGAGGGGGGGTAGTTAGACATTATGTGAATCGGTCAGACCAGTTTATAAGCAATGCTTGCCTCTTGTGTGCACATCCCTTGAATATTTCATCGCGGACATTTAAACAGGCTGTATTCGGATCGATGATGGCTTTTGAAATGTGGTATTTTTCAGCGTCACATAGAGGACATCTGTTTATGGCTGGAGAGAAGGATGGTTTTCTCTCAATTATTTTCCATTTGATGGTGAAGGGTGTGTTTTCTTCTTTAAGCTGCCATATTCGGGTCGCGAGTGCCGTATTAGCCTTGTTTTTGTATCTGAAGGAGTTTCTGTGTGCATATAGCCTTTGTTTGAAATTTCCCTTCGTCATCCCAATATATTTTTCTGCATTACTGGTATTCTGGTCTGTGACGGTTGCTTCATAAATGATTGAATTGATTTTGCAATTTCCCTCCAGGGGGCAGTTGTTTTTGTCTTGGCATGAGCAGCCTGCGTTTGTAATTGTTTTGGGTTCTGCAGAGATAATTTTTCTTATTGAAGGGGCAGTGGAATAGCTGATCTTAACAGAATTTCTGTTAAAAAGTTTGTGTAATTCATTTGTGGGTGGGAAGTGTTTGTCGAGCAACTTGAGGAAAAGTTGGCCTACCTTTGTTTTGGTATTGGTCGAATAGGGTGGGGAAAACCAGATCACCGATCTCCTTCTATAGAGATGACGGACTTTGTCTGTCACGCAACCACAACGGAAACACATTAGATAGATTTAGAAAAGAATTAACAAACACCTTCCATAATCTCGGCTTCAAAATTACCATTAAAACAAATTTAGACCAAGTAAACTTCCTAGATACCACACTGAACCTTAAAAACAATACACACAAACCTTTCCACAAACCCAATGAAACACTCCAATACATACACAAGGGATCCTGCCACCCCCCCACCATCTTTAAAAATTTAATCAATAATATTAGCCAAAGAATCTCAAACCTTTCATCCAGTCCCGAAATTTTCAACCAAGCAGCACCATATTACAACAAAGCGCTCCGCGACAGCGGGTTCAGAGAAGAAATCTCATACACCCCCAACCGAGACCAACCACGGGGGACCCGCAATAGAAGGAGATCGGTGATCTGGTTTTCCCCACCCTATTCGACCAATACCAAAACAAAGGTAGGCCAACTTTTCCTCAAGTTGCTCGACAAACACTTCCCACCCACAAATGAATTACACAAACTTTTTAACAGAAATTCTGTTAAGATCAGCTATTCCACTGCCCCTTCAATAAGAAAAATTATCTCTGCAGAACCCAAAACAATTACAAACGCAGGCTGCTCATGCCAAGACAAAAACAACTGCCCCCTGGAGGGAAATTGCAAAATCAATTCAATCATTTATGAAGCAACCGTCACAGACCAGAATACCAGTAATGCAGAAAAATATATTGGGATGACGAAGGGAAATTTCAAACAAAGGCTATATGCACACAGAAACTCCTTCAGATACAAAAACAAGGCTAATACGGCACTCGCGACCCGAATATGGCAGCTTAAAGAAGAAAACACACCCTTCACCATCAAATGGAAAATAATTGAGAGAAAACCATCCTTCTCTCCAGCCATAAACAGATGTCCTCTATGTGACGCTGAAAAATACCACATTTCAAAAGCCATCATCGATCCGAATACAGCCTGTTTAAATGTCCGCGATGAAATATTCAAGGGATGTGCACACAAGAGGCAAGCATTGCTTATAAACTGGTCTGACCGATTCACATAATGTCTAACTACCCCCCCTCTACTAATATAAACACAATAAAAACGAACAAACACCTCATCAACCTATATCCACTTAAACTTCAAGAGCAAAAACTCCGACCTTCACAAAAATACAAAAATATTTAATTTAATTATCAATCACTAGATTACTCAAAAAATTATATCCACATAAATTCCAAGAGCAAAAACTTCGACTTTCACCAAAATGCAAAAATATTTAATTTTTTATTTTTTTATCTTTTATCAACCACCAGATTAATTTTCAAACCCACTTTAACAAACTCAAATATTTCATATTTCCATCTTAGTTACCTCCCTTAGATCCGAATCCCTTCATTAAAAATCACTCCAATCTAAAGATTCTTACACATCAACGATTTTTAGAACGCATACCTTCAAAAATATAACGGCTAATGATACAAATTCATAATTTGGCTCACGGGAATTTCAGAGAAACCCTTTCTTTATTTTTATTATTTTTGTTTTTAATCTTTAATTTTTTAATTTTTATTTTTTTATTATTATTATTTTTATTTATATATTTTATTTATATATTTTATTCTTTCTATTTTTATTCTTTCTTTCTCTCTCGCTCTTTTTTATTCTCTACAATTTATTCTCTCTATATATATATATTTTTTAACCCACTTTTTATACTTTTTTTTATTATTTTTTTATTCCTTTATTCTTAGTATTAAAATGTGTTTATATATATATATGTTTTTTTATATTTTTTTATATTTATTTATATATATATATATATATATTTTTTCATATATATTTTTTTATTTTTTACCCCCCTTTTTTATTCCCCTTTTTATTCCCTTTAATCTTGAATTCTCTTTCTTCTCCCGTGTTTTAAATCTCAACGGTCTTATGACACTAAATTCAAATTTAAACAAACACACACAACACACTGAGCAAATAACGCGTCCCAACAAGAGTGTCATGTGACCTCACATTTCCAAAACAGATGACAACAGAAGCTGAAGAGAGCCGGATGGGTAAGACCTTCCGTGCTTGAAACCGACGGTACGAATGTTGTACTAATTTTTCTGTACCAGAATAAATAAATATTATGCTCTTAATTTTTAACTTTGATTCTTAATTAATCGAGCACTCTGCTGGGATTTTTCCTACCATTCTACAAAGAATTTATATATATATATATATATATATATATATATATATATATATATATATATATATAAACAACCCTAAACCAGACACCCAACAAAAAACATCTTCGCCGACGCACTTGAGGCTCGCATTCACAAATATCCGGGACTTAGAACCAACATTAACGACGTAGAAACTTTTCTCTTGACAAACTCATCGGAAACGAACCTTCAATCCTCAATTCCCTCTCACCACTTTGACATGACTGATTACCTTCCACTCTATCGTAAGGACTCTGACAAGCATATGCATGAGCTGGGAGTTTATGTTCGGAACACCCTTCCCTTGACTAGAGAACATAGGTTAGAATCAGATGACTAACCCTACATGTGCTTTAGATTGACCTTACATCACAGAGTTAGTTAATTATATTTCTTATATCGTTCTGTCTCTGAAAGCTTAGATAGAGCACCCTCACTCGACTCGAATGCCCAAATACATGTATTTGGGGATTTTAATTCACATCACCGTGACTGGTTGGGATTCTCCAGCGTTACTGATGCAGCTGGGAACTCTAACTTTAATTTCTCCTCAGCTCACGACCTCTCACAGACTGTCACTTTTCCGATCCGCCTTCCGGATCGCGCGGACCAGCAAGCCTCACTTCTCGACCTGTTCTTGACCTCACTACCTGAGGTTTGTGTGGCGAATGCCCATAGACCGCTCGGAAACTCTGATCACGTTGTGGTAATGATTGCTATCACCTTAAAAACTCGTCCAAAAGCTGAAGAGCCGTTGCTTAAAACGACGAGAAACTATAAGCAGGCTGATTTTGAATCCCTCAGGGATCACATCAGCGACGCCCCATGGGGTGTAACCTTCTCACTCCCTGCTGATCAGTGTGCAAATGAGCTAACCGAATGGGTCTAAGTAGGCATTGATGCTTATGTCCCCACGCGAAAATTCTTCAGCAAACCACACTCTCTTCAATGGTTCACCTCAGAATGTGCAGCTGCTATTGCTGAGAGGCAGAAGGCATTCCGAAAATTCTGCCGCCATAAGTCAATTGCGAACAGATAAAAATTTGTAGAGGCAAGAAATGATTGCAAAGTAGTGATAGGTGAAGCAAAGAGAAGGCATACAAAGATAACCAAAAAACGCATTCAGTCACAGAAAGTAGGTACTCGTGATTTCTGGAAAATTTACAGTAGTGTGATGAACAATGGACAATCGACAATTCCCCCGCTATCAAATCATAACGATGTTGTTTGCACGGCAACTGATAAGGATGAACTACTTGCCCAGCGTTTCGCCTTAAACTCCACTCTGGACTTGGCAAACAACCCCCTCCCTAAATTCCCATTGCGCACTGAAGCCACACTTGAGAACCTGGTCATCACCCCGTCTCAAGTGAGAGACATCATAAAAAACCTTGACACCTCCAAAGCCTGTGGGCCTAATCTTATACCAGTAATAGTAATAAAGAAATGCTCTGCTGAGCTGGCCCCTGTCCTCTCAAAACTATACAACAAATGCCTTACTGAATCATGCTTCCCTGATAGTAGGAAAATTGCCTCTGTGATACCAGTCTTCAAGAATTCAGGAGATTAAACTGATCCTTTGAACTACCGCCCAATCAGTCTACTCCCGATCTTTGCTAAAATCTTTAAATCATTAATCAATCTAGCGATAGTAAGGCACCTAATTAATGCTAAACTTCTTTTCTGGTCATCAATACGGATTCAGACAAGCACGATCTACTGCAGATATCCTAACGGTCATCTCTGAACGCATATACCATACACTGGACAAGGCAGGTGAAGCTAGGGCGATAGTGTTCGATATATCCAAGGCCTTTGACAAGGTCTGGCATGAGGGTTTTTTCATAAAACTGCACTCATAAAACTGCACTCATATTGTATTACTGGACAAATATTTAATATAATTAAATCCTTTCTAACAAAACGAAAGATCCAGGTTGTACTCGATGGGCGGTCTTCTAAGCAACATGGCATAATGCTGGTGTACCACAGGGATCTATCCTTGGACCACTATTGTTCTTAATTTTCATAAATGACCTCCCTGATGCCATTGCGACTGAGATAGGAATTTTTGCTGACGACACCACGCTCTACTCTCGTCATGTGGGCAAAACCGACGCGCACATATCTGAGGCAATGGCTGAATCCTTAGAAAATGACCTCCAGTCTCAAGTGGAATGGGGTCAAAAATGGATGGTAACTTTTAATGCCGCAAAGACAAAGCTACTTTCCTTCAATAACTACAAGAAACCTCTTCAACCACCGATTATCATGGCAAATAGCACCCTGCCTGAGAGTTCATCATTCAAACTCATCGGCCTAACTTTCACAGATAACATGAATTGGAATAAATACATTGAAAACATAGCCAGGGCTGCTGCAAAGAAGGTGGGTTCCCTCTACCGTGCCAGTAAACTTTTAACACCTGACATTAACCTATATCTCTACAAAGCCACCATCCGCCCATGCATGGAGTATTGTTGCCACATCTGGGCTGGTGCATCATCCGCTAGTCTCTCCCTCTTAGACCAAAAAAGAGTCGCCAACTTGATAGGTCCTTGACTATCCACCAAGCTCCAGCCCCTGTCCAATCGCCGCAATGTTGCTTCCTTGTGCATGTTTTACAAGTACTTCAGTGGATTGTGCTCTGATGAGCTTGCTGCTCTTGTACCCCCACGACGCAGATTCATTAGACCAACCCGACAATCTGCCAAACCCCATCCATACACTGTGGGGGTGCCCAGATGCCGAAGAGCTTTCTACTCTAAAAGTTTCTTTCCTCGTGTTGTTGGACTCTGGAACTCCCTCCCTGCTCCCTGCATTCATGACGTTACTGACATGCAGAAATTGAAAACTAATGTAAACAGACATCTCGCTGTGCAGCTCCCAAATTAGGTTGACCCCCCCCCCAAACCTTCACTCTTTTTTCTGAGTAGCCCCTTACGTCTACAGTGGCGGCCTGCCTTGTTTGGGGTGAACTATGTTTTTTTAAAAAGTTATATATATATATATATATATATATATATATATATATATATATATATATATATATATATATATATATAGGCAGCATCTTTTCCTAAAGGCAAATAACATTCTGATTCGGACAATGGAAAAGAATTTACGAAAGGATATCCAGACATAAGTGATACATTCATGCAAACTTAACCGTATACCTGCAGAATCTATATACATAGAGCAAAGTTTTCTGTATCTGTTTGTGTATCGCGGAATCACAGTTAAACGGTTGATATAAGAGCGAAGCGAACCGCAGATTTATAATCAGCCGCTTCGACCCGATGTCCATATCGATGTCAGAAGTTCTTGAACTCATTATTCAAAATTAAAAGTACATCAAAATAACATTAGAAATAAATTTTCTGAAATTCTTAGCGTTTCTATTCCAGTTTGATATTTTCTATTATTAGACGATCAAACAACATACTTATGATAATTTAAAATAAAGAGAAAACATTTATCTTTTTTAATTTAAAATAGATGAAAAAATATTTTATTAATTTTCACTAATATATTTTTACTTTAATAAGATATTTTTTACTTTTTATTTCTTGTATTTTTATTCATTTTAGACAATTAAACTATTTTAGAACTATTTTGCGAAAAGGTAAAACATATTTTTATTTTTATCACTTAGTCGAATTTATAAGTACAGCTTAGTCGGTTAAAAAGACAAAATATGTTCGCTTGATCAGTGGCCGTGTGCATAAGCGTTCGCCTCTAGTTCTAATATACTATGACAGTTTTCAGGGTTCGAATCTCACATTAGATAATTGTTTATTTTTATTTGCTATAGTGTTCCATCGTAAACCTGAATATGTTTCCTTTTTTATTAAAAATGGATGAAACATATTTAATAGATGTTTTACTTTTAATCTTGGCTTAAAATTCAATAAAAGTTGAAGAAACCAGGCATAGACAAATACCTCAGCTAGTATAAATATATATAAATATATAAATATATATATATATATATATATATATATATACATATATATATATGTGTGTGTGTATACATATAATATATACACATGTAATATACACACACGCACATATATATGGGGGTGTGACTGTATCCATATTTGTGTATATTTGAGAACAAATAGTTATATTATATATACTCGTGGATTTGAAGTTTTTGAACAATTTAGTGATAACACATATGCATGTATCTTACAGCTATACATGCAGTATATATATGCATTTGTATGTGTACGTGTGTGTAACTTCGCTTTTATTTTTTGTATATACAAACTTTCTCAAGATTTTACTTCAATTTCAAACTTTTATTCCTTTTTCTTTAAACACAAATACTTATTGGAGGAGCAATTGACATATATGACATTCCTTAGAATAAAGATTGTGAAGGATACAATATCTATTGAATCATCAATTGTTTGAAACCAAGAGTAAAATAGAATAAACTCTGAAAACGAATTCCTCTCGGCATGCAGACATAAAATAAAATTTAAATATAAAAATGTCATAGCCCCAACAAATATTCCACCTCCATCCAATAATCAAGCCCTTTCAGCAAGCAGAATGCCTGTATTATAATACGTCACTTTAAGATCACTTAAAGATCCATGCGTTAAAAATTAAGCATGAAATACATCAAATTGTTCTATTCCAAACATCTATTTCAATACCCACGGAAAACTACAGTAAAACCTATATCTCTTCTAACTATCAGATTTGTTTCAAATTGTACGGAGCGGGTTTTAATCCTTTGAATTTGATGCCCGTTTTTTACCATCAATATTCTCCCCCCTTTTAATTTTTAATATTCAATTTTTATTTTTTATTTTTATTTATTTCCCCTCATAGTACCGTGTACCTGGCCACCCCTTCAATTTTTCAATTTCACTAAAATACACTTATATTTCTTATACATTTCTAATAATCTTTAACTATCCAATTTGCATATATTTTCAACCCCCACCTCCTTATATATTTTAATTATAATACACATCCAATTAACCTTTCCTTCTATCTATATACACTTTGCCCCACGCGTATGCTACAAATATGACCGTATTAGAATATTTAAATTATTGTAAACCATTTAATAATATTAATACCGCTAATTCTCACTTTTCAACTAATTTACTTTAATTAGGTTAGTTCCTATAAATGTAGGCTAATCCTATTTTCTAGGTTCTTGCTACCGGTCGTCTTAACCTCAAAGCCTACGAATCTATTCTACAAGCCTCCTTCTAACAGTATTTAAACACATCTCCTGGAACTATGTCGCTCCTAGGGATATTCCCAACTTTTATACTATCTTTTTTTCCTTCATCCTTTAATTTATTTCTTGCCTTATATAATTATGCTTGACTTATTCTGACATACATACGCATTATTATTTAGCTAAATTTACCCTAAACATATAAATAATACAATACTTAACCTATAACCTCTCTCTCCCCTATACGAACTCCTTAATTTATCTATTTACTTATAATAGAATTTTGCTAATGTGAATACACTCTATTTAATTACCTTCCAATTTATATACCCTTAATTTGAATACTGTTTGTCTTTTTAAGACCCTTAATTAATGTTACTCATCTATTGCAAACCCTTAAGTACTTATAACATATTACTTCACAATCTACTTTTGATTTTGGTCCCCCATCAGACTGCTACAGATTCATTTAAAATGTAATTTAAGATATATTATTTCTGGCCTTCTCCCTATTTTGTTATTTTCCAAAAAAGACACCTGACAATAATCTACTCTTGGAATTTTTGCCCTATCATGATAATTCCCTCGGTATCCTCTTCCCTTCCTAATATCAAATTATCAAATATTATTTCTACGCCCTAACACCAATTTTATCTTGTAAATCATGTTTATTACGCCACTCCCTTTCTCTACTGCATCCCTATCCGACTCATTCCCTAACACAACCCCTGTATCCCTCCTGCTGCTCCCCGCCACACTCCCATTCTCATGTACCTGCTCCTACTTATATTGTCTAATCTCCTACTCTGCCTGCCTTGTATCAAATCTTCACCGTAAAGGGCGTCACTTAACAAAAACAGCAGCAGGTTAAATGGTGGTAATTTCAAAGGCAATTGTAAAATCCAACCATTGTAACTGCTGCGGTTTTTTTCAGTGACGCCCTTTATGGTGAACTTTTTTTCATATGCATTCAATTCATTTATTTTGCATTGGACACTCTTAACATATGTTCACATTTAACATTTTTTTCTTAAATAATATTTCATCTTTTTAACGTTTTCAAACTTTGACGATGGTAATTTTCTTACCAACTTATCCATCTGTATTACTCTGATGATAAGAATTTAATTCTTTGGAAGAAAAATAACCCCCTTGTTTTGAACAACTGAAGATGTAATTTACTTTATAGTTTTACAACTTTTATTCTCATCCTTTATATATATATATATATATATATATATATATATATATATATATATATATATATATATATATATATAAATTATTTATTGCCTACAGGCATCGATGTTTCATGCTTACGCAATCTTCAGTGCAGGAAGCTAATTCCCGACGGTCGACGGGCACGAACTCCGATCACAAATCGCCACTGATTCGCAGTATATATATATATATATATATATATATATATATATATATATATATATATATATATATATATATATATATATATATGAAAAGTAAAATAGATTAACGGGTAGAGAAAGACAACTATAAACAAACTAGCCGTATAAATAGGATCGATATTTCACCTCTGGTTTACTGGAAGATTATTCATGACTGGAAGATGGCCAGAAATGGAATGAATTTATGCATAAAATACACGTGGGGGGAGATTAGAGAAATAAAAGTTGTGAAATCCATGGGGTAGGTATTTATGAGAGCACATGTGTGTGAGTAGTAGTGTAACTTAAATGGAATGTGAGTAGGTCAAAAGGAATGTGGTCAGTGGCACTAAGGGAAGAAAGAGGCTTAGGGGAAACATATATATTTTGTCAAATTTTTATCCTTGCACTCTTTATCGCATTATATAGAAGAATATCGTTCCAGGAACTATATGCATAGCATTTTGAGCTACACATGTTTATACTTAGAGATATATAAGAAATACATGTATATTTTATCCATCCCATAAATGACTAAATGTAATTTACTTTTGACATCTAAAACGTTATTTATTCGGTAAGAAAATTGTATCTCGATTATTATCGTTATTATTTGAGGGGGTAGAGTATGGTTTCGAGGTACACCTCTAAACCCTAACCCTAACCCTAACCCTAACCTCTAAATGGTGAAGTTTGCACAAAAATAACGAGCCCACGTTACGCACCGTGTTACTTAGAATACGTATCTCATAATTAATAATAAAATATTCATTCGTTTATGAGTTTACACCAAACATACGTATTATTGGCGCTGACACGCACACTGACCCAGATATCATTTTATTACATAATATAACTCAAAATTTGATGTAGATTAATTATTTTCTTTATTAAATTTTTGTAGCTTGTTTTTTTTTTTTCGTCTTGGTGGTGGGGCGAGTTTTAGAACACATCACCTATATGGTAAAGCTTCCAAAAAATAATAATGTGCCCATGTTAGCCTCCGTATTGCATAAGATATATATGTATATATAAATAAACATATACGCATACCTAACTTTATATATGAAAAGTTTGAGTGCAAAACGCGATAAACGCCATTTTCAAAATTGCGAAGCTATCACTATAAAACGTGTTTAATTTCAATTTACCACACCCTAAAAATCACATGATGTTATATCGGCATAATTTATTTTTGCTTTCAATTAAAAATAAGCTTTCAGATGTTGTCTAGATTTAATATGTTTGTCTTTTTATTGTTTAATTTGTCAATTTATAGCAATCGGATGTATGGAGCTTTGCATTCGAACTCTTCATAGATAGATAGATAGATAGATAGATAGATAGATAGATAGATAGATATCATAATTGAGTCCTTGATCGACACCTAATTTAAATCCAACAGAAAATTCGCTACTTAGTTAAATTTAATAAAACTTTCTCTGGAAATGATTGCATATTAATAGTTATTAATTTATTTATGGAAAAGTTTCTTTTTGGAAACACAAATATTGGAAATATAATTCTAAGATTTAATTAACTTTTCGAATGAAATGTCGGTTTTATGGACAGCGCGACGCACAAAATGGCGTTCTTCACGAATCAGGCGATGCCACGAAGAAAACAAGAATAACGATCCTTGGTTTGGTCTGGATTATCGATTTCACGGTATATCAACCGTTTGTGCTTTATTTAATGCCGAAGTAATAATACATCATTCAATAAGTCTTGTACCTAACTAATAAAACAACAACTCTTAAGCAAAATAAGACTTTATTCATCAACATAGTCTGCTTCGAGGGTGATACACTGATTACCACGCTTCTCAAATAATTCAATTTCTTTTTCTAGAACGATTTGTCTTTGGCTTCAAAATACGCCTCGGTTACCGATATCACTTCTTCATTGGAGCCAAATCTCTTTCCCTAAAGCATTCTTTTCGGGTCTCCAAACAGTCAGTAAGTGATGGGGCCACATCTGGGGAATAGGGTGGGTGTGAAAGCAATTCGAAGTGGAATTCATGCAATTTTGCCATCGTTGTGATCGACGTGTGACACGGTGAATTGCTTTTGCAAAAGAGCACTTTTATATTCTTCATTTGTGACCGACTTTTGGGCTATTTCTTCCTTCATACGCACAAATAATTATGTATAATTGTTATTGATCGTTCTTCCTTTCTCAAGGTAATCAATGAAAAAATACCTCGTGCATCCCAAAATACGGAGGCCAAAACCTTGCCTGCTGATGTTTGTGTCTTTAGTCGCTTTAGACACTTTTCACCTGCTGCTGTCCATTCAGTTTACTGCCGATTTGATCCCAGTTGTTGACTCATGTTTAATCCACTGTCACATATTTACGCATAAACGCATGTTTGTTGTGTTGAAACAGTTTCAAACAACGCTCTTAATTGTCAACACGTTAATGTTTTTCATTGACTGTGAGTAAATGCATCACCCACTTTGAACACTGCTTTTTCATTTTACAAATGTTCAAGACACTGCATTCTTTTATGTTCAACTTCTCTGCTATCTCACGCAAACTTAATTTACGATCGGCCAAACCCAGTTTGTAGACTTTTTATGTTTTTCGGGAAAACTACCTAATTTGACCGACCTGCGCGTTCATTTATGCATCATTTGCGTCTGTACGACCACGTTTAAAGTCCTGTTAAAGTATCTTCTTCATATAATCAAGGTGACAACCAGTACAAGGTAGTCTACCGAGGAAGAAGGAGTACCCGAATTGGTAAAACAGGATCAAGCTGAGGTGGAATCTATAGACTTTGGACAGAAAGCATCGCCTATTCCTCGGAGATCTGAGCGCGTAAGGAGAGCTCCATTTAAGTTAAGAGACTATGTTAATTGATCCATGTAAGAATGGAGGGATGCAATGTATCAAGTTACAGCCATTGGGTGAAGTTTTTGATTGGCCCAGAGGGCGCTTTTGTTGTAATTGTTGTTGTTTTGATTATAAAAAGAAGAGACTTTAACAGGTCTGGGTGCTTGTGTCTTGACACTTAGTGAACGGTACAGACGTAACAAACGTACCACCTGTTAACCACGGTTTCCAATGAAGCAGAGTCCGAATAACACTTATCGAGACATTGTTTTGTTTGAACGGTATTTCTTCCTATCAGAAAACAAGTATCTATCAACATAAAAAATTCAGATTTTTCCATCTTTTGTTTATTTGCAACAGTAGTTTCACTTAAGTAAATATAATTTGTGAACTAATAATTCGATTCGGCTAAAGATTTTACACATGCCATTTGAAGGTTAGTACTTTAAAAAATCATGTGGATATTTTATTAGTGGCGCTATCTATATGTCAAGCTCGGAACTTATTGAGTGATGTGTTACCTATTGTAATTGATTGTTGGTGTGACATTCACACTGGGCAAGTTAAACCGGCTGCCCCCTCGCCCATAGGTGGATTAAGGAAGAAGTTGATGGAGGACATTGAATTCACAAGCGGTCCCCAAAGCCGTATGTATATATCGGGCAGGGAACATAATGTTGATGACATTAGTTACTGCAGAAAGATGTCGTCCTCCCACATACAGCGCCTGGTATTCCAAAATGGTCACCTATCTGGTACGGACCAGGCTCAATGTCCCTTAACTTCGGTGAGCTAACGAGAACTGTTGATTTAACATGATTATATCGTAAACGATTCATTGTATGTAATAAATACGATTAATTAATTATAATTATATTTTACCCATAGCTAAGAGAATTTCGGGTCCATACTTTTCCCAACAGTATTAGTGCGTAATTGGCAACAAAGGATCCAGTAGGATTTGTTTACGAAGGCAAGGTTAGACACAAGGTCAGTTTATAGTGGGTATCTGGCCTCTCATAGAGGATACACTGGTCCAGCTGCAAAAGTAGTCTGGTCGATCGCGTCGGCATTTTTTCGCACATGAGGGCGCTTCAGGCGTCAGGCGTCAGGCGTCAGGCAATAAATCCAAAGGATGTCACGAAAGGATGAGGTAATGCTTGGAAGGATGGGATAGATCACTGCACAGACTACATTTTCATTTTATCTTCAATCACATCTTTAAAAAATAAATGTTGGTATTACTAGTTCATACCCGTTCCGTTGGCGATACTTTGTACAGTACCTGAGTATGTCAATTTCCGTCTGTACCTAGTTTCTACAGCTTTATAGCTAGTACGAAGAAGAATATTTGTGAAATTTCGTTGCAAAAATACGCTATACTATTAGTGAGTAAGTAACTACGATGAATGTATTTACGTATGTTTTTACTTGCAAAAAATGGAAATCATGTTCTAAGCAAAAATAAATCTCTTTGAACTAATGCCGAAAACCTTTTATGTCTATATAGTGCAGATTATTTTTAAAAATGCTTAGTTTTAAAAAATATTTATGAAATGTTTTTTTAATGTTATGTTATGTTCATTTCGTCGAATCTATAAAACAGGTATCCAGTTTTTAAAAAAATCCTTTAGACTAACGTGAGATTCAAACTCGGGTATTTGTTGCAATACCCATTCATTCGGGGGACCCGGTGGCACCAAACAAACACCTGGGCTGGTTCAAAGATCACCGATTCATTTCAGTTGTTCTTTTAGCCTAATTGACAATCTATCTAGTCTTTAGCTTTTCTTCATTATTGCTGGGTCACGCCCTTAGCCTCCCCCGACGTCTTATGCGTTATTACTCAACATGTCTGCATCATTATTTTACATATTGACTTCGTAAAAGTACTGCTTATGTAATGTGTACTCTACGTATTCCTTTTTTTCTACCAATCACATGTTTCCATCTGCATACGAACAGACAAACTTAAAACCAGCACAACTTTTAATAGTATATAGATAGGTATAGATTGAATCGATCCAAAGACAGAAAAATGTTATCATTTTTATTGATAACGAGAAATGTGTCAAATAGAATATTGTAAATATGAATGTTTTGTAAATGGTACGTGTACGCTAGCGTAAAAAATATTGCTGTTAACAAAGTAATTTTAATAAACAATCAATGCGTGATAAAATTATCCTAAATGGACATTCCGAAATATATGTATACACACAGACGTACGCATACGCGCCTATGTCTGCAAAGAGAGACACAATTATCGACGTACACATATGTCCATATACGTATACATTTGTTCATGCATCCAGGTGTTGTCTCTCGACCATATTCATTTGTATTTATTCTCTTTCCTTCTCTCTTTTCTGTCACCAATCTCCAAACTCCCGTTTAATTTGATGGTTGAACGAGATTCAACAAGAAATTGCCTTCGGTTCAGACTTCCGCAGACCGCGACTGGGAATTACCAATTCTCTCACATTTGCATATTTCTATGCAGACGCTCTGTGTGACACCCGCAAAACGGTCTCACCTGTGGAGTCAATTTCTACAATTCCAACGTCCCGAGGAAAAAAAGCCAATTACGTTGCTTAATTGACAGGATACGTAAGGACAGACGAGAGAAAGAACTATGCACAGCTTTCGTCGCTCCATTCATCTTTCCTACAACCAAAGTTTTTTTTTTTTTGTTTTTATCGTTTTACAATTACTTGTTTCAGCTATTTCGAGAGAAAAAAGGCTGTTTCAAGAGACGTCTTAAATTCTTAATAGTTTCAAGCTACATCTGCGGCACTGTTTCAAATCTAGTAGTGTCACAATTTGACTTAGAATTATTAACCATTTCCAAGATATTCACCGTAACCTTATTTCTTTCGACAAATATTTCATTTAGAAGGATATTAAAGCCTTTCATTGCCATGTCGCCTCTATTTATAATATGTCATATTGTCTTTCTCATGACTGAACAATGAATCTCTACAATCTATATATTAATATGCGTGTGAGTTGTCTATTTGTCTGTTAGCACTACGTTTAGTTAGCTCGAGAAACAAAGGTAGATTAACTATCTTTAGCATTATATATATATATATATATATATATATATATATATATATATATATATATATATATGAAAAAAGTTCATTTTTTTAAGCATCTTTCAAATTTAAAACTTAAAGAAAGAGACAAAATGCCTTCAAAAACCATGTGTTAGATAAAGATATTTTTTATTAAAATCAAAATATATATATTTTTTTTTCATCTTGCCTTTTTTTCTAATAATTTCGCTCGGTATCACAAGCTTCATCACAGATTTAAAATGTGTAATCTCTGATGAAGCTTGTGATACCGAGCGAAATTATTAGAAAAAAAGTCAAGATGAAATAAAAAATAATATTTTGATTTTAATAAAAAATATCTGCATCTAACACATGTTATTTAAGGCATTTTGCCTCTTTCTTTAAGTTTATATATATATATATATATATATATATATATATATATATATATATATATATATATATATATATGTATATATATATGTATATATATATATATATATATATATATATATATATATATATACATAGCAATTCTTTTTCTGACAATCAATATATATTTTCATGATATAAAAAATCTATACATGTATATATATATATTTTCTCATGATAATTTCATGATATACAAAATATCACCGATTTTATTAAGGAGACTTCATTAATTAAAAAAAAAATTCCCCAGTCGGGCTGAAAAATTTTGATGCATCTAATATTCATTTAACCTATACACAGCGAGAAAAGGAGATTAATAGCTGCATTTTATTCGTTGAGATACAATTGTAAGACCACAAGCAATTCTACCATAGAAAAGTAAAAGTAAATGATTTGATTAAAGATTTAATTCGTTGTCATTTAAATATAAAAAATCACTATATATATATATATATATATATATATATATATATATATACGAGGCCTGTCTAAAAAGTATCAGACCTTAAGCAAGAAATAATATTTCAAATATCTGACGGTGTTGGCATCTTGACCCCTTGTGCTTGCACACACTTACTTAGCCCACCGATCCATCCACTACCGGAAACACCTATTGAAGTCTTTATTTGGAATGGTGTTCATCTCCGCCGTCGCGTTCCGCATTAACTCTTTGTTCGCACCCTCTCAACAACAGCTGCACTCCGAGCCGTTTCGGGCATGCCAGAACGCTGGTCACTCTCTGCTGATGTGTGGCCATTTTTAAATCGGTTGAACCACTCCTTAATTTGTGTTACACATCGCATCTTCTCGAAACACCTGCTGAATCTAACGCGACGGCGGAGATGAACAGAATTCCAAAAGAAACATTCCAGGAGTGTTTCCGGCAGTGGATGGATCGGTCGGCTAAGTGCGTGCAAGCACGAAAGCCCTACTTTGAAGAGGATTAGGTCCCAACTCCGTCACGTATTTTAAATATATTTTCTCGCCTACGGTCGGATACTTTTTAGACAAGCCTTATATATATATATATATATATATATATATATATATATATATAAAATATGAAACTAAAAGTATACTTTTAGTAGATAGAACCTATAGTGAAATGGTTTAAGCTCAATATACGAGATAGAGCAATTATAAATATAATATTTTTTCAAATTTTGAATTTTGGCTTTTCCACTGCCAACTTATCTATCTATGTAATATCTCTGATGATATAATTTTAATCTTTGAAAAGCCTTGGCTTAAGGAAAGAATAATAAACATGTTTTTACCGAGTATATCTTGCATTGAACAATCAAAGTTGAAATAAATTTGTCATTCGTACATGTTTATTTATGTTCTTTCATCTATCTTAATATATATATATATATATATATATATATATATATATATATATGTGTGTGTGTGTGTGTGTGTGTGTGTGTGTGTAGATAGATAGATAGATAGATAGATAGATAGATAGATAGATAGATAGATAGATAGATATTAAAAAAACATTATTGAACAACACGGAATGCTTCTGCTTAATAAGTCTTTTCGGTTTTACGGATGGTCTATAGAGTATTTTTGTCAACTTGCCGTACCTATGATCCATAAGTTTTATGTTTCATTCTTCGCGAGTACTTGATTGATTCGTTCAATCGTCTTCAGGCGGGGTATTGTCTGGTTTGTCCATGTCTGCTGAGTTCGTCGAACGGTGCGGCAATGTATGGCTTTTTAAATGTACGCATTGGTGAACTACAAAAATCTGCAAAACATTTGTCAAACTGGGTACTCACATTCATCTATGAACTAAACATTAATAACAAAATTCTGTTTCTATACGTACTTATTGACTCAAACAATAGCGAATTACTCACCTTTCCTTATAAAAAGGTACTTTCATTAATTTTTATCTTTTAAATTAAAGAAGTGAATGTTCACACCGATACAAAATCACAATTATAAAAGATATAGTACACCGCGCAAAATTAATCTCCCTAACCAGAAAAATATTCCTCAATGAATTAAAAAACACCAAACAAGTCTTAATTAACAAATAATTCCCAATTACCTTGTAGATGAACAAATCAAATTAGCTACAATTAGAAATCTATATAACTCTATAACAACTAGCTGAACAATTCCGACTACATCAACATATTCTACCGTAACCAGATGCATCCTAACTTTAAATTAAAAGAACAAATTATTAAAAACATCATACACAGATATATATATATATATATATATATATATATATATATATATATATATATATATATATATATATATATATCCCTTAATTTCGCATTTAATAGTAACTTACTACTTAAGTGAAGATATCTAGGTAATTAATCTTATCTTAGTATTGATTTAAACGATTTATAAAGAATACTAAACATCTTCCACAAAAACACCGAAGTATAACAATCTTAATAGTTGCTTGAATGGATGGCTGAGTCTATGAAACTGGCTCTAAAGTGTTGAACTTAAAAGAGTCCAGCTCCGTTGTTAGCTTCGTATCCAAATGACCTAAATAGACATCTGAGGGCTAATTGATGTAACTTTAGACAGTAAAAAAAATGTACCCTCAAGTGAATTAGACTTTTTTATGAATAAATTATAGAACTTATTAACTATTATAAGAAATATTACTAAATTATTTTTCTTAAATGTCCACACAACTTTTAGGATGTACTAGCTCTGAACGAAAAAATCAAAATGGCGTATTAGTGGGTTCCTCCACGTGTCAGTTTGCTCTTTTCTTTGTTTTTTGTTTGGTTTCACTCAAAAATGAACCACTGTATAGTGTAGATCTTTTCAAGACACTTTAATCTAAGAACTTTTTACTCTTTGTGAATATTTCTGATGATTTTGTAATGTTGCAGAGACGATATTAACATAAAAATGTTGTTTAGCAAATGAAACGGACCGTAAAAAATATATCTCATAGAAATGTTATGTTTTTTGGAAATGTGAAAAAATAAAAATAAAAATAATAAAATAAAAACATGGTTATTGGAATATATATATATATATATATATATATATATATATATATATATATATATATATATATCCCGTCAAAATTAATAATAAAATCAGATTTGAGCCTCTAAACGCATAACTAAACCTCTCTCAGCCCCAAAACTTAGTAGAACGAACCACCGTAATAGATCAGTTCCAATGCCGCTTGGCAGAATGTATCTCTAACAATACAAAAACTAATTGTTACATTGACTAATTACTAATTACTAATAATTATTACTAGTAATTACTAATTACTAGTTACTAGTAATTACTAAATTACTAGTAATTACTAAATTAGTAATTACTAATTACTAGTTACTACTAAATTAGTAATTACTAATTACTAGTTACTAGTAATTACTAAATTACTAGTAATTACTAAATTAGTAATTACTAATTACTAGTTACTACTAAATTAGTAATTACTAATTACTAGTTACTAGTAATTACTAAATTACTAGTAATTACTAAATTAGTAATTACTAATTACTAGTTACTACTAAATTAGTAATTACTAATTACTAGTTACTAGTAATTACTAAATTACTAGTAATTACTAAATTAGTAATTACTAATTTCTAGTTACTACTAAATTAGTAATTACTAATTACTAGTTACTAGTTATTACTAAATTACTAGTAATTACTAAATTAGTAATTACTAATTACTAATTACTACAATTTCCTGAAGTCTCACATTACATCTCTGACTCTAGTTCAATTTGCCAATACTTGAAAAAAGATAACTCCCCCCATTTACAATTTAGACACCTCTTAGTCAACAACACAAAATTATAGATCACAACCCCAATGTAAAAAGACTAAAAGTTCTTGAGCATTGTATATAAAAACTGGACAATCTACAATCAACAATATCAATTACGATTCTAGCCACACTATATTGAAGTGCCTAGCTTAGTAATCGACTTAAACACATCAGTAGTTTAACAAAAAAAATACTTCAAACTTTTTTAATGTTTGTAATTTTTTATTAGTCACGCGCTTTGCATGTGATCACGTACGGCATACGATGTCTCATCACCCATACGTACATTAAAAAACCATACATTGCCGAACCGTTCGACGAACTCAGCAGATATGAACAAAGCTGACAATATCCCGCCTGAAGACGATTGAACGAATCAATCGAAAGTACTTGCGAAGAATGGAACATAAAACCTGCAGATCCTACATATGAAAATTTGACAAAAATACTCGATTGACACTCCGAAAAACAAAACAAAATGAAATAAAATAAAAAAAGACTTATCAAGAATAAGATTGTTGTTCAATAACTTTCATCTTAAAGAAAATATGATGACTCAAATACACAATATATTTTTTTCAATTCACGTTGTGTTTCCGCCACGTAAATTTGATGGCAGTCGTTACATAGGACGCTATATAAGGCGGCATGGGATGTGGGTTTTTTTCCGAAAAGAAAACCCACATCCCATGCCGGCTTATATACCGTCCCATGTAACAACTGCCATCAAATTTACGTGGGGGAAACGTGACGTGAATTGAAAAAAAAAGATTGAGCGAACACAAAAGGGACATTAAAACACAATATATATATATATATATATATATATATATATATATATATATATATATATATATATAATTTGTTTCTCAGATGAGTTTCTTCGATTTTGGAAAATATCTTTATGGAAAACATATAAGTACGTAAGTTATAGGTGTTAATATATGTTTGTTATATTTCGAGCAGCCCTCCGTCCTTTAAGAAAAATGTGTAATTTTTCACAGAAAATTATTTAATATGAAACTTCTATGAAAATGTAGACTTTTTCAACTTCGAACAACGTTCATTTTAAATGTCCTTTGATAATGCCCCGCTACCTACACGTGAAACACCGCACGGAAATTTTCTGTTTTGTTGTTAATCATCTAGTCTTTAACGTACGCGCTTCTTATCATATTCGTATTAGTAATTTGTTCGATTCAAACCTAATTCTGTCAAAACGAGACATTTCGCAATTTGTAAATACAGATATATTTAGAAAAAAAAAGCAAACACGTCTGAGTTCGTACCTGATTTATGTGTGTTTAGTTTTAATATCCATTTTTGATTGTTTTCGTTTGCGTGCATATGTGAACGGGAATTTGATGTGTGTTGGTAGGCATTTGATAGTATTGAATGCATGTTCTGTGTGATTACGCCGAGCTACAGCACAGCAAATACCTTTTATTTATCTAACCCTAACCCTAACCCTATTTACTAAAATAAATGCGAAACTACCATGAAAAAAGTCTCTTTCCACGAACATCCCATCTGTGGAATACTAGACTGCTTCACAACCGACTACAGAATGGTCATCTTCAAGTCTAATGTAAACAAATACTGTTGGATGATCAATTCCTCTTACGTAATCTTCTGCCAACGCAACCTATTGTATCCGGTCCTCTCGTGGTGGCGACCATTGTCCTACTGTCGATCTCTTTAACTCGTATCCTCGAGTCGCCCCGGGCTTTGATAAGCGGGAACCCATTAATAAAAAATGCTATTTGGAAATAGAGTGTTCTTTTTCTCATGCTAGGTTTATCGTTATTGAATTCAAGTCTAAAAGCTAATTCTGCCATCCTATGTATTTTTTATTTGGATATTTTATACAAAAGATGCTATATATATATAACATTAAGGCAATCACAACTCATGTGATGCGATTATTTGGGACTGTGAAGAGTGAATCATCTATCACTAAATGTAGAGAAGCAAAATAGCTAGGTTTATTTCAAATGTAGTTGCCTTGTTGTGTATTGTAGTGTAAGTGTTTTGGGGAGGGTGGGGGTTGGGGGACATAATTAATAAATCCAACATTTGACTAAATTAACCAATCAGATTCTTTGTTGTTCACTCAGCCAATCGTTTGGCTTCTCACGAACAAAGGTGTGGTTAGTTTTACTTCCTATATACTGTTCTATTGTTCTGTTTTCTATAGATTGGCCTATATCCTGTTTCTTTGTTGTATCAATATAATACTTCCAATGAGTTTCGTGTAAACATTTACTTCGTTGCCGTACTGTTCGAAACAATCCTTTTCAACTGCCTAACATCAAGATGTTTCATCGGTGTCCTGCTGGCTTGACAGACTTAGAACAGTCTCGAAGCGTTCTCTCGAATAATGGCCATGAGGATTCGCTCGTAGAGCTAGGTTAACTCACGATGGCTATCGGTGTGGCGTGTCATTATTAAGCCCAAAGGGTTGGAGAAATACCCTGTTGCAGAACCAATCGCTCTATTCGTCTCCACAGCGCTCGGTTAAAATACAAATCTGCCAAAAAGACCGGCGTATTTTGATCGCTTACAGATCTCCCCATGATGTTGCTACATTTCCAAAGTTTGTCGGCGATTTCGTTGTTGACGAGGGCGCAAAAGTGTCGACACAAGTCACATCCCATATTAGCGACTATCAGGCCGTCGGGCAGTTTGCTATCCCCGCTTTCTAGGCCAACCCAATCAAGGATTACAGGAAGCCAGCGATGTTTTATTTATCTTCCTCCCACAAGGTAAGATGTGACACAAGGTCGGGAAAGTGGGAATTGAAAAACCAGCGACCGAGAATTTGAGCGCTCTGGACATTAAAAATTGCCTGGGCAGCCCCGTCGGCATTCTCCGGTAGGGGCGCCTCCGGCGATTAGCAATAAACTAACCCCTTCTCAAAAGGTGAGAAGGCAAAGCCTGGGAGGATGCACCTCCTATAACTGCACGGCGTAAATCAAGACCCGAAGGCCAAGACAATACCGGTCTATGGGGTGTAGTATCTATCGGAACAGATACCAAACCCTAAGCCAGCGATGTATCTACGGCCCGTCGGATGACATCGTTAAGAGCGTTGTGTCTAGGGAACATGTCGGCACTTTTTCGACATTATAGGATGTGGAATCCATACACGTCAACCGACTGACCACATATATGTTTGCTTGGTGGGAATATTCTAGATGTTTAGCTTTAGTTAGACGTGCATACAGACAAACAGACGAATGTTCTTTATTTATATATCGATGACTAAGCAGGACAACGAAATCATCTGATCCTCATTCAATGCATATATTCTCTTTTTATTTTTGTCAGCGTCCATTGGAAACTAAAACAAAAGAATATTAATCAAGTCACGTATAAACATTTTACGACTTTTGTTTGACATAGAAATATCAGTGTTCAACTCCTGTACATTTTAAGTTTCATTTACGAATTTGACGATTCTTTTCTTTTATTATCCCTTGTTTTAATCGATTCAATGGAGTCAAAAATAGCCATTCTTTAATCTAATTTTAAATAATTTTGAATAATATCATGGAGATCATCTATTAGTGTAGAATTATGAATGAAATGGCAGAATTGTGTTAATAATCCTAACATTAATTCCGAAACACTCAATCTATTCTTCCTTAAAATAAATGAATATAAATGAATGTATATAAAATAATTTGGTGCTTTTTAGAAATAGATATCCATAGATTTGCAGTTGTGACGTAGTCGTTATGTAAGTAGTTCCGACTACGAACGGAGAAAGCCGAATCAAGTTCCGACTTTTACCGAAATATACAAATAAATAAAAACGACCTTATATTTCTTGCAAGACAACTATTTTGGAATCAATTAGAAAGATTAAATTCTGATATTTACGCAATTTTTTGGATACCCTTATTACTTTTGCAACTTTTTATTTGGAATTTTTGGGATACCTTTCCATTTACTTTAACTAAATAAAACAAAAACTGAATTTCATTTTATATCCCAAATAACCGAAAACCGACCAAACAACAAAAAGGTGCCTCTACACAATACGAACCGAACTCAATCGACATTTGCCGGACTAAACCTAAATTTAGGTTAGGGTTAGTTTAGGGTTAAGTTACGGTTAGTTTAGGATTAGGATTTTAAAACACAATACAGTTCGTATTTTGTAAAAGTACCGAAACAACATTACAGTATACACTAAAATACAAGATAAAATCAACAGTTTCTTACTTTAAATAACTTTATCGTAAAAAAAATGCTAATAATACATTCAGTTTGTTCGGTAAAGTTCGTTAACGTTCGGAAGTCTTTGGTTAAACTCAGAATTGATGACGTAAGTACTTAAATTTTCTTGGATACCTTTTCCTTAAAAGTACCAATATTTTCATGTATTTATTTTATAAAATAATTCTCAAAAGAATTGCGTGGTAAAAATGGCGCAGGTCAACTGGCACAAGTAGATAAATAAGAAAAAATAGCACCCGTGAAAAAATAGATGAAAATCTCACAAGTTTAGCAAAATCTTTGATACGATACATAAATGGGAAAACATTAAGAAGTTTGTCAAATTAAAAAAAAATTAGATCTACATGTAAAAGTAGATGTGTACTCTCAGCGAAATTACCCCCACCCCACATCCCAAAAATGAGATTCTACTTTTTAAGGCGATTACGTGTGAACACCCTGAAAAACCTGAGGAAAAGAAACGCAATAATTTTAAAATTAGAATGAATATTCTAATAAATTTAACGTACAATTATCACTCATCTTAATGCCAGTATTTTTTTAAATAGCGTTTTAAGGGCATTGGGGCTGAGGTAAGGGAGATAAATATTATGTGTTTTATGGGGCGGGGTAAAAAAACACTAATTCCGGATTGCAACCGCCCACCCCTAAAAACACAACGATCCTCCATTAACCCTACCACTAACCCGAAGTACTGGTGTCCCCCAAACCGTCCTTTATCTCTACCACTAACCCTAAGAAAATCAGTCATTCTCCATGTATTTTTATGGTAAAATTATTCTCGCTCAATTCATATTATAAAATTAACCATTCTTAATGTATTCGTTAGATTAAACTATTATTGATGTACATATCGAATATTCAATTATTCGAAATGTATTGATATTGTAACATCATTCTTAATGAATTTGTATGATAAAATGATTATCGACGTATTGATAGTGAAAAATCAATCATTCACAATGTATTGATGTTATAAAATCAATCATTCTCGATGTGTATTTATGGTAAAAGTATTATTGATATTTATTTAAAAATCAATTATTCTAATTATATCTATATAGTAAATGCAATGTTTATATGTGTTCATATTGAAAAAGGCAACATTTTTATTCTAATATCGATCAATATACTTATATTGGAAAATCAATCCTCACAGTATTTATATTTTGAAATCATTCTTAGTATATCTATATTATAAAATCATTTTAAATGTATATGAGTGTGTTATTGGCCTAATATATGTTGTTGTGGAGTATGAAATCGACTTTGACGAGCTAAAATCCAATCAATTCTATTGTGGTAATTTACGAACTAATTCTGTTGAGAAATGTATCGATCCGCAATTTCCCTTTATTTATGGGTAAAATAATGAATCGTAGACAATGAATCGTTTACAGTGCGAAGCTTATTGTCATTGTGGCTAGTCACACTGGTTTGTTTATAACTACTGTATATTGGATTATGGAAATTTTAGCCCGTAACATTTTCATAAGCCAGTAAGAAGTAAGAATATATTTAACACAGATTTCTGAAAGGTTCTTTATTCGTTGTCGGCCAAGTCTCGAAATAAAAAGTTATTTCTAAGTTCGTAATCTTTTTGGTGAGTTGGTTCTAAAAGGTCATTTCGGTTCAATATCAAACAGGGCAGTAAGCGTTGACTGAAAAGGATTCTCTCGGCGTAATAGCAAACAGGGCAATTAAAGTTGGCTGGAATAGAATCTCTTGGCTCAATAGTAAACAAGGCAGTAAGAGTTAGATTGGATAAAATACTCTCGGTGCAATAGCAAACAGGGCAGTGAGAGTTAATAGAAAGGATTCTCCCGGTGCAATAGTAAACAGGGCAGTGATAGTTGGCTTGAAAGGATTCTCTCGGCGCAATAGCAAACAGGGCAGTGAGAGTTGAATAGAAGGGTTCTCTCGGCGCACTAGCAAACGGGGCAGTGGGAGTTAGATAGAAAGTATTCTGCCAGCGCAATAGCAAACAGGGTAGGGAGAGTTGGATGGAAATTATTCTGTCGGCGCAATAACAAACGAAGCAGTGTGAGTTAGATGAAAATTATTCTGTCGGCGCAATAGCAAACATGGCAGTGATAGTTGGATGGAAAGTATTCTCCTGGCGAAATAGCAAACAGAGCAGTTAGAGTTGCATGGAAAGGATTCTCTCAGCGCAATGTCAAACAGGGTAGTGAGAGTTGTCTAGAAAGGATTATCTTGATACAATAGTAAACGGCAGTAAGAGTAGGATAGAAATTATTCTCTTGGCGCAATAGCAAACAGGGCAGTGAGAGTGTGATGGAAAGGATTCTCTCAGCGCAATAGAAAACATGGCAGTAAGAGTTGGATTTAAAGGATTCTCTCAGCGCAATAACAAACAGGGTAGTGAGAGTTGCATAACTGGCAGTTTATTTGCCTTTACTATAAAGCCATTGTCACAGGTCTGTGTCTGAGCACCCAGATTCTGACTCTGACTTTTCTACTTCACTCGTTTTAACAGAAGCGTATCCCAATCAAAACTGCATCTTCCCACGCTCATCATTTTCTCACCCTGTGGGCGTATATTCGTAATTGAAATTTTGTTTCATCCCGTTCATCGACCTTACGTAACCTCTAACCTCCCACAAGGTGTTCGGAAAAATATTATCTCCCTTTTGACAAATAAAGTTAATTTCCTTAATAAAGATAAATATAAATATAACTAAATATCGCGTTTAATTTAATATTTTCATTATACTTTTTTAATCGGACATTTTTATTTGACTTTCTAACTGTTAACATCTTTATTAGTGTTATGAGCTTTTTAATGCTATCATAAAATATCGAGATTTATTTAATATTTTTATTATATATTTTAAACAGATCTTTTATTCAATCAGTGTTATGGCTTTTTTTTTAATCACTTTAATTTCCCCAAGGAAATAAATGTTCTTCTTTCGTGTGGATCAGATGATTCCTTAGTTTCCCCAATGTTTTTCTAGTTGGAAATCTTTCTGGAAAGACATCGGGTACTTACGGGAAGGACCACGAGAAGGTTGCCAACATCCCTACGTGAAAGTGGTACTGTGGAACCGATTGGATTCGAACTTGGAACACCCAGGTCTTCAGTCCGTGTCGTCATCCACTTAACCAACGTCACTTCCCGAATGTTAAGACCTGCTTAGTGAAATATGAATTTCTAATCTGATAATCAGAATCAGTAATTAAAACAATAACGGGTGTCTATGATCTGTGTCCATTAAGCTCTGCGTTTAGCGATTAAAATAATATTCCAAAATCAATCGTGACAGATCGACAGACAATTGGTCACCACTTACCAAGGTCAAAAATCACTCCGGTATAAGGGTTAATGACTTGGATAGAAAACAAAACGAAACGAAGCGGCATTCACTCTAGCGGAACTGAACCGGCTTCTCTGCTTGAACGAATTTCTATGGAATATTAAATTCACTAGCGATCCCCAATCACGTGTGGTTCTCGGTCAGAGGAGATAACGTGTTTGGTTTTGCAGTTCTTGCAGGGAGGTATCGATGTCATCCTACATACAGCGCCTTGTATTCACAAATGCTCAGCCATCTGGTACTGACCAGGCTCAACGTCGCTTAACTTCGATGATCTAGTGAGTACCTGTGTATCAACATGTGTATGCCATATGCAATGAGATGGATAGATCAACAGTTAAATGATGATAAATACCATGAGAGGATTGAACATCTCATCATAACACCCGCTCCAGAAAACAGCTGACCTACAAACAGCAAGTCTCCCCCCTTTGTCAGAAATATCGCTCATGAAATGTGAGTACTAAAGGACAAAATATTGTGGAAGCAGGAGTTAAGGATTCTTATTTAGATGCTGGACGCATCTAAAATAAGATGCGTCCAGTCAATCTGCGAGTTCACAAATGAAAACTACTATTATCATTATCACTTTTATTATCAGCATTATTAGTATCATTGCTATTATTATCACTAATTTTATTAACACTAGCATTATTATATATTAATTTTAGTCCTCTATTATTATTATCAATATCATATTATTATTACTATTATTTTTCTATAATTATTATTATTATTTTGATTATTATTATTATTATTATTTTATTATTTTGATTATTATTAATAATTATTTATTATTATAATTATTATTATAATTCTTATTATTATCATTATTATTATTATTATTATTATTATTATTATTATTATTATTATTATCATCATTATTTTCTTTGATTATTAGCAAATTTAATTTTAATTTATTTATTTATTACTATACAAACTTAAGAAAAAAACAACCCTTGGTATGTGTGTTCTTTGAAAATTGCGTCACCCCCGCATAAAATATAATAAAATATTAAACCACGTCTAGCTTTGTGTGTGTGGGCTGTGTGTGGGGGGGGGTGTATTCGGTTAAGATAACCACCACCTCCTTCCCAGGACCATCCCTACTTTTTTCTTTAGTATTCTACCCTACCACTCCCCTCGCAGCTTTTATCAATTGTAACACCCGGCCTCTCACCCTCTTTTCCTACATATAATCTCACTGTCTGATCAAATTCAAATCAGACGACACGTATTCAATACTAAAAATAAATTAGTTTCTTAAACCCTTAAATATACAAACGGTTTGTTTAAAATATTATTTAAAATTTGACATGTGACCTTTGAGTTTTGAATCTAATATTTCTTCCTGCTTTTTCTTTCTTCAATATGAACAACTAAAGAAAAGACCGACTTTCTTTGCCTGAATAGATCGTAGTTTTTAATGACTACCGATCGAAACACGTCATATCAGTGTCGCTTTTGTACATGTATGTATAAATACAAATATCAATATATATAAGCATATATACATGTGGCTAAATTGAATAACTATACGAAGTGATGAAAAATAAATTCTATGATGCCGAGAAGGCAGGTAACGATAGTCAGCCGTCATAAGTAAGTAACATGCATTTACAGCTATGATTTTACGGCCTGTATTACTTCTCATTAGACCGCCTGTCTGAAAGGGGGCTACGCATAATTATTTATTAATAAATATTTAATTAATCGTTGATGAATCACCAGTGTAGAGATAACTATTCAAACCAGTGGCACGATTCGAACCCCGGAACAAGAGCCACCTTTTACTCCAAATCCAAAAATGTTAATATGTTGAAGATGAGAGTTCTTTATCTATTGGAAATTTTACAAAAATGTAATTTTCATAATGAATAAAGCCGTAATCTCAGAAACGTGCGTACATAAAGAGGACGTGTTTGCATATACATTAACGGAACTTTATTAGAATATTTTAAATTGTAATTAATGTTTTGAATATATTGAATTAAACCATATTTTTCCAGAAACATATATACTAACATGTCTTCTATATGTACACACATTTCTGACATTACAGCTTTATTCATTATCAGAATGACATTTTTGTCAAATTTCCAATGGATAAAAAAGATCATCTTTCTGAATTTTTTAGCTGAGGATTGATAATTTGTATAATTTCGATTATTCGGACAACTTTTCTCCGCAAAAAACCGTGAAGGTTCAATCCTCGGTGCGGGCGATACGAAGAATTGCGAATTACCAAAGACTTCTCCCAGTCATGGCTGACGGAATGAGAGCATGCTACTCCCGTGGATTAAATAATATAACCCTTTAGTTCGAAATTCCGTCAAGATTCTCGAGTTCGACAGAAATATTCCTGAGTTTGAAAAGATACGACTGAAGAAGTCCGGGGTGTCAGCGGCCGAAACGTTGTGATGATAACACTCAAGATGAGAACAGTAGTCTGAATAATCGAAATTATACAAAAAAATTATCGTCTTAAACATTAAAATTTTATAAAAGTTCTAGACTATATCATAAGAAGCATATAAATATCCAAGAACTTATTTAAAATAATATTTTAGTCAAGAGAATAAAGAAATTAGTTCAATATAAATCTTTACAAAGCCGATGAGTTTTATTAAGAAAGAGTATATATAGCATATATCATAAATTAGCTGAAAAAATAATACCGTGCTCGATCGCGTCAGTGTAGAGATGATTATTCATACCGGTCGGAAGACTCGAACCCCTGGAACACGAGTCATGTTTTTAACTCAAATTCCGACACTTTAGCCAACACGGCCACTATAAATAACCTGATAAATTAGCGAGAGATTAAACTCATTCAATGCAGCCGTCGTCAAGTATATTCAACTACTGAAGGAACATTCATTAAAGCTACGATGACGGCTGTCTTAATACTACTCGCTACAGTGCCATGCCTAGATTGGAGGCGACAAATAATTATAAATATCTGTTTTATCTACATGCGTATGAGTTTCATCCTTTCGGGAATCGTCAGTGTACAGATAATTATTCATACCGGTCGCAGGATTCGAAACCTCGGAATACGAGTCATATTATAACCCAAACTTCTGACGCCTTAACTCTTGATAAAGCCCACGTAACAGCTGGGTGAAACGTTGAGTTTCTGCCTGGTAAATGGCGGCCACGTGTCGCTATTTACAGTTAAAGTTACTCTATATTCACTAACTAATTGACGATGGCCCTTTGGTTAAGATCACCGACTACGAATCAGTGGCCATTTGTGTTCGGGGTTCGCGCCCACCGACCGTCGGGAATTAGTTCCTAGACTGAAGATTGCGTTAGCATGAAACATCGATGTCTCTAGGTATTTAAATATTTAATATTTATTTAAAAATATTATTGTATATATATATATATATATATATATATATATATATATATATATATATATATAGTCATCCACATACAGACTGTTTCGCTGTATCACCGCTCTTCAGTGCGGCTAGTTAGTGCCTCAAGCCGGGATTGAAACCGTCGAGCTGACAGTCGGCGCCTTTTCCCCTACGCTATCATACGACACTGACTGATTGTAAGTGATACCGCACATATTATTATGTATTACGAATTTTATTGTCCGAAAGAAAGATATAAATCATTAAATTGATTCAACGATAATCGACCTGAATGTAATTTCGAAGTATTTTCGGATTCATTCGACCTTCGCGATCTTCGGCGTAATACAATATTGTCAGTCACGGTTCCTTTACGGATTGGACAACAAAACATCATAAATTATACTTGGGGGAATTCTGTATCGAGCGGTTCATCTTCGAATGTTTCAATTCAGGAAATGCCTAGCGCATGGTTTTCATATCAACGCAGTTGTAAATTGTTTTTCCGGCTTATTTTATATTTCTAAGTAATCTTCACTCTGGCCTTCTTTCAAAATTAAATTCACTTTCGCGTGAACTAACAATGGAGATAAAATATATATAAGAAAAGAAAAAAACGAGTCTATTTACTAGTAATAATGAAAATTAGTTTTTATGCTACTCAAAAAATGTAGTATCTGTTCCGATGGATACTGCACCCCATAGACTGGTATTGTCTTGGCTTTCGGGGCTTGATTTACGCCGGTCTATGGGTCAGTCCTGTGCAGTTATAGGAGGTCCACCCTCCCAGGCTTCGCCTCCCCTCTTTGAGGAGGAGTAAGTTTATTGCTTACTTCCTGAGGCGCTCCTACCGGGGAATGCCGACGGGGCTGCCCAGGCAATTTTTAAACCCCACTTTCCCGACCCGACCTTGGGTCACATCTTACTTGTGGGAGTAAGATAAAAACTGGCCTTGTGCCTAACTCCTGGAGAGGAGTAAATCAATACTCAAAAAATATTAGAAAAAATATAGTATTAGTTGAAATCGATTTAGCTTAATCAAAGTTGAACAATTTTTTTAAGAAAAATACCTTGCCAACATCATATTACAGAAATTTAAAATCTAGCCGCTTTAAATTCAATAGTTTGTTTCGTTTCTACGACACGCCGTAAGTCGATTTTCGACGTAAGTCGAACTCCTTATCGTACGTAAAGATCTACGTAACTCAGCTACACTATATAATATACATGTAATAGGTTGTAATGAGTATTTATATATAATGGAACCATCTGATGTTGCCCAAACTTGGGATTTCTCTTATTACTGCTTGAAACATTGTATAAGTAATGTATGAATAATGACTAAAGACAGTATCCGACTTAAGTCGGAGTTCCGTTCCAATGACATGTCACAAGTCGATCTTCGACATAAATCGGATCATCTAGTGACTGTATACAGTATACATAGGTAATTGTTTGTAATGAGTAGTTGTGTATAATGTAACTATGAGCTGTTGCTCATTCTTGAAATATCTCTTATTACTGTTCGAAATATACTGTATAAGTAATGCATTGTAATGTAATGTACAATACATACACTGGATAATAAAAATAATGAACGAACACAGAAAAGAAAACAATTGAAAACAATGTTTACTTTATTTCTAGCGATTTGCTTGCACATGCATAGTCTATCGGCGTTGCGATCTACACGGTAAATATGTAATGTTTTTAGTAAATTTACGTACATGAGCAAAGTGTAGTATCTTTTTTTATACTACACTTCATCTTTTCTGTCCTCGATTAATGAAAGAGAAATCCTTCTAGCCTGAGGCAATTTTAATTTTTGTCCTAGTCCAGAGTGCCCCATTTTGGAGAGCTGGATTTTCCCCACATTAAAACCCGACATTGTGTCTAACTTAACCCTCGTGGGGGGGGGGGTAAATAGAGACATTTATGTAGAGACTATTGTTGCATATGACCTCTCCTGCTTGGACCGCGGCAGTACGCGTTTTGTACACTCGTCATTTTTAACACCAAAAATCATATAGTTTGCATACCTTTAAATGTCTCCCTCGCCGCGTAGAGGGTCGCCGTCTCGATGTCGTCTAGTGGTTGAATTCTTTCTTCTTTCTTTCCTGCCGTGAACCACGCTGCTGCAACAAAACTCCATGATCGGGTCGGAAGACAAACAATCTACTTTAAATTTAATTCTTTTTATTACAAGCGTTAGTTATCAAATCAGCTGGAAGATATTCACTAACGTCGAGAGAGAGAGAGAGAGCAAATTACTGCTTTCGTAATTACTTAACAATTGAGTCCTTAATCACTCGTGGAGGTGGGGGGGCATCTTTCGCCTGTATTTTCTTAGGGAAATATTTCCATTAATCTGTTGTAGACTATATAGTAACAATCATGTCTCATAGGTTCGCCTCCAAAACCCAGACTGTTAAAACTCGCTTCTCACGAAGAACGAGTGACGTCACGGATCCCTCTGTTTCCCACGCAAAGGCCCGTGACGTCACAGAGCCTCTCGCATGTGCACAGTGACCCTTGATCTGAGGTCTCGTCACGCGGTGACCCTGTCACTTCTGTTAGCCCCGACTGTGAGAACAGGCCATATTCTGCACTCGACTGCACGGGGCCCCCCACTAAATCGCGTAAGCTAAACCATGATTTCCAACAGATACGTCCATTCCCATAGGGCCATTATCCAACACTATGAATGAATTATTATTACTGCATATTAATATAACCTAATACAATTATTTACTTCAGTGTGGTTTAAACTTTAAATATTATTACTTATTACTATATAAAAAAGACGTACGTAGGATATTCATACGCTAGTGTGTGTCTCTCTCTCTCTCTCTCTCTCTCTTTCTCTCTCTCTCTCTCTCTCTCTCTCTCTCTCTCTCTCTCTCTCTCTCTGAGGTTTTTTTTATATATTACAGATTTTGTTAATACAACGTAACTACGAGGTGTCGTAAGTCGGGGACTTGTTCTATAGCAAGTTAATTATACTAAACAATCCTTTTATGTTTTTCTTTGTAAGTCTTAAGTTTTAATCTATCAGATCCTAAAGATTGGAACGATGCTCTTTCTTTGGACTCCGAAACGAAAATGTATCATACATGATGCAAGTCCATTCGTTCGACAAATACAACCATCACTGATAAAATGTACAATTTAGTCGTTTTGAAAGCGACAGTAGCTCCACGACAGTTAATAAATGCCACTGAAACCCGTGCTAAATTGATAATAAAAAAGAAAGGAATTACATCAATGATCTATTTTAAAGAAAACACGCGGACCACAAATAATGCTACATAGTTCTACCTCTCTGCGCATTATACAGGCAGACAATGGGAATATTAAAAATAAATAGATGAGTTTCAGCATAATACATATTGTCTAAATTGGATGTTGGAGTAAAACAGATGCGGTTTGTATGAATTAAAAAAGTAATCGATACAAAAGTTCTGAACAAGACGTCGGATATATAAATTAAAGCGAATGTGTGTATATATCTGTCTGTGTGTTTGCAAAAAATCTTACACAAAAGTCTTAAAAGGTGGTGATTATGACACTGGTTAGGACTATGATGTTGGCGATGACCATTATATTGGCAACATTAATGTCATTCAAAGACAGCACGTAAACAGAGTATCTGGATAATCGATACCATCACTTCAAGATTATCTTGTATATGTGTATATAGACCTGGAAACGATTTACGAATTATAGTCCATTGAAACACATACTGATCAATATTCTTTATTGTAAACATCTAACACGTACAATAGGTGTGATAGTGCACTGCGGTTTCTACATATGGGATAGTTACACACTATACCAGTGTCAGGACCACGGATAAAATAAGCATCGCCCTGTTGTTGCCACATACACCAACAAATCCATGAACTCATTACATTAAACAAATATAAAAGGCGCGAGGATCGGAAGAAAGATCTGCAGGAGTTCCTTTGATAGTGAACATGGCGAACGCGATCGGCATCCGACGAATGTTGATTTTTCTTATTTCGAGTAACAGATTACAACAGACCAAATGCAGGTAAATAAATATGATCAGCACAAACTAAAGACCACAAAGGAAGAAATGGGTCACGAAAGAAATTAGACTAATAATGGAGTGCTATTAATAAAAAACATCCGCCACACAAAGAGGCTCCTTTAGACATATTAAAAATATTTCTTTAAATGATTCATATAAACACTGTAATGTTGGCACAACTGTTATGTTGTCGTCTCATATAAACAATTCGAAAGTCGAATGTTAACAGATCACTTAGATCGATTTCTTTGTGTATAATATATGTTTTTTTACGTACATTATCATCAATAAAGCAGGAGGTTTGAGTTATCTGTACACATTCGACTTTCGTTTCGCCGTTGGTCTGTTGGCCTGTTGGCGGAGTGGTAAATCCGACGCCAGTTAAAGACGATCCTTCTTCATAAACAAATCACGATATACATCTTACTTTCGTCAACACTTATCAAAGTCAAAGACTGGATAAGCAAATGTATTTTCGACACGTCATCATTTCTTCTTTCAAAAGGTGAAAACACTGCAGAGACGGTTAAACCGTTTCCGACGCTTGTGGTGAAGCTAGTGCAGCTAAAACAACGGTTAGGGTTTGGGTTTGGGGTTAGGGGTTAAGGTTAGGGTTAGGGTTAGGGTTAGGGTTAGGGTTTGGGGTTAGGGTTAGGGTTAGGATTAGGGTTTGGGGTTAGGGTAAGGGTGAGGGTTTGGGGTTAGGGTTAGGGTTTGGGGTTTGGGGTTAGGGTTAGGGTTAGGGTTAGGGTTACGGTTTGGGGTTAGGGTTTAGGTTTAGGGTTAGAGTTAGGGTTTGGGGTTAGGGTTAGAGTTAGGGTTTGGGGTTAGGGTTTAAGGTTAGGGTTAGGGTTAGGGTTTGGGGTTAGGGTAAGGGTGAAGGTTAGGGTTTAACAAAATCCAAATGCGATTATAGCTTAGAAGATCCATGTGCTGGGAGACCTTCGGAGTTGGACAAAGATATTGATGATGTATACTTATCCAATATTGTTTCATATTTGATATTTTGGAATTCTTATAAATTCTCAATTCAATTAATTCAGGTTGAATCAAACCCCAAAATCACTAGGAAATTTGTAGATATGTTGGAATTTCCACAAAGAAGTATTCATGACCACCTCGGGAACATTATCGCGGTGCTTGGAACGTTTCAAACGTCTCTCTCTCTCCCCCTCTCTCTCTCTCTCTCTCTCTCTCTCTCTATATATATATATATATATATATATATATATATATATATATATATATATGTATATATATATATATATATATATATATATATATATATATATATATATATATATAAAGATAGATGAAAGAAGAGGGATAAACATGTACGAATGACAAATTTATTTCAACTTCGATTGTTCAATGCAAGGTGTACTCGGTAAAAACATGTTTATTATTCTTTCCTTAAGCCAAGGCTTTTCAAAGATTAAAATCGTATCATCAGAGGAATTACATAGATAGATAAGTTGGCAGTGGAAAAGCCAAAATTAAACATTTGAAAAAATATTAAGTAATGGAGAGTGAGAATGTGCGTGTAAAAAGATATGGGGTTTTTCCATTTGGTAAATGTCCGTTGATAAGGTGTCCAGTGAAAGGAGATTTAAAGATGGAAAAGAAGGGTTTTCGTGAAGGCAGCATTGAAAAAGGAATGAAGTAAATCCAATAGAAAGATATATATATATATATATATATATATATATATATATATATATATATATATATATATATTGTGATCGGAGTTCTCGCCCACCGACCGTCAGGAATTAACTCCCTGCACTGAAGATTTCGTAAGCATGAAACATCGATGTCTATAGGTAATAAATAATTATTATCTATTTATAAATATTATTATAGCCCCCTTTACTAAGGCCGGACACTCTGACAGAAGTTAATAACAAGCAGTACCACTAGCTTCATTGCGAGATCCAACACGGTTTGTTGTTGTTAATCACTATTCACTGCTCGCTGTAAATAAACGCCGACTTGGCATTTACAAAGTTAAATTCCTCCTAACTTCCAAGCTAATTGACGGTGGCCGACGGGTAAGACTCTTGACTGCGAATCAGTGGTGATTTGTGATCGAAGTTCGCGTCCACCGACCGTCAGGAATTAACTCCCTGCACTGAAGATTGTGTAAGCATGAAACATCCATGTTTGTAGGTAATAAATAATTAATAATTATTTATAAATATTACATATATATATATATATGTGTGTGTGTGTGTGTTATTATACTGAAGCTTAGTTAATAAAGTCTTTTTCCTATATATTTTAATCACACAAAATACATGCTAAAATATATATCAGTTTTGAGATTGAGTTATGTTTGCAAAAATTTCCATTGTAATTGTTCGAGGTTTCCGTACTTTTCAGTTTACTCAAGTGACTAATCTCTTACTTATTGTATATCTATTAGTTACTTTCACCCTCTTTTTTATGCATCGGCTCTCTATATATATTTTTTTCTCTCCTCTCTCTATCTCTCTCTCTCTCTCTCTCTTTCACTATCTCTATCTCTCTTTCTCTGTATTTATTAACAGTAGAAGGTAATAAAGAAAGCGAAGATTAAAATTCATAAACAAAAGGCAATATCATCAAAGGCAGTAATACTATTTAACTCGTACTTGGAAAGGAAAAAAGAAAAAGAAAGGGCTAACAGGAAAAAGCTAATTTTAGATTTTGTCTTTTTATTGGTTCCCCGATTTATAAAATCGGGGACTTATGTTTTGAGGCGTGTCCGTCCGTCCGGATTTTTCTCCGCAACCATCCATTGAATTTCTCTGAAATTGTGCATGAAGTTGTAACTTTGGTCAGGTTAGAAAGTGACATTCTCCGATTTTTGAAAAAAACCTGGTTAGCCCCCCCCCCCCCCCAGGGGGTCAAAAGGCCCCGAAATGGCAAAAAATGACATTTTTTGCCCCATAACTTTTCATCCATCTATTCAATTTCTCTGAAACTTTGCCAAAATGTGGAGGCAATTGTTCCTAATAGTAAATAAGTATCGCTGACCTTGGAAAAAATCTGGTTCGCGCCCCCAGGGTATCAAAAGCCCCTCAAAATGGCAAAGAAATGACCCTTTTCTCCCATAACGTTTGATCCATCTATTCAATTTTTCTGAAACTTGGTCAAAATGTAGAGGCAATTGTTCTGGATATAATATGAGCATTCTTGACCGCAGAAAAATTCTCGTTCGCGCCACCAGGGGGTCAAAGGGGCTGTCATAAATGCCCCAAATTGCCCAAATTTATTGCATTTTACACTCGCCACATCGACTCACATACAGAGGGGGACCACGCACGCGCGGCTTGTTTTGTTTACATTTATCTTGCTTTTAAAACTCACTTTTTCTTGATACAAACAATTTAACCGGAGCTCAATGGGTGACCCAATGGGTCACATTGTTCCAGTATGTGTATGATGTTGTGTGTTTTAGTACAGGAGCAATGATAAGAGAGCTCAGTTGCATGTGTAAGAGTATATATTTTATTTCAAAAGACACTATATATTAGCTTGATCATCCACTGGAAACTCAGCCAGTAATATGTGTACATACATACACTTTTGTTTCATTTGACTTCAGTCGAAGTTTTCAGAAATCAAAGAGGCAACACTTTATCTCTTTATGATATACATAGATAGAATATTCGATTAAAGCTGTCCTTTACTTGTCAAACGTTGATTTCCTTTGATTTTTTATGGAAATCGATCCAAACAAAGGCATGAAGCCACTTCATGTAAGGAGCTTAAGAAAATACATCACGGTCAAAACCTAGCCAATGATAAGTGTTAGATGGATAGATTCCGACCCAGAGAACAGCAATTCTTCCACTTTTGTCAGAAACAGGACAAAATTAAACCGAAACCGAAAGTAAACTCATGGTTCAATTTCTACTCTCTATCGTAAAGAAGTTAATATCATTATTTTTCTCTCTCCATTTGACCAGTTAAATATGTTACAGTATATCTTTCCTGTGTTCTCTTGGTCTAACCGGACTCCAGGACAAGAATTAATCCAGTCTGGTGGAGTATTCAGCTCAGTGCTGTTACTATAGATCACATCACATGGAAAAGGTGCATTATTTCTCGTATAAGCAAGTGTAGGGTATTGATTTACTCCTCTCCAGGAGTTAGACACAAGGCCAGTTTTTATCTTACTCCCACAAGTAAGATGTGACCCAAGGTCGGGAAAGTGGGGTTTAAAAATTGCCTGGGCAGCCCCGTCGGCATTCCCCGGTAGGAGCGCCTCAGGCAGTAAGCAATAAACTTACTCCTCCCTAAAGAGGGGAGGCGAAGCCTTGGAGGGTGGACCTCCTAGAACTGCACAGGACAGACACATAGACCGGCGTAAATCAAGCCCCGAAGGCCAAGACAATACCAGTCTATGGGGTGCAGTATCCATCGGAACAGATACTACACTTTGATCTTACCGAGAAGTGCTGATAATACTATGTTATTTTGAATATTTGGTCAGGGTTTACTTGTAGGGAAAGTATCCTCATGTCAGGTTATCCTGACAAACCCTTGTACAGAGAGACCGAAGACACTCGAGGGTGGTGTCTAGTAGTGTGGCGTGTTTAGAAGGGTAGAAAGTGGACCTTGTGTTTACTTTCGGCAACCTCGTAACTCTTGGTTCCCTTAATTTGTCTTTTAATCCTCACATTTCATGGGCGACGTTTCTGACAAAGGGTGAAGAATTGCTGTTTTCTGGGTCAAAGTCTATCAATCTAAGCTCCTTACATCAAGTGGCTGCATGCCTTGTCTGGAGCGATTTCCATAAAATGTAGGTAATCTAAACTTTCTCCCCATAACATATATGCGCTCACATAATTATTACAAGAACTAAAAAAACCTAAGAGAAGCTGAAAAGAAAACTATAAATTATAAATAAACAAAACTGCATAGTTAGAAACAAAATACTAATTCGTTGAAGAACCTAATTTAATTTTAAACCTCAAAACATTCGTTCGGTATCGAAACGAAACGAAATATCTCCTCTTCATCTCCGGTTTTCTTTGTAATAATTATATTTACGCGTAATCACCTATTTTAAATACGCACGCGTGTACATACTCAGACGCATTCACAAGCAGATATTTAACACCTCACCTGATTTAACAATTCAGACCAACTTTTATCAAGCCGGTACACATACAGAACGCCATAGAAGTATTTATTTGTAAGTCCTTATTATCAGGTGTGTAAAAACTGAAAAGGTTGGTTAGACTGACCGGAAGTGACGTCATTGGATGAAGTGTGTAGAGAAGCGAAATCAGTTCTCTCTTTCTCTGTCTCTGTCTCTCTCTCTCTCTCTCTCTCTCTCTATATATATATATATATATATATATATATATATATATATATCCATCTATCTCTCTCTCTCTCTCTCTCTCTCTCTCTCTCTCTCTCTCTCTCTCTCTCTCTCTCTCTCTCTCTCTCTCTCTCTCTCTTGGGTGTTCGCTGTAAACGCGAACGGACGTTTGTTTTCAAAGCCTATTCTCCATCCACGGGAGGATACAGTTTTTCTAGTTACTTGCTGTAAATTACTGTAAAAAGTAAACGAAATCCCACGGCAATTAATGGAGTTATTTGTTATTTTTTAATCGCTTCTATTATTACAGCTACAAACAGAAAAAAAGAAAGATCAATATCTCTACGACGACTGATATTGCCAATACTACAGAAAAACGTCATAACCTATTAAGCCAAACACTTACAACGTGTCAACGAGAGACTGTGCTGTTTTCTGTCATTACGGGCTATCTGGTGGAGTCGAAATGATTCCTCCATAGTACGTTACAAACGTATTATTAGGGGAACGTAACGTTAAAGTGTTAATCGGAAAAACTTATATTATTGCAACTATCCATTATTCCGTGATTCCGTTACTTTTTTTATGTTCTCACGATTGTTTAATTATTTTTTCACGAAATTTTGCATTAAGTTGGCTATGAACGCAAAACCCTGACCGAGACAGATTTTTTTCGGGAAAACTCTAATTTGTACCCCAGAGAGGGGCAAAAATACCCCAAAATGACAATTTACTGCAACTGTCTAATCTAGCCTCAGGCCTATCCGTAAAAGGAAACTCCTTGAAAAATAAAATCTATGTATTCTCCACCAACTGCCAACTGCCAACTGCCAACTTCACCTCTTTCTCTCTGCCCTCACTTTGCTCACTGAGCAACAACCACTTTTCTATCAAATGAGTACAGTATTTATACTGATCAATCAACTCCCAACCAGAGCCATCTAGCGGTTAGAGACTCCAAACAGCCAATTTACAAAGGGGGGATAACTCAATTTGCGACTAAACCACATAGCCTTTGTTGATTTTCTTGTGCCCCAGGAAACCTGTGATTTCCCAGCCAGAAACACATGTCCCCCAACTTACCGAAAATACTTTTTTTTTCACAAATATCTAAAATACACCAATCCATGTTCCCCCAAATCCAAAAAAAATAGTTATGATTCCCGGTTGTTTACATGAGTTAAGTACCTGTGTAGATGTGTGCGAGTTATTCCCCTTTTGATTGTTTGGCCGGTATTAATCCAAGAAAGGGACATTCAGCTTCCGCACTAATTTTTTCCGGTACTAATTAACGAGAGGAACTTTCAATCGCCACACCGTCCTTTTTTAAACCAATAACATGCTGATAGCAACGTACTATCTAAGGCGAAAAAAGAGTTTTCACGTTACTGAATATCATGCGATAAATTTTGCGACAGCCATGTGCGTTCAAGTAAATATTCTTCATCAGTCAAACTCGTGTTCCTCAACCTGTTGCCTAATGTTACTCTTATAACTGGTTATCATGAGAAAACTATGAGTTGCCTCCATGACGCCGAAAATGCTTCCTTCAAATGTTAAAAAAAACACAATTTATCGAAAATATCTAAAAATGCTTCCCACAATCAACCAAACAGTTTGATCTATGATTGGTTATATTAGTCAAGTAGTGAGAAAAGCAGGAGGGCTACACATGCTTTACGTGTTATTATCTGCTTTTGACGCTAGTATTAATTTGAAACCTATTTTATTCAATTACCCGTGGAGATTTCCACGTGACATGCCTGTTAATATTTAATACGACGCTTATGTAATATCCATGTTATTTTCAAATATCTTAAAGCCATGATGCGATAGATTAACGATATATACTTATTAAACATGGATGGATTAATCTGCCTACAGCTGATATCTTCATTCATTTGAATTGAGTGGAAGACAATTAATACTACACACTTCAGTGAATGTTGCCTCGTACTCCTAATCCGATTTTCATGCCAAATGGATTTTGATATTTTTAACTGAATATTTAAAAACAAAAAATGTCAAATTTGCAGCACCAACTTGCTAACCAACGGCAAATTCGACATTTATCTTTCGATAATTCATCATGGTTGTCGATTCATTGTCCTTAACAGCACATGCGCATTTTTACCTTCCGGTCACACCGCCATGTTTTTTTTATACTAGCAAATATATGTGTATGTTTCAATCTCTTAATAAATAGAATATATTTAATGAAGAATAGATTTACATTAATAAAAAAAATTTTTTAAACTTTAAAAGATTTTACGGCTAGAATATTCTGAGAGCGTTCACTGATTTTTTTCTCTTTTTACTAATGAGCAACCACTTATCAAAGCCAAGAGTCACTCGAGGATAAAAGTTAACGAGGGAGTATATTATAAGAGGATTAAAAATGATTAGTGGAATGAATCAAGTTAGATTACTTACGGAGACGGTTTATCACAAGTATTTGTTGGCATTTCATTCAAAGACGACTATGCTGCAGTCTGAAGAGAAGCAGTACTGTAGTAGTGTGTTCCAGAGTACTTCTGACTTCTACCCGGTCATGGCTTACGAAACGAGAGCAAGCTATCCCAATGGATTAAATGAAGGGGTTTCGTTCGAAATCACGTACGGATTCCCGAGTCCGACAAGACGCACTTGAAGGTAGGTCGGGGGTTACATCGGCCGAAACGTTGTGAGAATAACATCAAAAATAAGAACAGTAGTCCGATTAATCAAAATAATCCAAATAATATATAAGATATATATATATATATATTATTTTTAAAGTTATGACTAACTCCAAATGTCCCAACATTATAGCGGGTATTATGAATCCAGGCAGTAATTTCTGATGTACCATAAAAGGTGTCAATTTTTGATACTTGATACTTTTGTGGATCCATTTTAACCATCTATATTAGACAATATCGTTCATGTGTTTTGAGTATTATTAAACAGTAGAAACTATTGCAGTTCAGTAGTAGTAGTAGTAGTAGTAGTAGTAGTAGTAGTAGTAGTAGTAGTAGTTATTGTTGTTGTTGGTCCCCCGATTTATAAAATCGGGGATTTATGTTTTGAGGCATGTCCGTCCGTTCGTCCGTCCATCGGTCGGTCCGTCCGTCCGTCCGTCCGTCCGTCCGGATTTTTCTCCGCAACCATCCATTGAATATCTCTGAAATTTTGCATGAAGTTGTACCTTTGGTCAGGTTAGAAAGTGACATTCTCAGATTTTTGAAATAAAATCTGGTTAGCCCCCCAGGGGATCAAAAGGACCCGAAATGGCAAAAAATGACATTTTTTGCCCCATAACTTTTAATCCATCTATTACATTTCTCTGAGACTTGACCAAAATGTGGAGGCAATTGTTCCTAATAGAAAATAAGTATCGCTAACCTTGGAAAAAATCTGGTTCGCGCTCCCAGGGTATCAAAAGCCCCCAAAATAGCAAAAAAAAAACCCTTTTCTCCCATAACGTTTGATCCATCCCTTCAATTTTTCTGAAACTTGGCCAAAATGTAGAGGCAATTGTTTCGGATATAAAATGAGCATCTTTGACCTCAGAAAAATTCTGGTTCGCGCCTCCAGGGGGTCAAAAGGGGGTCAAAAATGCCCCAAATTGCCCAAATTTATTGCATTTTACACTCGCCACATCGACTCACATACAGAGGGGGGCCACGTACGCGCGGATTCTTGTTGTTGTTGTTGCTACTGGCAATTTATTTCTTTTCTTTCTTTCTAATGCAATTGTATTAATGTTTTATTTTAGCCAAATATATTACAGACACCCTTTTTTGTCTTTTAATTATTATCAATCCAACCGGACAACGCCGGATAACCTTATTAGTGATGCATAAAGAGATAGAGAAATGAAGCATAAAATGAACGTCCGTTTTAAAGTGGCTTTTAAATGATTAACGCGTTAAGGAAGACGAAGAACAGCTGAAGTTTAATGACACATGCATTGCGCTGCACGAGATTATCTTCTCTTTCCAAATTACTGACATGGAATGGGTTCCATTGTTTACTGACCTTTTCCGAAATTTTAAAAGCAATTCTTTAAAAACATCTCCGATAGTTTTGTATGTAATTCCCGGCAAACAATCAGACATATTCTAGAGTGAATTCTAGCCAGAGATTGTGAGTTCAGTCCCTATCGAAAGATATGTTATTTAGAAAATACTGAATATTTTTATTTTTAATTAGACTGGCTCGTGGTTTATTTTCTTATATTTTGGGGCTTTTCTTTTCAATTTTTTTTTGTATGTGTACAGTAAAAATAAAAATCAACAACAATGTGCCAAAAAATGTACACATTCGACAAAAACCGTGCAACAATCATAAGAATGGATGCATTCAAAAATAGCTCGGTGAAAACGACTCATTATTGAAATGACTTACACATCACAATGCATGTTACCATAATTCAAGAGAGGCTCAAAAGACACAAATATTCTCTATTTTGTACATATATATATATATATATATATATATATATATATATATATATATATAGTCATCCACAGAGAGCTGTTTCGCCGTATATAGTGACAGAAAGAAAAGAAAAAAGAAATAAAAACACCTTTATATATATATATATATATATATATATATATATATATATATATATATATATATATATATATACGTGCATAACAAAAGATCAGAACAACATCGGTTCCGTCGGTTTCAAATCCTAACAAAGGGAACCTATAATAGGCCTCTTTAGCAGACTCTCTTCAGCCTCTGTTTATGTCTGTCTCCCAGAGGCTGAATAGAGTTCGGTAAAGAGGTATAGGTCCCATTTGTTAGTATTTGAAACCGACGGTACCAATGTTGTTCTGATCTTCTGTAATACATATATAAATAAATATTACGCTTTTATTGTTTATTGTTTTGGTTCTCTCGCACTAACCTTAGATAGATAGATAGATAGATAGATAGATAGATAGATAGATAGATAGATAGATAGATAGATAGATAGATATACGAAATGATTCACATCGTAAGAAAGAGTCTGTTCGGATGTCTCTCGCTTTATATATCTATTTCGCATGCTTTCCAATCAGTCGAAAGTGAATTGCGATGACCTTGAACTATTTTCTACTAAATCAGTCTTTCTCTAAAATGCGCTTTCCGTCAATAAATGTCCACCTAACAATAGCAAGAAAAAGTAGATCCATTTGTCTATCAAGTTCCAATCATTTATGAGCAGGCTTTTCGCGTTATTCTCCCTAAGTAACCAGGGAAACGCATGCACAAAACATTCACTATATCCAACTAAAGGATACCCCGGTGAGGACTTGAGTGGAAAGGTTTTCCTGAATAGGTATTCATATTCTGGCGCATTGTGTACAATTCTGATAGATTGTTTGTGGGGTTTCTTTAATATAAGGTGAATAAAAGCGGTAATTTGTATCGAAACGTTAGATGCTTTTATTAAAAAGCCAACTCATTTTATTCACTATTTATTAATATGTATATATATATATATATATATATATATATATATATATATATATATATATATATATATATATAAACATATATAAGACGACTGCGATAAATAGATATGAAATAACAGATATACATATATATATATATATATATATATATATATATATATTAGTATTTCATGTATCCACATAAGATTTTATAAGGAGATAGATATAATTTTTTATGTATCAATTTTCAGTATTTACTTCAATACGTAAGTAGAGCTAGGTAGTAAGCTATGAAAATATATTCATGGCAATTAAGCTTCACAGGGGCTCCCGCGTTTAGCCTGAAGATTCCCCCGGGATGAAACGCGGGAGCCTCTGTATAGTTTAATTGCCATAAATATATTTTCATAGCTTACTATATATATATATATATATATATAGAGAGAGAGAGAGAGAGAGAGAGAGAGAGAGAGAGAGATACATTCACACCAGTTTCAAGACAAATTCAATTAATATTAAGCCGTTTAATTTTTATGAAAAGAGCCTCTAGTATTAATAATTTTTTTATTTGTATGTAGAATACTTGTAGTAGTAGTAGTAGTAGTAGTAGTAGTAGTAGTAGTAGTAGTAGTAGTAGTAGAGGAGGAGGAGGGAGGAGGAGAAAGGGAAGGAGGAGGATATTTAGGTCGTTTTTTTATATATATTGACAAATTGAGCTAATATGATATATTTAAACAGTGACGACTCCGAGGGTCGGACTTGTCGCGTTCAGCCCGAGCGTATCAGCCTGCAAATATAACTATTTTGTAATTAGTCGTTTTCGTCTCTGACCTCAGATAGATCCGAAATTAATCTGTTTAACTTTTCACTCCAAGATATTCAACGAAATACATTTCGTTTATATTGTCCATAATAAAGAGGAAAAAACGCAAGAAAAAGGAATCAAATAAAGTTGTCCTAAAGAATGGGGTGGGGAACAAAAGAAAATACGTAACAATAGAATGTTTCATATTACTAGTCGTCTGGGCCGGACTAAGTTTTTTTTTTTAAATAAATTGTAGCAAAGTACGTTATTATATTGCCAATAACATGGTACAACAATAACAAATGAAAATTGGCTATTCACAAGCAAAGTTTGATTTTGTCAGCTTAAATTCTATTTCAGTCTGACTTTGAAAATCCGATCAGATAAGTTTATATATTAGATAAGTGGTTATACATTTAGTGATTTAAAGACAACTTTTACGAATACGACTTTCACAAATGAGTTTGGTATAATAATGTTTTAAGTAGACAAACAAAAATCTGGCATTTTTATTTCTTCTATTTTGTGTCGTTTTCAATTTTTGTTGGTTTTTGCGCTTTTGGCGCAAAATTGATGCGTTATTTTATTGCATTATTTTCCTTGAAAATCGGGAAAAGGTCACTCTAGCTTAAAGTATACTGACAATCCTATGTCAACCTGCATGATTTCCTTTTAACTAATCAACCTTTATTTGTTTGACTCCAAATTTGACCTGTAATATATGTATGTGACATATTTGGTGTTTCCCCGCCAATGCTAGGCCATTGCAAGAAGTTCTCGGAAATGCTTGAGGACTATATTTCGCCAAAGGAGAAAACTTTACAAAAACGTGAAGTAAAGATAACTCCAGGAACCGCCGTTTCATCATGCGATCATGCTTCTTCTTTCGTGTTGATCAGATATATTCTGGTGTTGGCATTAGTTTCCCTGATGTTTTTCTAGTAAGAAATATTTTTGGAACGACATCGGGTACTTACGGGAAGGACCACGAGAAGGTTGCAAACATCCCTAAGTGAAAGTGGTATTGACTGGATTCGAACTTGGAACACACAGGTCTTCAATCCGTGTCGTTATCCATTTAACCACCGTCACCTCCCATACAATTTGATGATTCGCGTCCATCTAAGTATGCTGTGAGCAAACGCAACAAAAGTGCCACTGAACTGTGCCAAGTCATCATCTTCTGTTCCGACTAATGTTTATGTGCCTTGTTACAGGCGATTTTATAATGATGTTTTATGGCGAGTCTACTCTGAAAATGCGTTGTAAAATGCATTATCATAGTAGCCTCGCCATAATTCTTCACTTTTTCGAGAAGATCCTAAGTGTCATCTATTCAGGAAATCGGCTTTCTTTGCTACAAAAGCGACACAGTAAGAACAAATGTCCCCAAGAAACTATCATAGTAGCACCGGTTGACGATATAAGATGGGGTGATAAACCCAGGAGATAGTTCGAATTCTGCACCGTCATAATAGAATACGCTACCAATAAATCACTCCGTAAGTATTCATAATCCTTCTCTAGTAGAAACTGTTGGTTTATCTCCGTATTAACTAACAGTTATTTGGAGAAATGAGACTTTCTATAGAAGTTTGATTTCGTTTTTCTACAAATGAGAGTAAAGAAATTGACAATGGCCGTTCGAAAAAGGTACACATTAAGTGATTCACGTAAGCAAGCTATTCTCTCGTATGAATCCTATTTAAAATGTCTGAGCCATTTTGACTCGGGAAATAAGGAAAATGTTCAGAAAGCCTTCAACAAAAGAGGAATTAGTTGGTATTTTCAATGCGGTCTGTTGGCCGGATGCTACATCCACGTCGTCTGCCATTATGTAAAGCCATATCGATGGGAAAGAAAGGAGAAAAGAAATAGCAATAACCTTTTTTTTCTTCTTTTGGTCATTGTCTTCTTTTGGAAATTCGTTGATTGATGCAAACAAGGCGAACCTGTCAGATAAAAAGTACAAAATGAACCGAACAAGATACAGATAGACATAAATAGATAAATAGATAAATAGATGGATAGATGGATAGAGAGAAACAGACTAAGAAAGAAAGAAAAACGAAAGAAAGAAAGATAAAACGAAATAAATAAATTAAACGACCAAGATAGATAGATAGATAGAAGGAAATGCTCGATAGAAAAAAGAAAGAAACAGAGAAACGCAATAAGTAACAAATAATAAAGAATATATATATATATCCCTTACTTGTTTTCTTGTGATCTATCTATCTATCGATCTAGCTAGCTAGCTAACTATCTGGGTCTAATTAATAATATTCTTGTTTTATTTATTACTTATTGCGTTTCTCTGTTTCTTTCTTTATATATATATATATATATATATATATATATATATGTGTGTGTGTGTGTGTGTGTGTGTGTGTGTGTGCGCACAAATAAACACACCCACACACACACATATATATATATATATATATATATATATATATATATACATATACATACATACACACACACATTATATATATATATATATATATATATATATATATATATATATATATATATATATATATATACAGAGAGAGCATTTAAAAGAGTGGATAAGCATAGCAGTTGGCTAAGAGCAAAGTGTAGTATTTGTTCTGATACTACAATTTATCTTTTCTGTTCTCAATCAGTGAATGAGTAATCCTTCTAGACTGAGGCAATTTTTTCGTCTCAATCCAGAGTACTCTTTTCTGTGGAGTTGAACTTCCCCACATTAAAAACCGACTTTGTGTCTAACTCTGCTCTCGTGTGGAGACAAGTAAATAGAGACTAGTGCTTATTTGCACACCACAAATATATCTACAAAGCAGAACCGATATTTCGGTTGATTCAGACGAGATTAATCACAAAATGATGACGAACGTTTGAATCGACCAAAATATCGGTTCGGCATTATAGGTGGGTTTGTGTTCTTTTTTCTACTAGTCTGTTGCCATGCTTATGCACTATACCTTATAGTAAACATTGCAGTTTGTCTGAAATTTAATTTAATGTTTTAAACTCCTTTATATATATATATATATATATATATATATATATATATATATATATATATATATATATATATATCGGTACTCTTATAGATAACGCGCCACGTTTCCGTGACTTCGCGTCGTCAACGTTTGGCCAGGTTACGGAAGAGCTGACGAGGCGGAAACGAGGCGGAAACTGTCAAACGATAAATTGAAGACTGGCAGCCGATAAATTACGACGAAAAAAATCAAACTAAAATACATATATAAAAATAAAGAACGAACACACCATAGCTAAACAACTGTCATTAATTAGATGTTTATTTTTTTGCTTGTTTTGTTTTTTGTCAAAGGTACCATTGTTAATCAAATGTTTTTAAATAAAATGTTTTTTGTTTGTTTTGTTTGTTGTCAAAAAAGGAACCATTGTTAATCAAATGTTTTTAAATAAATTGTTTTTTGTTTGTGCACTGGAAAGTTTCAAAAAAAATGATTTTGTTTGATTTGTTAAGCAACTGTTTTTGTTTTTTAATTTTTTTCAATGTTTTCTTTTCACAATTTTTGTTACAATTGTTTTCTTGTCAACATAAACACCGAAACAACTGTTTTTAAACCATTTTTTTCTCATAAAAACAACTGTTTATAAGCAAATGTTTCTTTCTTTTTTTTTCAATCGTTTTTCAATGTTTTTTTTAACTTATTTTACATTTTCGAAATTAGTGTTTAGGGTTAAGGTTAGAACTGGTCCAAAAGTTGTTTGGGGTACTGGTTCTGTTGCGCTGACAGCAGACGACGACTTCGGTGAAGCACAAGCAGAAGTTCGTCAAGGAATTGGAAGGAAGATGGTCGACGGGGAAGGATTTTGCTATCTGCGCTAATATGACGTCAAATGGGTTGCTTCGAAACCTCTGACGCCACATAAATTCGCGCAGATAGCCGTCTATAAGGTCCTTGCTCGTTCCGCACTTCTTGTTTCTCTGTTCGGCTTCTTTCCACATTCTCTCGACATGATTGGTACTTGCCCTTGTTGTCGGGTCCACAAAGTTTTCACTGTGGTTGACCGTCAGGTGTTGATACCCCTCCTCTCCTAACTTGTTGTAGGCCTTCCAACAATCTGATGCAACTGTGGTCTTAGGAAGGATGAATTGTTTAATTATTGGAAGGAGGGTTTCGGCGTTTTTGTTAGGCACTGTCACCAGGTAACCCTCCTTCTCTGCGGGGTCGTATCCTCCCAAAAAGACCCACAGTGACTGAAGAACCCGGCCAATATTATGTTTCTTACGATTGAACATAGACTCATCTATTTCAAACGTATTGACGAAGATTGCGTAGCAAGTGGTCTTCGCAGACCTCCCGCAGAAAATTCTTCCAATCAACCTGCGTGTTCGGCGACAGTACGCCGCATTCCTTTTGCAAATATTTTCCAGTTTCTATATCCTGGGACCACAGGCATATCAGTTTCTAAGATCTTTGAAATTTCCATCTTTGATCGGGATAAAAAAGATACAGTTCTTAGTGCAATCCATAACCTGCATTCATTGTTAGAGCATATCTAGGAATATTGTCTGTAAGACTTTTCTGGAACTTCAACCGACACATACGTTGACATTTATCGCATTTTTGTTTTTAACTCAGAACTTAGTCCTTCGGGATATTCAACAAGCTTACAGAGATTATAGAAATTCATTGTTTTGTTATTGAACGCGATTAATTTCTTCCAAAAGTTATCGTCTGCTTGATGTAGCCTGATTGGCTAATATCTGTTGCAAACTAATTGGTTAATAGTTTGGTCAACTCTCGGGCGCTTCCGAGACCTACCCGAATGTTGACGACGCGAAGTCACGGAAACATGGTGCGTTATATATAAGAGTAACCATATATCATTACTAGCAGAAACCCCGTCCCAGGACGGGTATAAGCAATGTGTATAGACTTAAATTGGAGGAAGTTATGTTCGGGGTACACCTCCTAAATGATCAAGTTTGCAAAAAAATGTGTCCACGTTACTCACCGGGAAAAATGTGTCCACGTTACTCACCGTGTTGCTTAGAATACGTATCCCATAATTCATAATGAGAAGTTCATTAGTTTAGGATTTTACCCGCGCATACATATTAATGACACGTGTAGACCGGTCTGCTTAAAATTTTATTACATATAATACAGTATGAATATTTACTTATGGCAAGTAAGCTACTCAGAAACGTTTATGTGTTGGGGTTTATTTTTGAGGGGAAATCATTACCCCCGGGAATGAAACACAAACGTGTCTGTGTAGCTTGCCATAAGTTTTAAGTATATTTTCATACTACTATTAAGTTCTACTCGCGTATTTAACACTGTTGAAGTAAATACTGAACAATGTCTATATGTAATCTATATACTACTAAAAGTCTATGGGTCTTGTATGTTTGCAATCAGCTTTCAGCTTTCCGGTTTTCAACATCCGGTTGCGCATGCGTAAATAGCATCGTCTTCCAATCTGTTATTCTAATTCCGTTGAACTCCTTTTATTAACGAACGCATGCAATTTTTCATTCTGGAAATGTTTATATCGCTTTAAATATAAAACAATTTCATTTAATTTCATCAAATAGTTTTTTTGTTTACTTGACGGCTAAAAACATTCAACGGGAGCACTTCGTAAAGTCTGTCGCAGTTTCAAACCCTTTTAAAAAACAAAAACAAACAAACAAAACAACAACAATCTATATATTAATACGCTAAGGTGTACGTACGTGTGTCACGCTTCCAGCAAACGCTCTGCGCATGCGTGCCGCACCTAGATTATTAATAACATTTAATTAGCCTAATTTCTGCATCGTATTTTAATTATTTCCCTTTAGCGCAACGGTAAGCGACGTAGTATTTTTGTCTTTGGCCCGACTGGTTTATAGTTCGATCCCAACCAGCCGCTAATATTTTTTCTTCTACATTTCGAGCGGAAGGGGAAGAAATAATACATTTTTTTTAATCACCCGGTCAAAAAGTACTTTTTTGTGTTGCTTAAAACTTAAAACTATTTTTTGTTTTTTATTTTGACGTTTTTAGGGCATGTCTATTATTTTTTGTTGTTGTTGTTTTTGAACGGACGTTAAGCAATGTTTTTTTTTTCAATGATAGTTTGAACTAAGTATTTATTTTTTATTTGCACCACTTCTTAAAGTGTTAAAACATTTATTTATTATTTTTGGATGGTAAGGAACCAGTATTTATTTTTTAAATGTTTTGAACGGACAATAAGCAATGTTTGTTTTGTTTTGTTTTTTTTTCTCAGTGAAACACCGTGGTCGAAAGAAAGAGAGAGTGTGTGTTCGTAAGAGATGGAGGGGGGGATAGAGAAAGAGTGAAAACGCAATAAAAACAAATAAATAAATCGCAAAAAGTCTCTTACTAACAAATAGAAGGTGATTTGTTACATTAGGACCCGCGCTAACTTTGACCCCGTCGTTAGGGTTAGGGTCAGTGAGGGGTTAGGGTTAGCTATAAAGTTCAGGGTCATTGGGGGTTAGGGTTAAAATTAGGGTCAGGGCCAAAGTTAGCCCAGGTCCCAATGTAACAAACTACCAAATAGAGATAGTAAAAAATAAGACAATGACAATGATATTGTATAGTTAACATCTGAGAAGTTAAGTTTCTTATTTTGTGTCACGATCTGACACTCTCATTTAATAAGATTTAGTATTTACTTTTGCCCCTGACAACGGGGGAGGGGAGTCGCGACCGATAGTGATTGCTGAAGAGACAGCTTTTACCCCGACAACCGAGTAATATAATAAATATATATACTTCCATCCCGTCACGCAAAATTTTGGTGAGTAAGATATGTGCATATTTCTAGCCACCGGATAATTTTATTAACAGTAAATTATACAAATTGATGTAGAAAACACTGTGGAATTCCTTTTTTTTTCAGTGAAACACAGAGAGCGCGTACGAAAGAAAGAGAAAGTTTGTGTTCGTAAGAGAGAGATAGAGGGAGAAGATAAAGAGAGAGAGAGAGAGAGAATAAACGTAATTGAAAAGTGAAAACGCAATAAAAACAAATAAATAAATCGCAAAAAGTAAAAAAAAAAATATTTAACAAAAACGAAAGTGAGGAAAGTCGTGATTCAAAGCAAAATAAAAAAGAAAATCTAATCGAAAAAAAAAGTAACAAGTATAATTTCGTTTACTATCGGAAGCCTACCAGTTTTTACGGTATATCAACCCTTTTTAGTAGAGTGTCCATCGTACACGCGTTATTGGAAGGCAAATTATTAATTTTTTCAAAATATTTCACTCTTATCCGGGGGGGTGCTCATAATAAAACAAGCGTAACTTACTAACAAATAGATGGTGCTTCGTTAGATTGGGACCCGCGCTAACTTTGACCCCGTCGTTAGGGTTAGGGAGGGGGGTAGGGTTACCTATAAAGTTCAGGGTCATTGGGGGTTAGGGTTAAAGTTAGGGTCAGGGTCAAAGTTAGCCCGGGTCCCCATGTAACAAAGTACCAAATAGAGACGTAAAAATAAGACAAGGGCAATGATATTGTATGGTTAACATCTGAGAAATTAATTTTTTTTATTTCAAATATTTATTTAGTTATATTGTCAAATTCGTCAAACAAAAATGGCGTTCGCTTATTTTAGGTGAGGTGGTCGCTAATTTCAGACTTTATAAAAGGCTAAATTGCCCGATTACAGTAGAGGATCTCTTTACATTATCAACTAACCCAAGATGTAGGGGAGGGCGCCACTCTTTTCCCAGGACTGCTTCATTGTCCTTGATCCTGACCTTATAATACTGAGAGTTTTAGCAATGTTTGTTTTAGTCTTTTAATATAAACAATTTCATTTAATTTCATCAAATAGTTTTTTTGTTTTCTTCACGGCTAAAAACATTCAACGGGAAGACTTCGTAAAGTCTGTCGCAGTTTCAAAAAACACCCCCCTTTCAAAAAACAAAAACAAACGAACAAAAAAACAACACTCATTATTAATATCAGCCATACGAGCGGTCGGTGAACGAAACCACCTCCCACTTTCCCTCTCATAGATTTCACCACTCCTACTCCGTCTGTTTTCGTTACGTACGCGAGAAAGCCTGCTGTCTCTCGGTGGCCACGGCTGTACCCCCTTCCTTTCTCAAATCGCCCTAACCAACCACTTATAATTCAGTAACTGTAATTTAAAAAAAACAAACAATTATAATAAACAGAACGACTCATAGAAATCTATATTCTTTTTTCATTTTAATATACTTTCATAGAAATGCTTCTGTTATGTAAAAAAAAACTATTTTCTTTATGCCACAAGTGTCACGCTCATACATGAATTCCATAGCTAATATAACAAACTGACCCAACGGGTCACGGGTGGTCTAGTATATTATATTGTTTCATAAAATAAGTGTATATGCATGAAATAGTAAATACTATATTTTTAAAGACTCATCTGTGTGACTAGACATATATATATATATATATATATATATATATATATAGTATTTCATGTATCCACATAACATTTTATAAGGAGATATCATTTTTATGTATCAATTTTCAGTATTTACTTCAACAGTGCTCGATACGTAAGTAGAGCTAGGTAGTAAGCTATGAAAATATATTTATGGCAATCAAGCTACACAGAGGCTACCGCGTTTCATCCCCGGGGAAATCTTCAGGCTAATATATATATATATATATATATATATATATATATATATATATATATATATATATATATATATATATATATATATATAAATTAAGTTCTAATTATGTCTGAATACCTGAATACAGCCAGCAGTAAAAAAAAACAGCAGACAATCTAGAGGGTAATATATATATATATATATATATATATATATATATATATATATATATATATATATATATATATATATATATATATGATTAAACGCCAGGGAAAATTCCTGTTTTAGTTTGCATAACTCTACACGTGCCTGAGGAAGACTCATGAGAGTAGAAAACGTTAGCAGTTTTGGCGAGTTCCTGTTCACACTCGAACAGAACATTAGATCATTAGTCCGTCAACATGAAATAATGGATCAAAAAAGAAACAAACAGAAATTGTCCCTGTTGTTTAATTAAACATGCATCAATGAAGAAATGCTGCCTAAGTATACATATATATATATATATATATATATATATATATAGAGAGAGAGAGAGAGAGAGAGAGAGAGAGAGATTTAATTAATATATTTATAGATGAATTTTTGTATACATAGACATTTTAATTAATTTATATATTAATAAAAAAAAAGTATATATATTAAAAAAATAATTTATAAATTAATTAATTAAAAAATCTATATATACAAAAATTAATAACACGTCCGACTAAGGGAGAATAAAAAATGTGTTCCACTGCATATTCTTAAAATAAACAAACCGCTCAGGGTAGCGACAAATAATAAAAACGCATCGGTAAACACCGGTCGACTATCGCCAGAAAAAAAACAATAATAGAAAATCAGCGTATACCTGATTATATGAATGTACATACATATATATATATATATATATATATATATATATATATATATATACCTTTAGATAAATAAATGTACATATATATATATATATATATATACCTTTAGATAGATAAATGTACATATATATATACATATATATATACATATCTATCCTTAGATAGATAAATGTATATATATATATATATATATATATATATATGTACCTATTCTTAGATAGATAGATAGATAGATAGATAGATAGATAGATAGATAGATAGATAGATAGATAGATAGATAGATAGATATCATCTTTTTAAATCCTATGATTGAACTGTTTGACTTTAACGAAACTCTTTCAATTCACGGGAGTGTTGTTCGAAAGTTCATTCGAAATCTATAAACAGTGTCGATTTCCTTTTTCTTTTTCTGATTCCCAATCGATGTCTCTGTTCTTCATGATCAAAATAGTTCATACGCAAAATACCATTGAAAACATTCAAACGTAATCCAAAGGATACATTTTTTTTAATGAAACGCAAAACAATATTCTTTTCATCAACCAAACACTTGTGAAACAACGATCGACAAAGAAGACAAAAATTAGTCATTTTTTTAAAACATTCTCCTCGCTTCAATTCATTTTTGAATAGTTAACATCATGGCTTACAAAAAATATATAAAAGAATTTTTAAAATGTATTCATCTGTTATTCGACATAGTTAATAAACCACGGGTATAAAATCACTACAAATGCACATACAAATATTTTGAATGAAATAAAAATACGAAAACATTGATAAATTTTGAAGATTTTTTTCAATGAAAGTAACAGGATTCTAAAGTTTTATTCTGTTACTTAAAAACAAATCTGCATTCTTAATAAAATTGTTTATTTTTTTCATAGGAAGTCCAAAAATAAAGAATTCGCAGAACGTCTTGGTTTTCATCGAGGATCGAGGAGCAGATGACGCGAAAGAAAATAAATAGAAATAAAACGCTAAGTGTCTTCATAAAATCACCCAATTGACCAGACTGAATAAAATAGTTATTAATAGGGACACATACAAAACAAAACATATATTCTTAGATGCCTCTGATCTGTCCATCATACTTATTATTATGCTAACTCTGAGTTAATCAACGTTTGTTTTCCTAAGACTTTTTTCTATATATTTTAGTCACGTGTTAAAATATTCCTCAATTTGGGGTTCGAGTTATTTTTGTTTTAGAAAATTTAATTTTAATTGTTCTCATTGGCCTTAATTTTTTCATGTTATTAGTTAAGACGAGAGTTGGAATCCGAGACGTCTGTAGACGGAGTTGAGATTTTTTTTAATTGTTAGACACAAAGAATTATTTTGGGAAGAAATAACATAGCGGAAACATTTCTTTTGTCCATGACATCAGTAGATTGAAAGCACGATCGACAAAACAATGGTATTGTCCGGGAAAGCTTTAATTGGAAATTGAGTCACAGTCATTTACGATAGAGATCACGTCATATGACGTAAACAAAGCTTTATTAACATGTTCATTTTTTATATGAGAGGCAGAAAGAGGTTGACGGACAGTCAGATCCGGGGAAAAGAGGAAAGAATAAATGTGACAAAGCCGGTGAATGTTATAGGTCCCTTTGTTTATTTATAAATTAATATAACAAAGAAATAACTGCACCTTTATAACAAAGGTTCTCGGCCTTTTGGCTAAGATCACAGTGTAGTATCTGTTCTGATGGATATTACACCCTACAGATCGGTATTGTCTTTGCCTTCGGGGTTTGATGACGCCGGTCTGTGGGTTTGTTCTGTGCAGTTCTAGGAGAGCCACCCTACCAGGCTTGGCATTCTCACCCTTTGAGAAGGGGTTAGTTTATTGTTAATCGCCTGAGGTGCGCCTACCGGGGAATGCCGACGTGGCTGCCCAGGCATTATTTGACGATCATAAGTACTCTTCCTCTAGAATACTGACTTATCAAATCCCACTTTCCGACCTTGTGTCACATTTTACTGCTGTGGGAGGTAGATAAATACCGCACTTTTATAACAAATAGCGTGTCCTGCTTTTAAGCGACTCTTGTGCCGATGGTGGCATGTCCGGAGCTTTGTATCTCGGATAAAAAATCACAATAGCATTCATAGACGAGTTTCTTAACGTCATCTTAATTTTTTTTAATTAATTAAATTAAAGAAAGACAAAATATTGGAAGTAAGTAAAAAGCTAGAAGTTAGAAAATAACTAATGAAATCGAGCGTCGTTAGATTAGTGGTTGAGTATATGATTGATAACGACGAATTCGGCGAGAGCGTCTTAAAACTAATAACCAACAGAAGGACAGGTTCGTACGCAAGCACAAATAGAACTAGAAACGACTAGGAGAACGACTAACGCGGATGTTGAACAGGCCAGAATTGAGCGGGAAATTAGATTCAGGGAACTGGATGAGAATAGATATAATAACAGGACAAGGCAACGAGAGTTTGATTTAGCTAGGCACGTAAGACCCCTGCCAGCATTTATGGAAGAAGAGATCGGCGATTATTTCTCGCATTCCGAGAAAGTTGCGTCAAATTTGGGAGGGTCAATGGACACGTGGCCGACGTTATTACAAACTGCTTTGAGCGGGAAAAAAACAAAAAAACTTACTCAAATATTTCGATAAACGACTGCGCTGATAATGATATAGTAAAATCAGCGATCTTAAAAACTTATGAACTGCGGTTGGAGGCATATCGCCAACGTTTTAGAAGTCATAGTAAAATGGAAGAAAAGTCGTCGAATTCTCTCGACAGAAAGAAGCGTACTTTAATAGGTGGAGCACGTAAAATAGCACAGAAAAGAATTATTCAGGGCAGCACACAAAATCCCTTTAGCTGGACACTTAGGGGTAAATAAAAATGCGAGAAAATCCTGAGAAAAATGTTACTAGACCGAGCTCCAAAAGGGATGTGATAGAATTGTGTAAAACCTGTCACGTATATCAAATGGCGGTAAAACCAAACGAAACAATTTCATGCGCCATTACGGTTTTTGAGGAATCTTTCAGTAAGATAATATAGACTGTGTGTGACCACTGCCGAAAGCGAAATCTGGAAACGCTTATCTGTTAACCATTATATGTGCAACATTGAGTTCATCGGGACCATTCCTTTGCGAAATATCTCCGCACAAAATATTGTAAAGACTGTTATTGATTTTTTTTTACTCAAGTCGGGTTACCTAAGACAATCTAGTCGGATCGAGAGTCAAAGTTCATGTCGAAGTTATTTCAGCAAGTGATTAAGCAACTGGGTATCACCTCTGTAAAAGCCAACGCGTATCATCTTCAATCTCAGGGAACCTTGGAAAGATTCCATTCTACTTTGTAAAATATGATCAGGATTTACTGTTTAAATCATGAAAAAGAATGTGATTAAGATATTCCCTTTGTAATGTTTGCAGCTCTCGATTCGGTGCAAGAATTATTTGGATTTAACCCATTCGAATTAGTCTTTGGGGATTCGGTGCGAGGTCCATTACAGTTGTTGAAGGAGAAATGATTGATGATCACTTGCTGAAATACGTATCCCGAGATAAAACGAGACTGGTGGAGGCGAACAAACAGGAGCAACTTAAGTCAGTTCAGAATAAGATGAAGAATCAATATGATGAACATGCAGTGGATAAGCAGTTCGATATAGGTGATAAATTTGTAGAATTTGGTATATTCGGACTACTGTTCTCATCTTGGGTGTTTTCATCACAACGTTTCGGTTGATGTAACCTCCGACCTTCTTCAGGTGTACCGAAACATAGGAGATAAAGTTTTAGTCCTAATACCTGCTGAAGATCACCCACCCCCTCAAAGCACGATTTCAGGGTCCCTACAAAATAGCCAGGAAGATAAGAAGCCTAAACTATGTAATAAAACTCCCTGACCGCAGAAAAGCCACTCAGTTGTGCCATATTAATATGATTAAACCCTACTTCGAACGAAGGAAGGATGAACGCACTTTGCCAACTAATGCTTCTCATAGTGAGGACATAGTGGATCAGGTCAAGGAAAATCCTAAGGTACTTTCCGACCTCCATTCCAAGTTGGAAAACTTATCCATTAAATTAGTGCGAATGCTTATTCCCTGGTGTCCCAAGTCAATTACCCTCATCTGCTATTATGTTGATGTGGAAAGCGCTAAACCATATAAGCAACACCTTTACCGAATGAACCCCCAAAAAGCACTAATTATGCGGAAAGAAATCGAGTATATATGTTTGCGAACAGAATTATAGAACCCAATTACAGCGAATGGGCTTCGTCCTGTGCCTCAGTAGATAAACAAGACGGGTCCGTAAGATTTTGCACAGATTATCTGAAAGTTAATGCGATCATGAAAACTGATTCACTCCCGATTCCTAGGATGAACCACTGTGTGAATCCAATCGGTAGCTCTAAATACATCACCAAATGCGACCTGCTCAAAGGCTATTGGGATTTGCCACTGACCGACAGATCACGGCAAATATCTACTTTTGTTACTCCCGAGGGGAGTTATCAATATCGAGTCATGCCGTTGGGGATGAAAAAAATTCGCAAGCTACTTTCGTGCGGCTAATGAGCCGATGCTTAAAATATTTACCAAGCGCCGACGTCTATATTCATACATCGTGATATTTAGCGAAAACAGGGAAGGCCACGTAATTTTCTTGCGGAGAGTATTTGACAGAGTTTAAACCTCTAGCCTCACTATAAATGTAGTGAAAAGCGATTTCTGCCAGGCACAAGTAAAATACTTGGGACGCGTAGTGGGTTATGTCAAATATCTCCACTTCAGGCGAAAATTGGAGATATCGTGCAATATCCCGTTCCAAGTAATGCCCGATGACTGAGAAAATTTCTAGTATAGCAAGATATTATCAGATATTTTGCCAAAACTTTCTGATATCTCATGTGATTAACTTGCTGGGAAAGAAACATAAGTACTCGTGATTCCTTAAATTGCCAAAACTTCTTCGAAGAGATTAAAAATATCATAATTTCGCAGCCAGTGTTAAAAGCTCTAGATTTGTAACCAACCATTTTCTCTTACAGTCGATGCAAGCGACAAAAGAATTGATGCGGTATTAATGCAGGAGGATGAGAAGGATAATACGCGCCCGGTCAGTTATTACTCTCGAAAGTACAAAACCGCCAGAGGTATTGATCAGCGATAGAAAAGGAAGCTTTAGCTTTGTTATCCGGTTTACAGCACTTCGAAATTTGATTTATATCTCGTGAAACCTACTGTTGTGTATAACGGTCACAACTGACTAAATTTTGTAAATAAAATGAAAACCGTAAACTTTTATATTTGAGCTTAGCGCTACAAGAATATAACTTGCAGATTGAACACCTTAAGGTGTCAAAAATAAGTGTGCAGACGCCCTTTCCAGTACTTAAAACACGTGTCCGTTTTAAAAAATCAAGATTTTCTTTTTTTAGGTGGATAGATGTGGCATTCTCAACCCGTCTTAGAAGAAAAAATATACAAAAGTAAAACAAACATAGCCACACATACACACACGTTGTAATTAAACTTACTTCGTTCTTCTCTATATAACTCTTACTCTCTCACTTAGCGTACATCCGATTTGCTATCCCTACAAGCTCGTCCTCTCACCGAATACATGCCAGCACGCTCTGTTCGCGTATCCCACTCTCACGCTGGAAAGACAAATTTTCGAAGAGATGATAAAAGAAAAAACTGCCAATATGCCCAAATAAAGAACACTATGACCAACTGTCCAAATTAAAGCTACAAACGCGAAAAAGATCAACTGTTCCAGGGATGATCTCGCTAGTTATACATACCTTAAATTTTAAAAAAAGTCACGAAAAAAATACAGCTTTGCAATATTTGATGTAGCCCGAAACTAATTATGAGAGATGTAAATACCGAGCCTAATAACTCTCGACAGAATGTCAACAAAGCCGAAAACGGCAACTAAAAATAATGTAAACATTCCGACATGATGTTGAGGGAAGACTCCGACTTATTTCTTTGTCGCGGATAAATTCGAGTTTCATAAAAAGATTTGCATCTATTCGATCTATGCTCCGCCAGAAGAGAATTCACAGAACAACAGAATAAAGAATAGACCGACACTGCGAAGTTATTTATTTTCATGATAGGAAATACAAACACGATTTTGAGAGAAAAGAAACTTACAAGTCGAGAAAACGAGAAACAATGTGTGGCACAGGGATAAAAAAGAGAGAAAAGCGACGCTAACATAGCAGGCAAAGAAACGAATAAGAAAATGAGAGGGGGGTAGAGATAAAAATATAAAAGAAAAGAGACAAAGTCAAAAGGAAGGGAGAGGTAAAAGAAGAGAAACAAGAGAAAGAGAAAAGAGATACGGACTTCCAGCTTCCTTCTATTTACAGTTGACATTAGCTCATCTAAGTTTACTTTTATTATTACAAAAAAATACGCATACACGCCCATACACACTTTCCAGAAACCCCTGTTTATTTTTATAATAGTATTTCTTTCGACTGTTTTTTAAATAAATCGCATTTATTCTAAAGCCTTGTGTTTGTCATCTGCTGCTATTTTGTTGCTACACACGTAGAGTAAAAAATATTTTTAACTGGGTTAAATTCTTGGCCCCATTATCACTGTATTTATTTAGCGATGCAATAAACGCTTTTAGTATCGATCGTTCGAAACAGAGAAAAGAGGCCGACCGACAGGCACAACCGAGGAGAAAAGGAAAGAGTCGGCGTGACAAGACCGGCGAATCTCCTAGATCCGTTTGTTCATTTGTAAAAGAATTTAATAAAGAAATAACAGCATTTTTATAACAAATAGCTTGTCTTGTTTTTATGCCAAGGGAAGCAACTGTTGCACCAATGTGAAACAAACTGGCAAATTGTGTTGTCTCCCTTACACTTCAAACTTGGGATTAATCAGACAAGCAATAAAATTTGATCCTCATTGTGTAACAATTCTGTTCTTATTTTATAAGTTATTTTTCACTCTCGCTTCCGTCTCTCTCTCCTGTTTATTTACAGTCAAATGTAATAAAACTAACAATAAAACTTGAGATTAGAATAGTCTATGATAAACAAAAAGAAAATATCACTACAAGTAGTAATGCTATTTAACCTGCAGCTGGAATGGAAGAGAAAAGGTGAGAGAAAGGAGAAAATTTACCGAGCAGATAGAGACTAATTTCGGATGTTGTCGTTTTAATTTAAAATATTTAACTTGCTTTGTATACTCACTTTTTTATTCAAAAACATCGAACCAAAGCTCAATGGATGGCGCAATGGGTCCCATTCTAGTTACATTATATTTATTTGAAGACGTCCGCAAATCTAAAGAAAATCTTAATTTGTAAGTAAAAAATATATTAAACTTTCTTTAAAGTAATACTAAAAATTGATAAAATTCAGATAAAATGTTACAAATTCAATGAACTAATGTCCAACCGTGTTTTGTTATTAGAGAAACTACTGTTGGTTTGATCTCTGGCAAATGAAAACATAAAGAATTCACGAAACCGTCTTGATATTAATCATCGCATATAGGGCGTAAAGAGAAGAGATGGGGCGCAGAATAGGACAGATTGGGCGTAAAGAGAAACAGATAGGATGTAAAAAAGCACAGATTGGACGTAAAAAAATAATAGGGCATAAAACAGAAACGGTAGGCCGTAAAAGAGAACGCATAGAGCGGAAAAGCTAACATATAGGGCGTAAGATTGAATAGGTAGAGCGTAAACGAGATAGATCAGGCATAACAGATAAGAGATAGAGCTTAAATGATAACAGATAGGGTGTAAAGAAGAACAGATTGTAGGTAAAAAAAAATAAGAGATAGTGCGTAAAAGAGAAGAGATAGGGTGTAAAAGAAACATGTATGTTGTAAAAGACAACAGATATGGCGGAAAATGTAACATATACGGCGTAAAAGAGAAGAAATAGGGGTGAACAATAGAACGCATAGAGCGTAAAAGAGAATAGGGAGGTGTAAAAGGGGGCATATTAGGTGTAAAGGGAACGGATATGGTATAAAAGAAAATGTATGGGATTAAAAAGGGGCAGTTAGAATGTAAAAGAGAACGGATAGATCGTAATAGGTAAGATATAGGGGTATAAAATAACATATAGCGCGTAATAGAGAATATATAGGGTATATAATAGCACACATGGGGCGTAAAAGGGAACAGATAGGGTGAAAAAAGAACAGATATGATGTAAAGGGGGGGCAGATAGGGTAATATAAGAACATTGAGACGGTGTAAAAGGAGACAGAATTAAGGGGACAGATAGGCAGAAAAATAGGACAAATATAGTATAGAAGAGAATTGATAGGGTGTAAAAGGGGACTGGTGGTGTGTAAAAGAGGACAGATAGTGTGTGAAAGAGGATATAAAGGGTTAAAAGAAAGCATATGGGTATAAAATAGGACATATGGTTTAAATAAGACAAATAGAGCGTAAAAGAGGGCAAATATGGCGTAAAAGAGAGCAGACAGAGTGTAAATAATAACAGATAGGTATAGAAGAAAAAAGATGCAGTAGAAAACAGAACAAAAGAGGACAGATTGAGCTAATCAGGATCCGGATTTCTTAAATGCCTCTTGCTTGTTCGTCATATTAGATTATATATTTCTTTGATAACGTCTAAAAATTTAACTTTTTTTTTTAATCTGCATTTTCAGATATATGTTGAATTGAGAGAACACTAAAGAATTGATGACATTAAGACAAAATTGAAAAATTGGAATAAAAGAATATTAAAATCGATTTTATTTAAGAAAACGCAGTTCGGTGTATCTTAATATTGATAAGATTCCGCTTGCCAATTTCAGCAAAAAGAATTCAGAGAACCGTCTTGATTTGAATCGCGGAAGTGACTGACAAAACTAAAAAGGAATAGATATGAATAACGCTCAAAGTTTATCCATAAATTAATCTATTTCAACCAGACTGAATAAAATAATTATTAATACTAGCAAAAACATGCGACATGGGGAGGGGCATCATTTTGCTAGTATAACTGACGAACTAACATATATTACACTGCCCCCGAAAGGAGGAGGTAATGTTCGGGAGGATTGTATCAGAATAGATACTACAATAACCTCCCCCCCCCAACAAAAAAGAAGGAGGTAATGCCTGGGAGGATATTCTCATGACAACAGAAAAGATAGTACACTACCCCCTAGAATAAATGGGGAATGTCATCCCTGGGATAATTGTATCATGACAAATTAACTAATACATCACTACCCTCACTAAAAAAGGGGTGGTGATGCCTGGGAGGATGGTATCATGACGCCAGAACAGATACTACACAACTCCGCCCCCTGAATTGAGCATTGAAAGATAGTACATTAGTCTGAAATAGTATAGTAAACTGAATTGAGCATTGAAAGAAAGTACATTAGTCTGAAATAGTATAGTAAACTGAATTGAGCATTGAAAGATAGTAATAGTATAGTTTCGGCTTCAGTTATAGAAGCAGTAGCTACAGACAGACAGATACCAAATCTCCATTAGTAATAGATTCCTTTCATCTCTTTGTCATAGAACGCTATATGTTTTGTTTTTGTTTTGTTTTTTTATGGAAATCGCTCCAGACAAGGCGCGAAGCCATTTGATGTAAGGAGCTAAAAAAATACTACTTCAAGATCAAAAACTAGCCAGCGATAAATGTTAGATGGATAGATTCCGATCCAGAACATAGCAATTCTTCCCCCTTTGTCAGAAACATCGCTCATGGAATGTGATGACTAAAGGACAAAATAAGGGAAGCGAGAGTTACGCGGCTCCCGAAATTAAACCCAAGATCCACTTTCTACTCTCCTAATAACATCTCCTTGATAACATCTACAAATTTAAAAATGTGATTCTTGAGTTAAAAATACAATTAATAATTTTAAAATACGGACATTTTTTTTATTAAATTTAATTTTTTTTTTAATTTTATTATTTAAATTGAAAGAAAAGGATTTTAATTTGAATGATTTCAATTATTCGGACTACTATCCTTATCGTGGTTGTTATTTCACAAGGTTTCGGCTGATGTAACCTCTGACCTTCTTTGGGTGCATCTTTTCACCTTTATGAATATTTATGTCCAACTCGGGAATCGATACGGGATTTCGAACCGAACCCGTCATTTAATTCATAGGGTAGACTGTTCTCATTCTGTTAGCCATGACCGGATAGATATGTTAATTAATAATTATGTTGTTCTTATTGTGCATCGGCCGAAATGTTATGAAACTAACAACCAAGATGAGAATAGTAGTTCGAAACATCTAAATAATACTAATTATCAATCCTTATCTAAAAAATTTCTGGAACACGATTGTAATTGTTTTGTTATTTAAGAAACCATAGTCTGCTGTGTCTTATTCGTAATTAGTTGAGTTTACACGGCGTTTCCCGGAAGTCATATTGCTTTCATTTTTATTTCATTCAGTCACACCCCCTTGCCTTTTCTGTTAATTAATTTCTCATAAAAACGGTTTTAACATTTTTGGAAAAATAATTGATGAAAAGAATATATGTCACTGACGCATACGGCATAATCACGTTGACACACCGGTTCCCTCTAGATCAGCGAAGTTAAGCAACGTTGAGCCTTGTAAGTACTAGATGGGTGATCATTTGGGAATAGCATGGTGCTGTATATGGACACCTAGCTATGGGCAAATAGTGTCGCCAATCCGCAGTACCTAGCATAGCGACTATGGCAAAAAAAAACCTGAATGACAGACACTAATACACTAATAAAGTGGGCCGAAAACCAGCGAGGCTTTTCTCCTAGGAGTGATCAAAACCCCTGATGGGGATGATGTCGCTAACAATATGTTTTTGCCATAAAGCATATATCATGTCTTACGAAATGTTGAAATTAAAATCCCATAAATAGTTTCGAGTTATTTTTAACGACGAAATAAATAGGGTACGAAATGGTATATGCTTTTGAACAGCTGTTTTATTCCATCCCTTTTTCTTTTTTTCTTTTTTAAATCGGATTTTTGTGAAGTGTAATTGATTTATTTAAGGTATCATTTGGTCATTGTATTAATTGAATAAAATTGTTTAAAATTAAAACCTATTTTTAAAAAAGGTTCATGTAAATTGTTACGTTTGAACGAACATGAATTTGCACAGGCAGTCGATATGTAATCTGACAATTTTATTATATAGATTTTTTTTCACTGAAAATCAAAAGAAAAAGAATTCACAGAACGATCTTGATTTTCATCATGGCGGAAGTGACGTGAAAGTGAATAAATAGAAATGAAATTTAAAGTGTCTTTATAAATTCCGCTATTTCGATCAGGCTAAAATCGAGTACTGCTGCCACATCGTGTGGTAGTTAAAACTGCTGTTTCCTACAGCCCCTCTCTCACAGAAGAGATTTGTCTAGTCTTCCTCTATTCTGGTTCTACTTTGTAAATCATTCATAGCATCTATCTACCGCAACAGCAAAGATCCTTCCTTTCTTCTTCTGTGTATCTAAAACCAAACAAGACTTCCATGAACAGAGTTTCTTTCCAATAACTTCTCATCTGTAGAACACAATACCGCGCGACTTCTTCCCTGCTGATTACAACGTGGTCTTCTTCAAATCCAATGTGAACAAATATTTTTAAAGCCGTCCTCTTAAGTAATAGAAGTGTGCCCATCCCAACCATCGTTTTCAATCCTCTCATAGCATTGTTCGTCATCATACTGGCAATCTCATTAACCCGTCTGAGTTGATTTTAGCCTTGGTTAGCATAAAAAGACTGAACAAAGTAGTTATTAATAGTTTATTATGCTAATTACGATCAGGCATTCATAGATATCTCTTATCTTTTCGTCATATTACATTATATATGACGAACAAACATATACTACTCTGTCTCCTAAAGGAAGAGATAATGTCTGGGGGCATGCTATCATGACGAATAAACATATTCAACACTTCCTCAAGGGATGAAGTAATGCTTGGGAAGATGGTCTCATGACAACAGAACGGATACTACACTACCTCCCCAAACGAGGAAGTAATGTCTGGGGGATGGTCTCATGACAACAGAGCAACCACTACACTAACCCCTCCCTGAATTGAACATTGAAACATAGTGAATTAGTTTGAAATATTATAGTAAACTGAATTGAACATCAAAAAATAGTAATAGTATAGGTTCGGCTTCAGATATAGAAGTAATAGTATAGGTTCGGCTTCAGATATAGAAGTAATAGTATAGGTTCGGCTTAAGATATAGAAGTAATAGTATAGGTTCGGCTTCAGATATAGAAGTAATAGTATAGGTTCGACTTCAGATATAGAAGTAATAGTATAGGTTCGGCTTCAGATATAGAATTAATAGTATAGTTTCGGCTTCAGATATAGAATTAATAGTATAGGTTCGGCTTCAGATATAAAGGTAATAGTATAGGTTCGGTTTCAGATATAAAGGTAATAGTATAGGTTCGGCTTCAGATATAGAGGTAATAGTATATTTTCGGCTTGACACAGACAGATACCAAATCTCCATTAGTAATACATAGGTATTCGATGACATTCACAAATTTAGACAGCTGCCTCTGCATGTAATACAGAATTTAATAAAAAAAAAATTTAAATAATAAATTTCAAACAGAATTTAAAAAAATGGAATGAAAACAATTTCAATCGTAAAGTGTTATTAAAGAAAACGCTGCCGGTTATGTGTCGCATTTGATCAGATTTTTTTTGTCATGGCGAAGCAAAAAATAAAGAATTCACAGAGCATTCTGGATTTTTATAATCGCAGAGATGACGTAAATTTTGTAGTAGAAAAGACGTAAATAAAATAAAAAGCGACTCCATAAGTTCACCTATTTCAACCAGTTTGAATAAAATAGTTATTAACAAGAACATAAATCAGTCGTGAGACTGCATACCTCCGCCTGACAACGTAAGAATGGGTTAAAAGTTTTTATCTAAGCCATACTCCCCCATATTGTATGAAGTATTCCCGAAATCATGTTATGGAAACGTTGATAACTCAAAACACTATTTATCTGATCAGGCTGATATTTTAAATTATGTTTACTGTTATCAAAGAACATCAGATTACTACACCGAATTTAGATAAATCGGAAGTTGAGATTCCGTCAAATTTTCAAACTCGACCGAACTATTCAGGGTTAAAGGTCATGGCCAATATCATATAAGATGCAGAACTTCATTAGCTACAATATGGACCATGTAGCGAGTCTCTATGTTGAACAGAACAAGTTTGGTGACGATTTGTCAAGCGATATGGACGCCAGGCTATACACAAACAAACGTACTGACAAGATCGACCGAAATCATAATCTCCGCCTTGGCAGAGTTAATAAGTGCATAATTATGGCCATGCATTTTAAAGTCTCTCACCTGTTTATCATATTAGCATATATCTCTTTGTGTTGCATTACACGAGGATTGTCGTCGTCAAAACAGATGTTCGTCTCTCTGATAAGTAAGTTTGCAGATGCTCATTGGATAGTGGCGTCTTTCTATAGTCGTTGCAGTAACCGTCATCGCCGGAGGTGTTTTAACAGCTGAAACAGAGTTGTTTGCTTTCCTCTTCTCTGTATGTAATGATAGCAGCAGCCGTATTCCTCTCTTCCCTGGTAGCTGTTTTAATGTAACAACATTAGAGAAAGAACGCCAACAACCTTGTCGCTCAATGGCTCATGTGTTTTGTTGCTTTATTCTTTTACCGCATTACGTTAGCTATGCTTTGCCCGCTTCCGGGAGGGACGAACAAAGATAGACCATCAAAAAGTCCTAACGCAGTCAGCTCACGCGTTAAAGAGGCAGATCTTTCTCTCATTTGTGCCGCGTCTCTTTTCGGACTTCCTTCCCTGGCGTCATATCCTGACACGTACTCCTAACAACTAACATTATGTTTCGATTCTCTGCTTAATTTTAACCTTAAGTGGAAAATATGTTCTTCACATTATTTTCACACACCTGTATAACAAAATATTGAAACACTTGATAATGTATACAAAATAGCCATGTTTTTTAATCGGCATTTTAAAAATATATTTAATAAAATAAAAACCACTTACAAATGATACAATTAATACATGTGTTATTTTAGAAACCGAAGTCGGTTACTCTTATTCTTCATAAGCTTTTTTTATTATTATTTCGTGACAAACCAAAACGAAATAATTCACTTTTAATTTTCATCGCGGAGTTGACGTAAAAGTAAAAGTCAAAGAAAATAGACGGAAATAAATTTCAAAATGTCCGTATCGATTCACCTATTTCGACAAGATGAAATATAATGGTTATTAATACGTTCTCATACGAGTTAGGATCAGTCAATTTTAAATGTCTCTGATCTGTTTGTCATATTCCGTTATATCTCTTTGATAACGTCTGTAAATTAGAAAATGAAACAAGCTATCGATATACTATTAAAAAGATATGGTGTTTTGGCATTTGTTCGTACGCAAATAGAAACATATGATTTGGTTGACAACAAAGAGGAATAGCCAGAGTGACCTATTTGCGTTCTGCCGGCATTTTAATAATAGATATTATACACGTGGCCAATACCAAGTTATCATAGTTTCGTATTTTTACACTCATACTTACTTCGAACAGTATTTACCAATCGACACTTCAGATTTGTTTTGCATTTCTAGTTCCATACGAAATTGGGATTTACGCGACTAAAATAGTAATTAAACAACACCTTAATTTGGGCACTTCACATCAAAATTGGTTTCATTTTGTTTTCATTTTATTATTACACAATATATATTTATCATACTTGCCTAAAATATAATTTACTTACAAATATACCGGGCCCGAAACAAGTAACCTTTTACATAATCGGTCAGTGAAGGAGATATCTTTCTACACAGTGGAAATTTCTTTTTTTTTTTTTCAACTCAGAAGTTAGGGTTAGGGTTAGGGTTAGGGTTAGGGTTTTCGTAGGTAAATAGATTTTCCACAATTCCAAACCGACATTTCTTCTAAACATTAAAATTGGCAGATGTGACCTATTTACGTTCTGTCGGATGTTGACAAATTTTAATTCAGTCTTTTATTTTTCTCTCGGGCAACGCCGGGCGACGAGTCCAGCTAGTTATTATTACGGCAAGGAATACAGACGTTTGGGACATTTTTGGGGGGTGGAATGAAATTGAAAAAGTATAAAAACGAGAGGAAATAATTTTTTTAAATTTCATGAATATACTGAGCCGGCTTTCGTCCACACTCATCAGAGTATCTACGTGAAAGTAATTCAATACGACTAAAAACTTTAAAAAGTAGAATGAAAACCAGTGACAAGTTCAGGAGAAAAAAATGGGGGGGGAGGGTCACAAGTTGATCATTATGTTAATACGCATGACAAGACCCTTTTTATTGAAAGTAATTTTCAAAAAAGATTACTCAAATTGGTTAAGAAACGTGTTCTTCCTGTGAAAATATACGCCATAATCCAACCAATAGGGTCTATAAGACCACGTCTTTACGACCTACCAAAAACACACAAGGAAAATATACCCGTAAGACCGATTCTCTCTATGGTCGGGTCGGTTCAGCACAAGTTAGCTAAATGGTTGGCTGAATTGCTTCAACCTGTGCTTGAAGTATATTCGGCCAATTGTATTAAAGATTCATTCACTGTTGTTGAATATATACGCAATTGCCCTTTTTCTGCTGAGAATAAGTTTATGTATTCTTTCGACATCAGCAGTTACTTTACATGCGTTCCCTTACAAGAAACCATCGATATTTGTGATGATGTACTACACCGTGGTTTCTCAGTTGGTCCTACTATCTCTGAGGAGGTCTTCGTAGAACTGATGCGGCTTGCAACCATGTCTGTCGAATTTAGTTTTGATAATGTCATGTATCAGCAAATCGACGGCATTTCTATGGGGTCACCCCTTGGTCCTGCGTTGGTCAATATCTTCGTAGGTCTTCACGAGCATAATCTTTCGGCCCGTATCAATAAACCACTTAGTTATTTCCGATACGTAGATGATACATTTTTCGTGTTTAACAATGAGTCAGATTCCATATTATTCCTTAATGCACTCAATCAATGACACCCAGCCTTACAGTTCATTTGTGAGAGGGAACACAACTCCACCCTTCCTTTTCTGGATGTATTAGTGCATAAATCTGATTCATTGTTTCTTACATCTGTTTACCACAAACCTACATTTACTGGTTTATATTGTCACTGGGACTCTTTTTGTCCCATACAAATAAAAATAAATCTGATTAAATGTTTGGTTCATTGTGCCTTAAAGATTTGCTCTGTATTCCTGATTGATTTGGAGATTAAATTTATCAAAGAGGTGCTCGTTGAAAATGGTTACCCTCTCGATATTGTTAATTCTAATATCGTTACTAAGATCACTCACTTTTATAAGCTTAAACTTTTTGGTCCTCCAAAATGTCCGGCGTACCTCAGATTACCTTGGTTGGGTAATATTAGCAAAAAATTTGCTAATCAAATTTCTGTAGCTGTGCGTCGGTGTTACCAGGCATCTAACCCTAGAATCGTGTTTTTCAGCTCAACCTTTGTTAAAATCCGTTCACAAGGATTTCCTCCCACCCCAACATATCAGTGATAATATTTATCAATTTAAATGTCGGTGCGATGCTGTATATGTGGGAAGTACAGTGCAACGGTTTGAATCCAGAATAAAACAACACATCCCACTTGCCATACGCCGGGGCCGACTAAATAATTTAAATAATTTAGTAAACACATCCGGGTCAGCTATTACTGACCATCTTATTAGTAGCGCCGAATGTGTGTCGACTTACACTAGTGACTGGTTTTCTGTCATAAGTAGATCGCATTCTTCATTCCACCTCAAAGTTCTGGAAGCTATATATATTAAGTCAGTCAAACCCTCCCTTTGTAAACAAAAGGAGTGGCTTCTAGGACTCAATGTGATCAACTTGTGACCCTCCCCCCGCATTTTTTTCTCCTAAACTTGTCACTGGTTTTCATTCTACTTTTTAAAGTTTTTAGTCGTATTGAATTACTTCCACGTAAATACTCTGATGAGTGTGGACGAAAGCCGGCTCAGTATATTCATTAAATTTTTAAATTTATTTCCTCTCGTTTTTATACTTTTTCAATTTCATTCCACCCAAAAAAATGTCCCAAACTTCTGTATTCCTTGCCGTAATTAAATTTTGTACCACGAAAAATTTATTTAAATATATTAATTAGTAAATATATTTTTTTAAATCGACTTTCACAATAAATTTACAGATCGAAGTAAATTTGCTAAAAAATTAAGTCGATTCCATTCAGAACTTGTATATGTTTCACCTTTCTGCAGTAGTGATCTCTTTTGTTTCTATACCCCCTTTCACACAGAAAAAAAACGTTGCTAGTCGTTCTCTGCTCTTCGTTATTTCAATGGAAAGTGCTCAATATTCTCAGCAATAACTCAAATTTCTACCACAACTGCAAATAACTATTTGTTTCCTCTGCCTGTCTAACATCAAGCGGACTGTCCGTGAACAGAGTGTCTTCTGTGTAACACAATAGCAGAGTACTGGTTCACTGTAGGCTACATGGTCGTCTTAAAATCCGACGTCAACAAATACTTGTCATAAACTATCCTTATCAGTAATCAAATTTGGTTCATTCTATTCATCATTTTCAATCCTCTCATGATATTCGTAGTCATTTAACTAACAAGCCATCCATCTTATTAACCTTTATCCTCAAGTAGCTTGTGTCCTTGATAAGTGATGACTCATTAATAGAAAAGAGTTATATTTAAGGAGAAGCGTCATGTATAAACAGTGGCTCAAACGTGGGTATATTTAAATTGTAATTCATTCTATTTGTTTTGTATAGTTATTCTCAATAACAGCAATCATTTTTAGTCAAGAACAAAGAAATTGTATTCTAACACATTACTGAGAAGCGTTAGATTCTCGTCAACCAATATGTCATTTGAAGCAACTGATTCAAAGGCTAACGCATCGCAATCCGGGCAGCCGAAGACGTCCATGACTCTAGATGATGAGATAAGAGTCGCCCTAACATTTGTGAACGGTAGGGGAAAAAAACAGTCGATGCCACGTGCGTCTAATAGTGCACATATCCATAGCGAGAATACTGTTGCAACGCTTCATGCGTCAATGGAAATTGAAACCGGCGTCTACAACTGATACGCCGATCTTGTGGATGAAAACCCCGGCGCTTGTCCGTTGCAATTATTATGTGAGATGATGTCTTGCCAAATGTCTTACAAAGCTGGCTGTGTTAAAACTGTAAATCTAATAAACACAGGAATATAAAATCAGACAAACTATTCTGAATACTTACGTATGGGCCAAACTAAAGTACAATTCTATGTATGGGTACACGTGATCCCACATTCATTCCCAGACAACGTCATATGTCCCTATACTAGTATAGTATATTTGAACAATATGTATATCATATTCATTTATATTAATTTACATGCTTTTTTGCATGTGAATTAATATAAATGAATATGATATACATATCATATCGTCATCCGTCGCTATTAATCTAGCGCTATGTATTCTTTTTAAATGTATAACTTACGTTACATATATTTAATATAAATTTATTGTAATTTTTAAAAACTTATAGGGTTGTATTGTGCGGGGGTTAATAAAAATGACAACACATGTATCTTAGGAAAATATAATAAGTATATTTATTTGTCGGTGACGATGAGGGTGGTGGTCAGAGACGCTTTGTGCACAGGGAACTAGGCGGTTGATTCTCTCCGAGGTTCGATCGTCAAGGGACTGTCTTTTGATTTTCGGTTGTTATTATATAACGATTTTGTCGACCTCATTGAGATTGCACTCGGTGACAGCTTGAACTTTATTTGACACTTCCAAAATCTGTCCATCTTTTCCTGGCATGACACAACCGCACCTGGCAATATGATCTTCAACCTTTCCGACATCTCTGTTTCTTCTGACATACTTGTTTAATTGATTCTTGCAGGTGCATCCTTTTCTTTGTCAAGAGAGAACCCTATCTTTTGACAATCGATCATATGTTGTCTATGCAGGTGTTTGTCTGGTTGTGAGTTTTTTATTTTATTTTCCAATAACTTTTTGGTCATCCGACAATTATCTTATCAACTGACAATCGCCAGGAGCATCTGTTTTATCAACAACCTCCGTGCACCGACTCAGATATGTAACAATAGTTTTCATTTAATTTACCTTGAAAATTAATGAATATAATAATTTAAGAAAGCTTTTGGTAAGTAATCCTTTTTTATTAAATCACTTTAAATATCGACAAAACTATTGCATATATATAGGAAATAAAGCAATAAGATTACAAATGAATAACGCAAAACATTATTTTATTGTAAACTGTGAGAAAATAGTTACTCAAATTAGGCATATAAATAGCTGTATTTATGTATTTGCTTTCTGCTATATATACAGTATTTCAAAATATTTTATTATTGATTTAAATCACAGTGTACCGTTTTAATTCGCTTCGACCTGTGCAGCTGCTATTTTGCATAGGCATCAAACATTCCGTCGATTCAACCGCTATAAGGCAGCTAAAAATAGACAAAAAGAGTGTAATAGCCGTAGCAAAAAGTTGGTATACCGAGATCACCAAAAAGCGCATTGAGTCGCAGAAATTAAGAACTCGCGATTTTTGGAAAATCTGTAATATTGTGGTGAATAATGGGCAATCAACAATTCTTCTACTATGATGTCGATTGCATGGCAACGGATAAAATTAACATCTTGCCAAGGGGTGGCTCTAAACTCCATCTTAAACTCCACAAACCACTCCCTCCCAAATTTCCAACTACGGACAGAAACCACATTCAATGATCTGATCGTCACCTCTTCCCATGTCCTAGATATTATTAAAAAAATGTTGACACTTCAAAAGCCTGTGGACCTGATCTTATCCCTGCTCTAATAATAAAAAATGCTCTGCTCCGGTCCCTGTCCTCTCCAAACTCTTTATAACAAATGTCTTGCCGAATCTTGCCAGAGATTGCTTCCCTGACTATTGGAAAATTGTATATGACGTACAAGTTTCTAAAACCTCTGGTGAAAGAACTAACCCCCAGAATGATCGGCCGTTCTTCGCTACAATCTTTGAAGCATTAATCAATCTAGCGATAGTCCGCCACCTCGAAAATGTTAACTTCTTTCTGCCAAACAGTATGGATTTAAGTAATCTTTTTCTACTGCGGATATCTTAACGGTCATCTATGAACGCATATACCATACAATGGATAAGGCAGATAAATCTAGGATGGTAGCATTTGATATATCCAAACCCGTTGACAAGGTTTGGTATGGAGATCTTCTCAAGAAAATTAATTCGTACGGTATTACTGGACGAGTATTTAATATTAATACAGTCAGATCTTCCTTAGCTAATATAAGATCGAGGTTGTCCTCGGTGACCTAACATCTAAACAACATCACATTAATGCGGGTGTGTCCCGGGGGTCAATCGTTGGACCTTTATTCCTAATTTTCATAAACGACCTTCCTGATGCAATCCCGTCTGAGATGGGTATATTTGCAGATGACACCACGCTCAACATGGGAGCAAATCAAACTGACACATATCAAAGACAATTGCTGAATCATAAGGAAATGACCTCCAGTCTGTAATGAAATGGGGTTATAAATAGAAGTTTACATTTAATGCTACCAAGACCAAGCTCTTTTTCTTTAGCAACTATAAGAAACTTTACCAACCGCCGATTGACATGGATGATAGCAGCCTTCCCGAGAGTCCAAGATTCAGTCTCCTCGAACTAACATTCACAAGTAATATGGATTGGAATAAGTACATAGAAGATATTGCTAAGTCTGCTGCAAAACTTATCACACCTGCTAGTACACTATATCTCTACAAAGCCACCATTCGCCCATGCATGGAGTATTGTTGCCACATCTGGGCTGATTATCAACCACTAATCTCTCTCTCTCTCTCTCTCTCTCTCTCTCTCTCTCTCTCTCTCTCTCTCTCTCTCTCTCTCTCTCTCTATTGGACAGAGTGCAAAAAAGAATCGCTACCCTAATAGGTTCCACACTATCTACCAAGATCCATCCTCTGTCTTATCGTCGCAATCTAGCATGCCTATGCTTGTTTTACTTCAACGGAAAGTGCTCTGACGAACTTGCTACACTTGTGCCTCCTTAACATAAACACCCCCGACCAACCCAACAAGCAGTAAAATCACACCCCTTCACTGTACAGGTTCCCAGATATCGGAACCTGTGTCTCCGACTGTACTAGCATGCAGAAATTTAAATGTAATGTTAGTAAGCTCCTTGCTTCACAACTTCCCACTTAGAATGCCCCAATAAATATGGTCCCTAATTGACAGTAGCCACTTTTTGCCGCAGGATATAGGCAAATCCAATGATAACAAAGAAATAGGATAGGTATAGGGAGTGTCACCAACAAAGCCTTTGTTCGCGGGAAGCCCAACGATTTGCTGAGGGAAAAACAAAGAATCTGATTGGTTAACTAGCAAGCCGTGTATATAAAAACACCCGACAAAAATAACTCCATGCATTTTAGCCTGAAGATTCCACCGGGGATGAAACGCGGGAGCCTCTGTGTAGCTTGATTGCCATATATATTTTCATAGCTTACTATATATATATATATATATATATATATATATATATATATATATATATATATATATATATATATATAAATGAATATTAATTATTTATTATTTACAGATTTCGATGTTTCATACTTACGCAATCTTCAGTGCAAGAAGCTAATTCCAGACGGTCGATGGGCACGAACCCCGACTACAAATCGCCACTGATTCGCAAGTCAGGAGAGTTACTGGTATATATATATATATATATATATATATATATATATATATATATATATATATATATATATATATTATTATTACTACTACTAGGCTCTACTAATGCATTAAGCACTGTTGAAATATATTATATCACCTTATAGTATATATGTATACAGTAAATAATTATATATATATATATATAAAATCAGTCTCTAACGTTATTTTGTTATCGATAGCTTTTTTCTTACACAATCAATATGCCATATGATCATATCAATATATGTGTGTATATATGTGTGTGTGTAGAGATGGAAAAGGGAATATATGACTTTATGTTATATGAATAATTAAAAAATCATTTTATGTGAAGAAAATGACTGTTTTAGCTGCGAAGACGTTTAGATATACAGCATACCTTCTTCGGATATGCAAAAGACAAGGGGAAACTGTTTTCACATCGGATATTGCATTACAGATGCATAAGGAAAGATCCTTAATAAAATGAAGAAAAAAGATAAAAAGAAGAAAGACTAGGGGAAACAGCAAAGAGAGTATTCATTTGTAATGATATCTCTAACATGTCTTAGATTTTTCATATATGTGTGAATGTTGTAGACCTAAACGTCATGTTAATCAATCATTCAATCAATTTCATTGGTAAAAATAGCAAAGTGCAGCAAGCCATGTAAAAAGACAGTTAGAAGATATTGTATTTATATACCGTTTGAATGTTTGTTCAAAGCGACTTTAAACCGGGATATGGTAGGCATCATCACGACCTCCTCTAGCAGGTTGTTCCAGGGGTTAAAACATGGAGAGAGAATGCTGTCTTTATTCTGTAGAAACAAAAGCGACGATGATACATCTTCTGCGGGCTGATATTGCGACTAAGTGTTGGGGTGAAAAATACCTCTAAACGTAGATTTACATTCTCCCGTTGATGATGCTGCATGCAGAATTAGGTCTCCTCGCATTCTTCGCTGCTCAAATGAGGACAGACTTATTCTTTATTTGTAAGTAGGCGTAGAGAACTCCTGTAATTGTCCGTGTTGCCAACCGTTGAACACGTTCCAGGTGTACGATATCTTTTCAAAGATATCAACTAAATAATGCTCCTACTAATCAGTCTGACAGTAGATCTGTTGTTGTCGGGCTGAGGTATATGTCTGTTCAGTCCAAAGTCTCTGAGACGGGGTAAGTTTATTGCTATTAGCCTGAGGCGCCCCTACTGGGGAATTCTGACGGGGCTGTTCGGGCATTTTTGTAGGCCAGAGTGCGCTTATCTAAGTGCACTGGCTTTTCAAAACCACACCTAAATACGTGTCACACCTCCTGGCAAGGAAAGATGTTCTTTTACATTGTATATATAACGATTGTTTGGTCATTTTCACACTAATATATATATATATATATATATATATATATATATATATATATATATAACTTCTTTGTAAAATGGTAGGAAAAATCCCAGCACGGTGCTCGATTAATTAAGAATTAAAGTTAAAAATTAAGAGCATAATATTTATTTATTCTGGTACAGAAAAATTAGTACAACATTCGTACCGTCGGTTTCAAGCACGGAAGGTCTTACCCATCCGGCTCTCTTCAGCTTCTGTTCTGAGATGACAACAGAAGCTGAAGAGAGCCGGATGGGTAAGACCTTCCGTGCTTGAAACCGACGGTACGAATGTTGTACTAATTTTTCTGTACCAGAATAAATAAATATATATATATGTGTGTGTGTGTGTGTGTGTGTGTGTGTGTGTGTGTGTGTGTGTGTGTGTGTGTGTGTGTGCATGCGTGTGTTTTCGGTTAAATGGGATGAATTATTTCACGTTTAACACATAAAAAAGCCTTATGGAATACAGAAAAGCATGTAAATAAGGTGTTACTATATTTTTTAAATTTTTTATTTTGATATTTCGAACGCCCTCCATTGTTCATCAAAAATGTACATTTTTATAGAAAATGAATGAATGAATATAAAACTTTTGTAAAGAAACTGAATATATTCAGTTTATCGTCTTAAGGTACGTGTTGTGTGTGTACGTATGTGTATTTATGTGACTGTTACTTTGTTGCATAACGAACTTGCCTCTGGCATCAGCCATCCTTGTTAAGGAGCTGTCTTCTTTAGTAAATTGCCCAGATTAGCGAAGTGAAGCTTCCTACTAATCATATAATAAATTGTAAGTATTTGTGAAGCACAGATCGCGCGTCGATTTATCTATATTAGTGAGCAGACTGAACTGGGATTTGGCATTACGTTGAATAAAGCTTCTTCCCCTCAAATTATCGCCTTCTGTGTATGAATGTTTGAAAGTGTGCCACTCTTTGAAAGACTAATAAGTATAAATGGATATAGATCAACGAGATCAAGAGCATACATATAAGGTACAAGTGGGAGATAGTATGAATATATATACACATATATATATGTATATATAGAGATAGATAGATAGATAGATAGATAGATAGATAGATAGATAGATATGAAAAGAAGAAAGGAAACCTACTGATATACATATATATATATATATATATATATATATATATATATTAAACGATATGAGATAGATAGATAGATAGATAGATAGATAGATAGATAGATAGATAGATAGATAGATAGATAGATAGATAGATAGATAGATAGATAGAAAAGGACGGGGGGAAAGATATATATATATATATATATATATATATATATATATATATATATATAAAAATAATGTGAAAAAAAGTTTATATTGTGTTATAACTTTTTATTATTTATTTTTTTATTTATTTATTTTTTGACGTGTAGGAATGTAAATTGTTCTGTAAAGAAAAATAGTTTTTTCTTGTTGATGGTATGGAGAACAAAATTTTCGACTGATCCTTCAGTCTTCATCAGTGTTTGGGGTTTGCGTGTGTACGGTGGGAGGTTTTCCCAGGCAATGAGGGGGAAAGAGTAGAAAAATCATAAATTAAATATATGTATAAATGAGCACACGCACATACGCGTCCACACACACGTAATGGGACGTGTACATGTACATTGATATATATATACACACACACACACACACACATACACCGACACGTGCCTATGCGTGCAAGCATACATACATATATACATACACCCATTCACATATATATATATATACAGTATCTACAATAAGTGAGTACACCCAACGAATCTTTTACTTTTTACGTCATAAAACTTTAATTTTTCATAGGATTTAAATGAAACTCGATGGTAACATAGCCATGTAGTGGTTTAATACCTTTATAAACAATGAAGGAACAAATATATTTTCAATGCAACAAAATTGAACAAAAACATTTGGAACAAGTAACAAAAAGTGAGTACACATGAGCATTTTAAACAAATACTCTTATTTTTAATACTTTGTATGGCCTCAATTGTTATCAATAACAGCAGACAACCTCCTAGGAATTGATTCGACTAGTTTATGACATGTGTCCGCCGGAATTGCGTTCCATTCCCACTTGATGACCTCCTTCAGTTCGTTATTATTTCTCAGATTTTTCCCTTCAATTTTCCGTTTCAGATGTTCCCACAAATGCTCTATTGGGTTCAAATCAGGTGACATCTCGGCCATGGTAAGGTATTTACCCGTTTACTGTCTAAGAACGCCTTCGTAGCCCGAGACGTGTGTTTAGGGTCGTTATCTTGCTGGACAACTCCACGTCTGCCAACACTTGTTAGACTTCGTAACATTTTTTCCTCCAATATCTGGCAATATAGTTTGGAATCCATTTTCCTTCGATGAAAGCAAGTCGCCCAACTCCTTTGGCACTCATACACCCCCAAATCATTAAGCTCCCACCTCCATGCTTTACAGTTGGCACGACACACTTATCCTTGTAAGCTTCCCCTTTTCGTCGCCACACACGCTTAACGCCATCTGATCCGAAGAGATTTATTTTTGTCGCATCAGACCAAAGGATTTTGTCCCAAAACTGCATGTCTTTGTCTTTATGTTCATTAGCAAATTCATAGCGCTTCTTTTTGTGAGAAGTTTTAAGCAGAGGCTTCCTTCGGGACATGCAGCCGTTAAACCCGTCTTCATGGAGAATGTTGCGCACTGTCTGAGCACTCACAGTTACGTTTAAACTGCGAAATATCTTCTGCGATGCTAGCTGCACTCCGACGTCTGTTTCCCTCTATTTGTTGTTTGTATGTGCCTCTTAGTTCGATCAGAAAACTTATTTGGTCGACCGGGACGGCGGCCATTTTTGACGGTTCAAGCTTTTTTGTACCGTTGAACAACTTTTGCTTCCGTATTTCGGCTGATATTTACATTGTAACTAATTTCTTTATATGAATGACCACTCTTGAATAAATTAACAATAGTTTCAGGAGTTTTTCATCTAATTCATTGCCATGAGGAGCCATTTTCAAGAATAATATGAAAAAAACTTTGGTAGCAAAAGATCGAAGCAATAGCAGCGGAATGTAAGCTAAAAGCCCGTAAAAGGCCTTAGGTTATCTATTAGGGTACAATAAAAAGGTGTCAACAGAGAGTTCTGCTATTTATAGCTAATTAAGTACATATTTATTCATGATAAGTGACTTTCATAACTGTGTAATCATTTATTTTACTGTGACTTTATGGATTTTTTCCTATTATTTGTAATAAACAACAAATTCGAACCTTAACGCTTATACATATTTAAATTTAAATATATGCTATGTTCATTTAAATCCTACGAAAAATTTAAATAAAGTTCAATGAAGTAAAAAGTAGAACATCCGTTGGGTGTACTGACTTATTGTAGATACTATATATATATATATATATATATATATATATATATATATATATATATATATATATATATATAAAACGATATGAAATATATAGAAAGAAAGAAAGAAAGAGAAGAAAAAACGTACCGATCTATCTCTCTCTCTCTCTCTCTCTCTCTCTCTCTCTCTCTCTCTATCTATCTATCTATCTATCTATCTCGACCTGGAACACGTCGTACAATAAGGAAAAGGGTGGCTGGTTACTTTTTAATACTACAATTAAGCTTCTCTCCTTTCCCCACTAACGTTCTGATCCTCACTTTGCCTCAATTCAAATGAATGATTCTCCTTGAGGAAGTCTCCAGCTTTGATAAGCTTCAAGAACTGACCTTGATTCCAGACCTGAAAAAGAAAACTTACATCAAACCTGTTGCTGAAGTCGCTGGGAAAATGGTGTGATCATTCTACCGCTCCAGAAAGTGTCTCACTCCTGACGCAATCCCCAACCTGTATAAGAGTATAATATATCTTAAGATGGGGTAGTTGCCACATCTGGGGAGGTGCCGCTCAAAGTTCTCTTTTTCTGCCTTGACAAAATACAAAGTCGACTTCGGCATCAGGTGGGAAATATCGTCTTTTCTACCCTACAGTCTTTTTTCTCACAGAACAGAGGTTACTAGTTTTTCTCTACTCTATCGTTAGTTTCATGGTAGGTTCTCTACTGAGCTCCAATATATGGTTCTTCTCAACAAAACTCGTCTAGCTACAACCACTGTAAGTATTTTTTTCTTTCTTCCTCTGTGTACCCAACACTAACGGAATTTTCACAAGCAAAGTTTATTTCCAAGAACTACCGACTATGAAACACAATACATGGTCATTTTCAAGTCACATGTTAAAAACTTTTTGTTGAGCCGTCCTCTTAAATAATCAAATTCTATCCAGTGTCAACAATCGTTACCAATCCTCAAGGTATTGTTTCATTGTCCATCTGACATACTCATTAACCCTTGTCCTCGAGTGGCCTTTGACCGTGATAAACGATGACTTGTTTGTATATAATATACAGGGTGCGAGGGCTATTTGAGGACATTTTAGTATGTTCAATAAAGACAATATTTTAACAAATCAAATTGACACAGATATCCCTGATGATACTTCTTTATCTAATTATACTATGAATCAACGTTTGGCTTCAATGACTGCTTCTATTCAGGCTGGAAACCGTTCACAATCTAAAATTAAGTGGTCCCTATACATTTCGGACATCACCTGGACAATGGCGGTTTTTAGTGGAACTATGGTACTATAGGGATGTCGATTAGTCTCCCTTTCAACAACGACCCACACATAGGAATTAAATCTGGCGAGTTAGGAGATCGTTCGAAATATAAAAATATGTTGTTCTATTATAGTAACACCTATGATTTACACGCTTTTATGTTTTCCAACCCCTAAAGCAGTTAATTAATTTGATATTACACACTTATTTTTGAACACCATATCTATGTGTAGGATAAAATATTAAAACTTATTGATTTATTATTTGCTGCGGCACTTCCCATCTCCATCTGCGAATCTGATATTGTTTTCATTTCCACTTTCGAGCATCCAGCTTGCTGGATTTTCGACAGTCGAACTTTTCTCTTGTGTCTATTTTTGACAAAAGGGATGGTTTCTCCCGAAATATCAAATGATTTCCAATCCATCCGGACACTATACACAGTTAATACCATACTTGCTGTTTAGTATGCGAACTTGAAAAGAAAACTAAATAGATAATTGTAAAATCTCATTTTCGATTGTTTATTTTTGTCCTTTTCAGCTTCTCATCGATCAGGCTCTCTCATTGCCTTTAGCCTTCTTGATACTTTTATTACAATTCCCAGCAATTCTTCAAGCAAGCTACCATTATCTCGTAACATATATATATATATATATATATATATATATATATATATATATATATATATATATATATATATATATATATCAGCTGTTTGATACCTTTATAACAATTCCTAGTAATGGTTCAAGCAAACTACCATTCTCTCTCTCTCTCTCTCTCTCTCTCTCTCTCTCTCTATATATATATATATATATATATATATATATATATATATATATATATATATATATATATATATATAAAGAGAGAGACGAACATACAGAGAGAGAGAGAGGGACAGAGAAACCACTACAATCCCCCAATTTAAAAAATTACATAAAATACATTAGATATATAGGTGATAAAAATCGTACATATTTTTAGGCAAGATGTCATATCCGTCAGGTCAGACTATTGGTACCAATATCAAAGGTTCGATCTTTGTCTAAGTTAGCCATGCTGATGACGACTGGGACCCAGAAACACGTGTCCATGGATTACATTTATGTACGTATAAAATTTATATATATATATATATATATATATATATATATATATATATATATATATATATATATATATATATATATATACACGAGGAGTGATCAAAAAGTTTGCGGAACTTTTTAATAGCAGTAAAATGATCAAGTTTAAACAAGTTAAAACATGTCAGAACACTTCGTTGCTTTGCTTTTAGTTTCCCGCAATCAGTTTCATGCCAGCCTCTGTGTGGTTCAGACCCTCTAAAAGAGAAGCTACTTTTTCGACCATGAAAAATAAGTATTTTCAGATAATGTCGAATGGAAAGGAACACAAATAATTAAGGTTTTGTGAAACGTTTATGGAATTTGTGTTCCCAAAAGACTACAGTGTACAAGTGGATTCAGTGATTCAAAGAATACGACTCTAACTTGGAAAGACGGGGAACCTAAAAAAATGGCAAAACTATCGAGGCTGCTCAAAATGTTATTGGAGAAGATCGGCGAATAACTGTCAATCAAATAGCTACGTCCGATGGGTAAATTCAATTCTTTATGATCATCTGATGGGTACAAAGAGAGTTGCGGCATGATCAACAGAATCTTCGAAATAATCTCTCCTGAAAATTATTGAACAAAATTAAAGCAGACGAAAAACAAATTCTGGTCCAAATTATCACTAGATGGAACTTAGATTTACCAGTATGACCCTGAATCACAAAAAAGCAATGATTCCTACGGGAATATTCAGAAACAATCAAGTTTGAATCTAAAAAGTTGGCTCAAAAAGTGATGGCCACGGTTTTCTGAAATTCAGAGGGTGTGATACTGAGTGATTACCTTGAAAATCAAAGAAAAGTAACAAGAGTTTACTATGCTGAGGTTTTAAGGGAGCTAAAAGATGCTTTGATTAAAAATCAGAAAGGGGATCTTCATGGTTAGGTTTTGTTTCATCATGGCAATGTACAAGCGCATTCTTCGAGTGTCACGCAAGATGTACTTCTGAAAATTTCGATGGGAAGTGCTTCCTCACCCACCATATAGTCCCGATTTAGCTCCATCAGACTTCTTCTTTTTTTCAAAACTCAAAGAAATATTCAAAATAACCGATATTAATGACATAGAAGAATCAAAACACTGTGCCACGACTTGGCTCCAAAAACGTCTTCCATAATTCTTCAAAGACAGTCTTCGAATCTGGAAACATTGACTTAAGAAGTGCATTGACCTGAATAGAACCTATATTGAAAAATAAGATCATGCATGTATGTTGTCTTTGTAAAATAAATCAATTTCTTGAAAATTCCGCGAACTTTTTGACTCAACCTCGTATATATATATATATATATATATATATATATATATATATATATATATATATATATATATATATATTAAACTATATGAAATAGATTGATAAATAGATAGACATAAATAAAAAGGAAGGAAACATATATATATATATATATATATATATATATATATATATATATATATATATATATATAGCATTAGATGAAATGAAAGAATAAAATAAGGTGTGAATCAAATTTTATTACAATTCAAAGTTCAAGCAAAGTAATTGAAAGTCTTTATCCCATTGGTTTTCAAAGAAAATTCTTCTCGTCAGAGGATCATTACCGCAGTGGAATTACAGCGGGTAAATAAAACTTTACTTTGAAAACATCATCATCATAATAATAATAATAATAATAATAATAATAATAATAATAATAATAATAATAATAATAATAATAATAATAATAATAATAATAATAATAATAATAATAATAAACAAAATTGATGATAAAATTAATAATAAAATAAATATATGCAACACAAATTGTATCGGCCCAAAACACCAAGACATTTAACATCCGTTGTAGACATAACTGATTTTACACATCCGTCGATATACGATAGCTTTTCCTTTTTGACCCGGACATTTAACATCCGTAGTATACGCTGTTTGACTTAGTAAACGTTCAACCACTTTTGCGCGGCTGGCTTACCGAGGAGGCCGTGTTTTATTTGGATTTGTCGCGCTGTCTGCAGGGCTAGCCAGAGCTTGTGTCGTAGAGGATTACCTTTGAATATTGTTTTCCATTGGAGTAACTTCATCGAACCCGGAAGAAAATAATGTCCGAAAACATCAGGGCAGCTTAACATAGTTCGAATTGGCCGGAGCGGCGCTTGCATCTAGTAAGTTGTATTTTGAATTTTATCCCATATAACATGATCCCCTAATCATTGTTTTCGCTTACATGTAATACATGTCTTGAATATCACACATTGAATTGTAACATTTCGGCTTACTTTGGGATTTAATTACCACCATTTGGACTGCCTTATTTTTGAAAAACTTCTGAACGAAACTTGTGAAAATACATCTGATGTTTGACGTAGATATTTTGACTCTTGATTCTACTTTAATCAATATTATTTTTAGCCGTACCTTGATGGGGTATTTCAACTTAAAAATATATGTGTTTTGCCGATACAATTTGTGTTGCATATATTTATTTTTATTATTAATTTTTTTATTATTGTTACACCGGACGTTCTAACAGAAGAAAAACTACACCGGTTCATCACTATAAATAGTGCGAGTAGACAATCACCAGGGAGAAAAAGGGCAGTATTGTAACTGTCTAGCCGAGTGCCAGTCAGTTTCCTTACCTTTGTACCTTTTTTGTTAATATACTTGTTATCTTAACCCAACCTCGACTTGACTTCTTCTTTTTACTGTTAGACTACTTCACATCAGTTATATTTTTATATTTTAGTTTTTATGTTTTCAAAGTAAAGTTTTATTTACTCGCTGTAATTCCACTGCGGTAATGATCCTTTGACGAGAAGAATTTTCTTTGAAAACCCATGGGTTTAGGACTTTCAATTACTTAGCTTGAACTTTAAATTGTAATAAAATTAGATTCGCACCTTATTTTATTCTTTCATTTTATCTAATGCTATTAATGATCTATCCAGTATATTGAGCTTCATTTTAATCCGGATGTTCACTAATTAAAGATATTAGTTGCTTCTTATATTTTTGTTGTATTAATCTTATATATATATATATATATATATATATATATATATATATATATATATATATATATATATATATATATATATATATAAGGGAACAAACTTACATAAATTCATTAAAACGACGAAAGTTTTATTTGCATACAATTGTTTCGGTCTACCTAAAACACATACATCTGCATGATCTTCTGAATATTTAAAATATACGAAATATCAATTTTCTTGAGGCGGCTTTCATCAGTGCCTATTCAAAGTTCACCCATCATACTGGAAAAAAAAACTAAAGTGCATTCAGCATTCTTTTATTGTTTTGTATATTATTTTCATATATTATATATATATGTTATATATTTTAAATGTCTGCTTATATAGTACAGGGAAAAGTGTCTGTTAATGTTTTACATCTGAATGTTAAAATCGTGGTATGTTTGTGCCATGCACGAATCATCGATAATAACGGCCTTCAAAATTCACACAAACAAGCGCAGTTGTATGAGTTGAAACCGTTTTTTTTTAGTTCTTGCTTCTCCATTTTAACTTTTCATGTTTTTCTTCGAAATACATATAAGGTTATATATATATATATATATATATATATATATATATATATATATATATATATATATATATATATATATATATATGGACAATGAAAAAGGAAGGCCAATAACTATTTTATTAATGTATTCATCAACATTTTGTCTTTATTGTAGACTTCCTCAGGATGAAGAAAAATACAAAAAAAAATCCTACAGTTAATAATTGTGATTGACCAGAAATGATAGTGTTGGAGTATGTATATTTTATGACAATAATAATTTGCGACATTCTTAATAAAGTAGGAATACCCATCATACAAACTACATCACAAACAATAAAACAAACAATAAACTCTACAAACACGTCCGCAAACAATCCCCACCCAACGCCGGTATATAATCCGTCCCATGTAATAATTGTCATCAAATATACATAGGGGAAACTACACGACAATTGAAAAGAAGGCTCGGTTAACACAAGAGAGACATTAAACTAGCAACCCTTTAACGCGCTTTTCTTCCACGTTGCACAACACGACCACGGATTCAATTTTGAACAGGCTAAAATCATTAAGTCCATATCAAATAAATCTCGACGCAGACTCCTTGAAACAGCACTCATCGCAAACTCCTACACCATCAAACAACGGAATGCTTTCTATAATTGATCTCTACTAATTAACAAACTCATCATTATGGAACAAAAATTAACATCAGAACATGTATAGAGAGCCCATACCATATCTTCTGTTAATAAATCTACATAAATAACTAAAAGAATCAGAATTAATAAACACACTCACACATCAATAAATGAAATTGTTAGATTTCATTTCCATCTCTTCTCACACTTATTCATACATATCACACATGCACTTTTTATGCTCATAATTATATTAATGATATTTGGTTAATTAATAATACACTAATAATTAAATAAATGGGAGTAAATAAATACATTCACACATAATTTAAGACACTATAGATATTATATTCTTGCTTATTTTCTTATATCACATATTACATATACATACACTTGTATAATCATAAATACTTTTAATAATCATTGATCAATTAATAATACACAAATAATGAACTAAATAAATACAAATAAACACATTGATACATAAATAAATTAACAAGGTATGTTATTTCCAACTCACCTTTACACATATTTCCACTTATTGCAAGAAATTTATTGATTAATTAATGAGACACAAATAAAGTAATCAAATAAATAGGAATAAATTAATACATTCACACTTAAATAAACTAATAGGTATGGTGTCCCCCTCTCTCCTTATGCCAAGACTTTTCTTTTTTAATCAGAATTTGCGTTTCAAAATAGTAAAGATCTCCACGCTTTTTCATTCATATAAAAGATTATAATTGTTCTTTCTTCTTTCCCTTTTTAACAAGAAATTCAGACTTCCGCCCCCCCTCGCCACCACATTAACTATCGACCAAGCTCGGCTGTGACATATTTTGACCCCGACAGACTCCCTAGCTACAAATAGATATGGGAACTCATAAATTTAAGCCGTCACCCCATCCACTTTCGCTTCCCTTGAACTGCACAGACTGTTGCTGATAACGGACTAGCCTAAATCGCGGTTTTCATTTTTTGCTTGTTCTCATCCACAATTCCTGGCAAATCAAAATTATTAACTGAATGATTTTCTGCATTTTTCTTCATCCTGAGGAAGTCTACAATAAAGACGAAACGTTGATGAATACATAAATAATATAATTTCTGGCTTTCCTTTTTCATTTTCCATTACGTCGGATCATTTAATCCCCATTTATATATATATATATATATATATATATATATATATATATATATATATATATATATATATATATATAATAGAGGCTTTAAATTATAACATTAATAATAATAAAAACTCAACAGTAAATACATATTTTTTAAGAAACCAAAATTAACACCGCCTGAAGATGATTTGACAAATCAAATCGAAAGTACTCGCAAAAAAAGGGGGAAAATGCAACAAAAAATCCATGGAACTTACATACAGCAATTTGACCGAAACACTAAATGGAACATTCGGAAAATTGAAAAAATAAAAAATAGTCTTATCAAGCAAAAACACTCCGTGTTATTTAATAATGTTGGCATATATATATATATATATATATATATATATATATATATATATATATATATATATATATATATATATATATATATATATGGAGTGCGTGTCTGAGTGTCTGCGTTAGAAGTAAAATATATATGCATTATGTATATGAATTAGGTTTCTTAGATATGTTATGCACGTATGGATTTCGTACAAATATCTGACACATAAATATACACAACCATATAAAATGACACTCCCAAGAATTGGTCAGGATTCGGTAAGCGTGTGTGAATGATATACTCGCACACATATTTATGTATATGTAAATGTGTGTGAATGTACACATCCATATATGATAAACACACGAGTATACACACACACACACACACACACACACACACATATATATATATATATATATATATATATATATATATATATATATATATATATATATATATATATATATATATATATATACACGTCATTAATATACGTGGAAAGAGAAAACGATCAATAATTTTCAACTTTCTATAATTCGAAAAAGTTCTAATTTCAAGAGTTTCTTCTTTCATTTCTCTTGTCACCCATTTTATCTTTCCCCCTCTTATTCTCTCTCCCTTTCTCTTTCTCTCTTTCTCTCTTTCTCTCTCTCTCTCTCTATCTATCTTTCTTTCTTCTTTTCTTGTCATTACTCTTTTTGCTTTTTTTATTATTATTTATTCATCCTGTCTGCCACTAACTCTAATGATGACCAATAGTCTTGATAAATTACCAACGCCTGGCTCAACGAGACTTGAGTCTGTCTCAATTATCATTGATCCAACTTGAAGTCATCACCCAGAAAAGCGTCTCAAGCTGCTCCTGTCTTCACGTCCCCGGCGATCACTTCATCATGCTCTGATTGGAGCGTCGACTCCGTAGAAATTGAAACTAAATTAGTCTACCCGATTCCTCTTATTTTATTCTGCTACGTTAAGCGAAGACTCTTGTCGTTATCTCTGTCCAGAATAGTGGACGATACCTCAGTGAAACAAAGACATTCTTCGTGTTCATTTGTGTCCCCATGAACTCGTTGATTTAAAAATATCTTATATAAATAGGGATTTCGTCCGTCCATCTGTCCGTCGATCACAATTTTTTAAACGTAATAAATACATTGTGAAATAATGGTAAATACTGCATTTAGCTAATCTAATATTCCAATCCAATGTAATCTAATCTAAATAGGAATAAATGTGAATCTTTCCTAAGTATATTAACATCAAAGTCTTTAAGTCTTACTTGGTATTAATCTACTTCCCACGACGGTAAGATATGACACAAGGTCGGAAAGTGGGATTGAAACGCGGGCGCCCTACATGAAAAGCACTCTGGCCTACAAAAAGAATGCCTGGGCAGCCTCGTCGGCATTCCCCGGTAGGGCGCCTCATGCTATTAACAATAAACTAACCCTTTCTTAAAGGGTGAGAAAGCAAAGCGTGGGAGGGTGTACCTCCTAGAACTGCATAGGTCAATACCTCTGACACGCAGAATCAAGGCCCGAAGGCCAAGATGGTACCGGTCTACAGAGTGTAGCATCCATCGGAACAGATACTACACTCTTAAGGCTTACTTAAATATAATGACACAGTATATATAGTATTCTCTAAACCCCGTTAAACCAAACCCCCTTTTGCATATTTGCATATTTATGTTCTTTATCAGTTTCTAATAAATTAATATTGTGTAATATACATTTATAATTGGTATTGTCAAATTTTATCATATATTTATAATATTTTCCTCGATAGCAATATTATTATAATCAGTAATACAAATAATTAAAAATATGTTATTTTTTAAGCGTTTTAAAAACATTTTTCAAGATTTACATGAAAACTTCTTGCGCTGATATTAAAAGAACAGATACTACACTTTGATTTTAGCTAAAACGCCAAAGAGCAATAAAAAGTTATTCTTGTGTGACATTTTTTAATTGACTGAAAGAAAAAATTGATTTAATCAGAATTTATAAGTGTAGTAACGGTTCTGTTGTCATAAGACCGTCCTCCCAGGAATTATCTCTTCTGTTTTTTATGGGGTGTGAGGAAATCCTCCCATGTAAGACGTCCTCCTTTATATTTAAAACTTAAAAAATAACTTTTCAAATTACTAAATAGTTAACATTAAAAACTGAACGAACGAAATAGACGTTTCCGTTCGGCGTTCAATTGTACTATATGGATTATTTGAATATCTCACTCATTTCGCTTGATTTTCGCACACATTTTGGATTAAATATATTAGTCTTAAATTATATTTTTTATAAAATTATAATTTATTTTTAAAGACTTGAAAATCGTACTTTCATGCAATGCCTTAATCGCTGACGGCCATGTTGTAATTTCCTATTATTTTCTTTTATGCTTGACATCCATAAAAGGGAAATACGTTTGACTTAATTGTATTTATTAAAAAAATGTAGTGTCTGCGTTTATTTTCACATCTATAAAAAGGAAATAAGTTTTACTTTATTTTATTTATAAAAATATTGTGGGTCTGCGTTCGTGCCTGACATTCATAAATAAGGTACTTTACTTTCATTTTATTTATAACAATAATATTTTAATAGTTATTTTGCTTTAACTACGGATTGTATGTAGTTATGTCACAATTATATAATACTCCCAGCCTAGCAAAAAATATGCGACCAGAGGAAGCATATTTTTGCTGGTAATAAAATAATAAATTATTATTAAGAAAACTACTGTAGTTGATACAAATCTGTGACCAATGAATAAACAAGCACGGTTCTAAATAACGAGGAACATTTTTCTGCATTAACAGAGTACAAAATCTACTTCGAAATCTAGTGAGGACTATCCCTGTTCTCATAGAGACGTAGCTAGTCTTTCTCTACTCTATTGCGACTACCATGAAAGGTGTTCGACTGAGCTCAAATATTTACTGCCTTCTTGTAAGACATTGGCAGCAAGAACTCGTTTTCTACCACATCGAACAAAAGGCTTTCGTTTCTCATTTTATCTGCCTAGAGCTAAGCAGAATTTCCATTGACATAGATTTTTTGTAAAAGCTTCCCGTCTTTGGAGCACATTACTGTGAGACTGCTTCCCTGCTCATTACAACTTGGTCGTCTTCAAATCCAATATCAACAAATCCTTATCAAAAAACATTCCATACGTAATAATCAGTATATGCCATTGATCAATGTTAGTACTCCGATAGAGTTCCTCACCTTTCGACGTTCAATCACTTCCATCTCATTAATTTTATCCTCGAGTGGCTCTTATTCTTGATATGTGGTGGCTCAATAGTAAAAGAAAGTCCATTCGTTATGTAACAATATTTAACGTGATAATAAGTAGGTTACCCCAAATAATGTTAGCGAATTGAATGTGTGACCGAGATTTGGTCAAATTTGGAATTCAGGGCTGGATTGATTTGACTGGTTGTGATTTAGGATATTCGGCAGGTAAATTATTAAAATACACACCCGTGTTTTACTGTTTAAAACTGAAAATAGATGTTGATATTACTGTGAGCTGATCGGAAAGCTTACTTGATTTCGACAAGCGATGACGTCCTGTGCTTTGATCGCCAAACGATATGGAGGCTCGTTGAACATAGAGAGTGAGTAATAAATTTTAAATAACGCAAACACAATTTTTGTTCTGAGTCTTTCTTGTGTTGGCACCTGTTGGAGAAAATAACCCTGTAATTGCTAGACGATCAACTGCCGAAGGAATAAACCAAGTGCAGTCTTTTTTATATATAATGAGGCGATGTACTTTGCTCGATGCATTGTGGGTAATATGTATATGGAGGAGTCATAGAAGGCTATCACAGTGCAATGAATGGAAATATGTAGGTGTTGAGGAGGACAAACACGAAGAGATTTTTTATCTTTTTAATAGTAAATTTTACTTGTTTAGAAAAAACTTATACATAGTGATCTAATGTGTGTGACCGTGTTCCATAATATATTTCGAGTTACATTCGAGGTACTTTCGTCTTTTTGCATGCTCCATAATGAGATCACTTTATATATATATATATATATATATATATATATATATATATATATATATATATATATATATATATATATATATATCAAGGGAGGCGTGATAGCGCTCTATCCCTTAATAGACTTCACAAATGGCATATGCTGGAAATCTTATTTCTTTGATCAATCATAAACCAAATTAGTTAAAACTTTGCACAATTTTTTTTTTTGATAGGTTCTATAAGTGTGTAGAATTTCAGCATCATTAGTCAAGGCAACCCAGAGATCCAGAAAGTTCAATCATGAAATTCATATACACTAAATGTACAAAATCAAGGAAATTCCCAAATTTTTACACTTTTATTGTCATTAAGGGTATGCGAGTACAACAGGGCTATGTATTTTGCTGGTAGGAATTTTTCTTCAGCGCATCTCATACACTCCATCCACTCATGCATAGAGATTTATACTGAAGTGGTGTGATAATGAAATGGTTTGGTTGATATGTAGTCATACCCTTAATTAATGACAATAAAAGTGTTAAAATTTGGGAATTTTCTTGCTTTTGTACATTTAGTGTATATGAATTTTCATCTTAACCCTATTAAGGGTATATGATTTCAGTATACTGGCATTTATCATGGAATATATATATATATATATATATATATATATATATATATATATATATATATATATATATATATATATATATATATATGTTCCAAAATTATTATTATATCATTTTTTAATAATTTATACTCAAATAAGGTCATGCGATTTACTTAGGAAATCATTTAATTTATATTCATATAATCTATTATATATATATATATATATATATATATATATATATATATATATATATATATATATATATATATATATATATATTCCTTATGTAACAATATTTAACGTGATAATAAATTGGTTACCCCAAATAATAATTTTAGCCTGAAGATTTCCCCGGGGATTAAACGCGAGAGTCTCTGTGTAACTTAATTGCCATAAATATATTTTCATAAATTACTACCATGCTCTACTTACGTATCGAGCACTGTGGAAGTAAATACTGAAAATTAATACATAAAAAGTATATCTCCTTATAAAATTTTATGTGGAACATGAACTAGTAATATATATATATATATATATATATATATATATATATATATATATATATATAGGATCAAAATAAACCAAAGTGAAAACTTTTAGTAGATGGAACCTATTGTGAAAAGGATTAGCTCAATATACGAGATAGAGCAATAGTAGAGATAGAAGAAAAAAGAAAAAAACCTACATCCTACCGCTCGCCCGCACCCTTAACCAACCTGTCACTTTAACTACATCCCCACACCAACCCGTCCTCCTTTTCTTTTTTCCCCCAAATTCACAAAGCGACTTTTTAAACTACCCCGTACCTCCTAACCCCCCCCCCCCATCCTGGCTCCAAATCTGAAACTTTTATCAACTTTGCCTTTTTTTGTCTCATTCTGAGTTAATCCTTGTATGAGATCCTACTGTTTTACTAGGCCCGGAAGTAAATAAAAAAATGGCCTGTTTTCCTCTTCTCAGCCTCTTTTAAGTGCATCTGGACTTATCTACTTTTGAGCACCTTCTCCAATCTGCTCCCATGCAAAGAGTTTTTCTTCACTTTCTACAATTTCACCGAACTTTTTCAACGGAAACTTACCACCCGGACAATTTTCATATCTTTTTCACGGAATTTTCTTTTCATTCAATACGTTTTTTTGACAAAAATTATTTTAATAATTTTTAATAATAATTCTCATATTTTTCAAATATTTGAACTTTGTTTTTTTCGAAAGCCAACTTATCCATCTGTATTTCTCCTCTGATGATAAGATTTCGATCTTTGAAAAGCCTTGGCTTAAGGAAAGAAAAATAAACACTAGTTTATTACTGACAACCTTGCATTGAACAATTGAAATTTGAAATAAATTTGGACAATCTTCGCATATTTATCACTCTTTTTTCTTCTATCTCTCTCTCTCATATATATATATATATATATATATATATATATATATATATATATATATATATATATAATTCTTTATTTTGTTTGGTAGGAAAAAGTCCAACATAGTTGTCGATTATGTAATAACAAGAGCATAATATTTATTTATTAATAATGTTGCAGAGGATCAGATCAAATCAAATCAACATAGTACTATGAGTTTCAAGCCGGGATCCAACTCAGATTGAAAATAGTGTTTTTTAGTTTATTTATATTTATAAACAAATCGATACCCGGCTATTTTCTGTCATATTATTAATAAATAAATAAATAAATAAATAAATAAATATAGTAAAGGAATACCTGTCCCAGAGCAGGTAATAAAGGTATACCCCAAACAGAACAGTTTTGCATTAACCCTTATCTTTGAGTTGCTTTTGGCCTGGATAAGTCGTGCCCCAAGAGTAACAAAAATAGGGAATATTTTGTTTCTTTTTATTGAAACCAAAATGTTATTTAGTTCATATTTTATTTTATTTTTAATGGTCAAGTAGTATTACTATTTTGTTATGTTAGTTACGTTTTCAAAAAAAGATTTGGTCATTGTGCATGCTCCGTAATGAGATCACTTGACCGCAAACAAAATCTGTTACGTTCTGGTAAGTGAGGAGCAGGTGATAAGATTCTTGTTAATAACAGAAAATCGGTAAAAACGAAAGTAAAAAAACGTCCAATCAAAAGCAGCAAAACAAATGCCGAAATAATGGAAAGATTTTAGTCGCCATCTTGTGTGTGACTATGTCTTGCCAGTCGATGAAACATTCTCGCTTATTAAACATAGTTTTCACTATAGGTAAAACGTAATGGTGTTGTTTTTTTTTCATAGACTCATTTAATCAGTAAATTGTATTGTGTTTTTTGTAGTAGTTCACATTATTATATTGTTATTTGTTTGTTATGCCTCCTTGGGCATCTCCCCTTAACTATCTTCTCAATTCAACTGTTAAAAAAAAAATTTAAGAAAAAATTAAACTCTTAGTACAGTATCGATATCCAAATCAAATTCTGTTAAATATTTCATTTGATAACTTCCAAAAGTGCCCCCTATATTTCTCCCTCCTACCACTTTCTCTGAATTCATCCAACTTCATCTTAAACTGATCCACGCTATTGCTGTTCTTAATCTGATATGGCAACTTATTCCAATAACATATTACTCTGTGAGCAAAAAAACTTAACTGGTTAACAGATCTAGTTTTTGAAAACTGCCTTGACAATAACCTTCCAGATCTAGGAGAAATACTAAAAAAATGCCAACCATAGTTAGAAATGCCATTTATTATCTTGAAAGTCTCAATCATATCACCTCTCATTCTTCTCTCTAGCAAAGTAGTCAATCCAAATTTGTCCAATCTCTCCCTGTAACTGCACTCCTTTACTTTACTTATTAGTGTTGTCACCCTTCTTTATACGCCTTCCAGTTTCAATATTACATTCGAATTTCCATATCTAGTCGCTGGAGCCCAGGCCTGGGTACAGTATTCTATATGAGGTCTTATTAGAGATTTATATATCCTTAACACAACATTTGTCTCCCTCGAAATAATATTCCTAACCATCGACCGGATCATTCTATTTGCCCTCGATACAATGGTCACATGTATGAATATTCCGTTGAT
>OY744517.1:72373490-72650030 GCA_963556195.1 Sepiola atlantica
TAACTTGCTAAAATCCCACTGGCGCAACTTTAACTCCAAAAGCAAGCCTTTCAAACTTGCATAATCCGCGATGTGTGTTTATACATAGTAATTTAGAACTTTTTTTCTCTAACGGGCATTTAGAGGTAAGCATCGCTAAGATCGATATTTGAGAAGAATTTACCTCCATTTAGTTTTGTAAAAACGTCTACTGGGCTTGGTAGTGGATAATTGTAGTTCATGAGTGCTGTATTTAGTCCTGTCAAAAACATCGGCACACACGCGGATTTCTTTAGATTTTTTTACATAGACAGTAGGTGCTTCCCATTGACTATATTCCGTTTTAGATAAAAGTCAAGTTCGTACTAATCTGTCTAATTCCTCGTTTACTTTTTCTAACGAGGAAAAGGCACACCCCTTATTAATACAGTTTGAATGTTCTCTTTTAGTTCAAATTTTGCTGATATTTTTTACATCGACCAAGACCGCCAAAAATTACTTCTGGAATTTTTTTTCAAGTCTTTCTTTAGTTTCTCTGACTCGGTCGTCAGATTTTCTCTTTTTTGGTAAAACATGTTGATTGGTAATTCCCATAAATTGAACTTTTGCATCCAGTCCGTGCTAAATGAATTGTTGGTGTTTTTTAATACGAGCAATTCCAATTTTTGGATAGTTCTGTTTAAAGTAAAGTTGGTAATAATTTCACCCTCGAATTTAATTTTTTCACCAGTCACCGTTCTGGCTATTTTGGGGGTTTTAGCATGGTCAGTTTATTCAACTTTTTTATGTATGCAGGTTGATTATTGACACGTTTAAACCAGAGTCTAGTTGTAACTTTACATTTTTATTCATAATTTTTAACTGTACATATTTTCTTATATTTCTGTCGTCCTGTTCGTTTGTTTTTTATGGAATTGATCCTACTTTTTCCTGTATTCGTTCTGCAATGTGAACGCTTGTGTCCTACTTTATTACAAGTTAGGTTTTTAAAACGATATTGGCAATCCATTACCTAATGAAGGGATTTACAATGGAAAAGGGGCTAGGCGGTAATTCATCCTGTTTTTTATTGAGCTTGCTTGTTTTTGTAGGAGCGTGAAAATAATCTCTCTTTCTGGTTTGACTTGTTTTTTATTTAAGGTTAAAATGTGATTTCTGGCGTATTTTCTTATGTGAGCACTGTTTGACTCTTCCATATCTTTAGAATCTTGTTTAATACTTACAAATCTCTGGCAGAATTCAGCTACTTTCTGTAATGTTAAATTTGTGTCACTTTCTTACTTGTTTAGGACTACGTCTGATTTCTGCGTCTCTGACTGATACAAGTCATTGTCCAAATATAAGGAATTTAAAGTTATCCGCGCTAAGTTCAGTTAGTTTTAAATCATCACAGTGATTAGTAAGTTCATGCACTTCCACCGTTTGTGGAACAGGGAGGTTTTAGAACTAAATAAGTATGTTAAAAGTTTAACTGCTTCAGAAAAACTCAAGTAGTTACTTTGTTCGAGGTAATATATAGTCCACGAATTTGGTATGTTCGATGGTCTCTAATTTTAGGAGCAGTAGGCGATTTTTTTTAATGTCTGCCTAATTTTCACAATCTCTTTTGTATAGATCCTCATACTTTCTGAAATATGAAGCAAAAGTTTTATTATCATTTGAGAAATAAGTGACATTTTCAATTGCACTCCAAATGGCATTTTGAGAAAAAGCATTTTCGTTCTCGGTATTTTGACCCCTGTTCGACATTGTTTGTAGTAATACTTCGATTATTTTTATTTTGTTCTAGTAGTCTTTCATCGAATTTTATTGTTTTTGATTTTGTTCCAGTAGTCTTACTGTCTCTCTTCAATTTTTTTATTTTGTTCCAGTAGCAGCTTTTGAAGTCTTTCTTCTGTTTTTTGTTGCTGTTGTATTTGGGATTTAACGAGTTCAGCCATAGTTTGAAATCTTCCATGTTTTAAATGTGTATTTATAGAATACGGCTTTTAGACGTTTTTCGTTTATATTACACTGCAAACGTAATATCTGTACACAGACAGAGAACAGTATAAAAACCTTTTTGTCGACACAAAAGTCACATTTTCTTAGTAAGTTTTTCACCTAACAGTAGATTTATAGGTTAGTCAACAGTAAAAATAATGTTTTAATTTTTTTTCTTTCGGCGGTGGAATTTTTTCTCTCTTGAAGAGAAAAGAAAATATAATGTATTCCTTTCTTGTTTAAAATTAACACAGTGTCAGAATAGAAATAATTAAATCGCTGACTTTCTTTTTTCTTTTAGAGAAATAAGTTGGGTTTTTTTGAAGACAAAAGAAAAGAAGGAAATCACTTTGGTTAAAAAAATGTCCAACTTACGAGTTTTTTTAAATTTTGGTCCGCAGGTAAAGCCTGTTTTTAGAACTTTGGATGTTGTCGGTAAATTTGCCGTTGGTTTCACGACGTTCGTCCTTTATAAGGTATTCAAGAAGTCCCTTAATATACCTCATCGCCAGTTGGTGTTGCCCTGTAAAGGGTCCGGAAATAAACACAAACTCGGGGTTAAGTGAAACAAAGTATATTGAAGTATAATACGACATATAAAAAGAGTGGTTGAACGTCTGTCTTGACTGCCAGCAATAGACTGGAGTAAGTTCAGCTCCCGGTATTTATAGTGAAGCGGAAGAGTTCATATAGTACGTAAAGGTAAGTGCCATAACAAAAATAGAGTGAGAGCGGGTAAGATTAATAGACTGAAACTTAGCAAGAGGCTTGGTGATTTAATTACAAATTACAGCTACTTCGAACAATTAAAATGGATGATTTAAACGTAACTTAATCCCCTAACCAAAGAATTTTGTAACGTATTTTTTTATTATTAAAATATATATGAAAAGCTCGTAGGGAAAAAACATTGATTAGCTAAGCTTTAGTATCATAATAATAGATAGATAGATAGATAGATAGATAGATAGATAGATAGATAGATAGATAGATAAGTACTGTATATATTACTTATTATGGATTTTCCTTCATTTTAATTAAATATCCTAAAGATAATTCTAACCTAAATTGAATGTATTCGATTTTTAAGTGAGGTTGGGTCTTTGATTACATAACTTTAATCTTGATAGTAAAAGGCATATCAGTAAAATTTGGACAATTAATCAAAAAATAAATTGATAAAAGTCATCGATTTTATCTAATTAAACTTGTTTAAATCAGAATATGCTAGCTCAATATTCCCTATATATATATATATATATATATATATATATATATATATGTGTGTGTGTGTGTGTATGTGTGTGTATGTGTGGTGTGGTGTGTGTGTGTGTGTGTGTGTGGTGTGTGTGTAATGGAACTCCACCTTAACTGTCAAGTCTGTATGCGGCCAATCCAACAGCCATGGCGAAATGCGAGAATTAACGTCTATTTATGTCTATAGAAACTGATATATTTTAGTAGGCTGTCATAACAGTGTTCAACAATCCAGTTGGATGGAACTTCGCATTACGCATTAAATGGCAGTCTATTTTTAATTATCTTAAAGGGGTCATCCTGTGTTTAGGGCTCTATAAACAATATTATGATAAATATTTTTATGTAAGTATTATCTACATACAGATGTGTATCATCCTTTACCTGGAATCGCCAGTGTGGATGATGACGTATCTGTCAGTTGCACAAATCGACGTACCCGTGACCCGTGACCCGTGACCCGTAAGGTAATAACAACTACAACTATTTGTCTTACTTTGATTTCATTCGAAATATCATAAACTGTATCATATCTATTAAATAATTCTTCTTGAATAACTAAAAATATTAAGTCTCTTTACTTCTATATTATTTATATTATTTGTACTCACTCGGAGTTCTCACACAGGTCATACACAGCAGTTGTCTATTGATAATCATCAGCAATTTACCCTGGAGTATGAGTGACAACAAGTCTCCCAAGATTTCCAGTAATCTCCATCTCTTTCGATAACTATTGCAAATTACTTTGCGTAATCACAACGGACGCTTACAACCGATTTCTCGCTGGCACCGACCATTAGTGTGCTCTGGGATTTGGATGGAATTAAGACCCCCTAACGTCCCAGTACTCTCCACACTCTTCTATTGGATTCTGGTTAATTCTCTCTCTCCTCGGTCTCTCCATCCTCCTTGACCCTTCACGACTACTTTTACTGGTATCACCCTAGGCTGGCGGTATCACCTCGGGGGTATTTTATGTGATTTCTTGCAGTGTCCGTGCCTTGGTTCTTGTGGTGGTGTTCTTTCTGTGTTTGTTTGTTTTCTTATTGCAACTTGTATGTGACTGATTAGTCTTCGTAGCTTATGTAGGTTGATTTCCGCATTCAATGATGTTCCTTAAGATTCCAGCTGTTTTAATCATTGTCATCCGTTGTATGGTCTCAGTCTTCTTTTTGATTCCAATTTCCCCCAGTCTTTTTTCCAGTTTTTTTTTTTCGGAACTGTCCCTAGCGCTCCTACAATTATTGGTATTATATTGACTTTTATTTCAGACTCTATATCCCTTTCAATTCTCTGGCAAGTTCTGTGTATTATTATTAGTAGTAGTAGTAGTATTAGTAGTAGTAGTAGTAGTAGTAGTAGTAGTAGTAGTAGTAGTAGTAGTAGTAGTAGTAGTATAGATTTATTATTTATTATTGATATATAGAATAGAGAGACTTATTATTTTGTCATCTAATTTACATATGTGTTTGTGTAAATTAGATGACGACACTAAATATATAGACCCACTTTTTTACTAAATGCTCACAAAGTCATTTAGAAATATTAGAGAGTTATTGAATCACCATATAGTGAGTGGGCGAGAGAAACACATAGATAGCTAAGAGAGATTAGTAACTTGTTTAGTTAATTATTAATTCAGGCTAATTAGAGCACTTAAAACAGATTGTTTTCAAACGTAACTCAAATCCAGAAATAAGTTATATTTTAGCATGTATTTTATGTTATTGAAGTATATAGCAAAAGAGCCTCATGGCAACAAACGTTTATGATCTCACAATTAGTATAATATTGTTATCACCCAGATTCCAGGGAACACCACCGGTTATTATCAGCGAGTAATTTCTGATGATGATCTGTGTGGGAACTCCTTATATTATTATTATTATTATTATTATTATTATTATTATTATATAATAATAATAATAATAATAATAATAATAATAATAATAATAATAATAATAATAATAATAATAATAATAATAAATAAATAAATAAATATCCATCTCTTTCGATAACTATTCGATATTTGCATAGGGTCAAAAAGGATGAGAAGACCGAGGAAGGACAGCACGAACCAGATCTCCACTGGAAGTGCAGAGAGTGCTAGGGCCTTAGGGAGGCTTATTGCCACCCAAATCCCAGAGAAGGCCAATGGTCCTTGGCAGCGAGAAAACAATGGTAAACGGCTGTTGCGATACTGCAATGTTATTTGCGGTGGCTATCGAAAAGAGGTGGAGAATACTGGAAATCTGGGGAGACTTGTTGTCACTCAGACTCCAGGGAATACCACCGGTTGTCGGTGAGCAATCACTGATGACTTGTGTGAGAACTCCTAGTGAGTACATAATAATAATAATAATTTTTCCTTATCTTTTTTTAATTGTTTTCGTATTATCAGCTATATTACAGAAAAGAATAAACTTTGTTAATCCTGGTGACAATTGGCGAAGTAAATCTCTTTGAAAATGAATAGGAATCGATTCAGAAAATAGGAGGTTAAACTAGAATATGTATATTGGAGAGTGGGAAAAGCTAAGTCTTTGATACCTTAACCTCCCCTCCCCCTAGCAAGTATACCAGACGACCCATATAAAGTAACCCATCATTGAGAAGCAGAGCAAAGTAAATGAATTACAAAAATACATGCGTGCTAAAAGTAAGACTAAGTAAATAAGGGCCAAATTCAAACCACATTATCACACGCACGAGGGGAATCTATCTTCAATTTTATACTGGAAGGGGGACGAAAGCTTATACCAAGTGGTTACTTGAAATTAAGTTTTCATATTTATTTTATTGTTTTTTGTGTGTGAGTAAATGTACCATCTGTAAATGACTCCCTTTATGTACGTACGATAGCGTACCTTATCTTCCATCGTTATGAGATAAACACTATCCCAAGAAAAATAAGCCTGGACCTGGTGTTGGCACAAACCCTACACCGTGAAAAATGTCCAAAATCCAAAATGAAAGTTGTGGGAATCAGAAGAAAGATCTGAGTGTCATGATCAGCAGGTGCTCCCTTGTTGGCCATCATGGGTGACCCGGTCGGCATCATGTGAATGTTGGCCCTTCTAATTTCAGGTTCAATAATATCACAAACACAAAAAAAGGTAAGTAACTCCTTTCATTTCAGGTATGACAATAATACAGACTAAACACAGGAAGGCAGAAACAATCAATATAACAAACCAAAAACCGCAGAGGAAGAAATGGGCCACAAAAGAGAATAGACTTGTAATGGAGTGCTACTATAGACGCCACCCCAAATAAGGAGGCTATCGGAAGCGAATGAAAAATGTATGGGGCATGTCTACTGACTATCAAACGAACCAAAAATGGAAGAAATGAAAAGTAGTAACAAAAAAGGTGAACAAACTCCTCCCATACATCTCAACGGACACTATTACATGCTTAAACAACTTAATTTATGCATGGAGCCAAATCGGTAAGTATGAAATTAAAAGTAGAAACGAAACCCCGTGAAAAAAGATGGACCGACAAAACCTAGATGAGAAATCAGACTGGAAACCCAGATCACCAAACTTTTTTTAAAAGCCAAAGCGGTAAATAGGATGAAAGAGAACAGAAAAGGGTGTAAAAGGAGAAATATGACTCACCAAGAAACATGAAGAACTAAAGTCATAGATAGCAGGAAAATAAGGTAGATTGAGACGATATATACACAAATCGGAACAGTACAGACAAAACAGAAACTTTGAAAACAATGAAAGTCAATGTTATCAAAACATAAACAGAGGAAGAACAAAAACAGAACAATCGGACCCGACAGAAACAAAACTCAACTAAGGCAAGATATGAGAAAAGCGACAAGACCATAACAGAAATGCTGAATAGGCGAAAAATATGAAAGAAGAGTTTCAACAAATTGAAGAAGGGATAGAAAACGAAATTAACGAGGAAACGCTCAAGGCAACTCTAACAAAAATGGCAAACTGGAAAGCACCAGGTAACGATGGTATACATGCGTACTGGTTCAAAAGATTCACGACCTTACATGAAAGGTTAATTAAAAACCTGAGATGTATCCATGAAATAGACATGCCAGAATGGATGACCAAAGGAAGCCCCACATTGATACAAAAAGACACAAATAAGGGAACGACCCCCAGCAACAGACCAATAAGCTGTTTACCAACCATGTGGAAAATGCTAGCAACACAACTGAGACATTTAGAAATATTAGAGAGTTATTGATAATCGTGGACCACTTATCAAGGAACAGAAAGGGTGTCGGAAAGGGAAAAGAGGGACGTATGACCTGTTGTAAATAGATCAAAAGATCCTGAAAGAGGTAAAAAGCAGAAAAAAAGGACACGGCCATGGCATGGATCGACTACAAGAAAGCTTACGACATGATCCCTTAAGCATGGATAATCGAGTGCTTGGTGATGTACAAAATATTAGATAAGATCATTAATTTGATTTTAAAAGGTAATGGGAACATGAAACTGGAGAGCAATACATAACTGAAATAAAATACAGATAGGCATTTTCAAGGAGATTATCCCTACTACTGTTCATAATAGGCATGATGTCACTTAACAAAATACTAAGGAAATGTCAGGCCAGATACAAGTTTACTTATACAGAAGAAAGAAGAACCCACCTCATGTATATGGACGAGCTAAAACTATTTGCGAGAAAGAAATGAAGCTGAAAATGCTGATACACACGAACATAATCTTCAGCCAGGACATTCAAATGGAATTCGTAATGGAAAAGTGCGCACTACTAGAGAGTATAAGGGTGAAACTAGGAGCAACAAAGGATATGGAACTACCCAACCATGGGGAGATGATAACACTAGGCGAATATGATAATTACAAATATTGGAGAGTTCTGGAAGTAGAAGCCATCAAATCAACAGAAATGAAAGAGAAAATTGGAAAAGAATACCTGAGATAAACAAGAAAACTCCTAGAAACTAAATTATATAGCAGGACCTGATAAACGAAATAAACACCTGGGCAGTATCACTAGTAAGGCATTCTGAACCATTCATAGGCTGGACCAAATAAGAACTCAGCCATCTTGACCAGAATACTAGGAAACTATATGATCATGCACAATGCACTACACCCGAAGGATGATACTGACCGATTCTACGTGAAAATGAAAGATGGGGGAAGAGGACTGGTTAGTATAGAAAGCCTGCGTAAATGACAGAAATAAAATTTAGAAAAATGCATAACACAAAACACAGAAAGGCTAATCATCGCAGCAAGAGACACCGTAAAATTAACAATACAAGGAAAAAATAGACAACAGATAAGACGAGAAAAGAAAAGTGGGAAGTGAAACTGCTACACGGACGCTTCATAAAATGACAAGATAAAAGACTAACGAACATATTTTGGCATGGCTACGAAAAGGACACCTCAACAGATAAACTGAATCACTACTACCAGCCGCACAAACAACGTAATTGGAACTAACTATATCAAAGCTAATATAGGCAAAACTAAAGAAAACAGTAAATTTAGACTCTGTGGACAAAGAGACGAAACGGTAATCCACATAATAAGTGAATGCAGAAAACTCGCACCAAAAGACAGTAAGAACAGACACGACCAGAAGGGAAAGACAGTACACTGGGAACTATGCTAACAACTGCATTTCGAACACCCAGACAAATGGTTCAAATACAAACCGGTAGCAGTATTGGAAAATGAAAATCACAAAATCCTCTGAAACATGAAGGTACAAACAGATAAACTCATACAAGCAAGGAGATCGAATGTCATAATAGTTTACAAGAAGGAAAAATCCTGCCAAATTGTAGATTTTGCCGCCCCAGCAGTCCACAAGGTGAATATCAAGGAGACAGAAAATCGAAGCAAATACGCGGAACTGGCCAGAGAACATAAAGAAAACCGAGATAACACCAATAATTGTAGGAGCACTAGGAACAATCCCGAAAAAAAAACTTGGGAGAAATTGGAATCGAAGGGAAAGCTGAAACTATACAACGGATGGCAATAATGAAAACAGCTGAAATCTTTAGGAAAATCCTCGAATGCTGAAACCAACGCACATAAACTGCGAACGCTAATCAGTTAAATCGAAGCTGCAATAGAAATAAAACCAAAACAAAACAGAAAGAACACATCAACCAATTTTCATACTACTGTATATGTTGCATTTCCCCCGTGAAAAGGGGCGTGGGACCAAAAGGCATTTGTTATATAACACACATGAAAGGGCATTCGTTACATAGTCACTGAAATGGGGGGGTTGGTTATATAACGCTTGTGAATTAATCTACTCGTAATCGAAAACAATACGAAAGCTTACGAGAAGGTTATTAAGCGGTTTCAATCTTTTTTTTACACTTTCCGTAAGGCACTTTCAAACGACATTCTCTTAGGGCGATTTTAAGTCTTTAAACTGTCAACCTATTACACATTAGTTCTCGTTAGTTTAGAAGCGTTCGCAAAACGAAAGTCCAGAAGCAGATTATGAAGCAGTTTCAATCTTTTTTTTAATTCATTTTCTTAGAGCGATGTTAAGTCTTTAAACTGTCAACCTATTACACATAAATTCTCGTTAAAACAACTGTTCTTTAAAGACTTAGGCATATTCGATTTTTAGTCTTTTCGTTTTACAGATAATGTTATGCGCAAAAAAGTTACCTTACAGATTTCTGCCTCCGCTGGTCGTGGGTTTGCTGGCACACTCATTTCCGTCGTTGCTTCGGGATCGCAGTGGTGTACCTGTTTTGTGAGCAAATTCTGTTTTCATGTACGAAGATAAAAACATTCTAAGACGAGACTTTTTGAGAGAGATTTCTATTCTTTTATTCCACACTTGAATCGGAGAGATTTCCATTCGTCGGTTCGTTCATTCAAACTCTGTCTTCCTTTAATACTGCTTTTGGAACATGCCGGGATGCAATCGGCTATTTTCTTGTCCCGCCGTTTGGATCTTATTCTGTGTCTTAGCCCATATCTGGCCATGTCACCCGACTCTGTGCATTACAGAGGTCAGTTTATCGACGTCTGTCCATGATGCGCTTCCATGGTAAACTGTTTGAAAACTAATTTCTCACCAGGGATCTGTGACGTCAGAGCCCTTTGACCCTTCAACGAATGTCATAACAGCACTCAAATCGCTTTTGTATCTAACCCTTGAACTAAGGTCTCATCAGCCCTCACTGCGACCGTGAGAAACAATTTTGCACTAAAATTGCACGAGATGATTCTGTTGCAAATCGCGCAAGTCAAGTGATCTCTCTGTACGTCCATCCACACATGCATCCCAAATTATCAATGCACCTAAATTGCACTTACTTCTATTTCTTTCACCAGTTCATAATTCATGCTAGCTACTTAACCCGTTTTCAAAATACCGGGCCCATCCTAATGTAACATATATATACATATATAAGATGAGCAATATGACAAAAGTTCTCTCATATATATATATATATATATATATATATATATATATATATATATATATATATATATATATATATATATATATATATATATATATGAGAAAGAACCAATTTTACTTATAAGTTTAAATACCCTTTGGGAGAATGTAACTCCGATAACAACAACAACAACAACAACAATAATAATAATAATAATAATAATAATAATAATAATAATAATAATAATAATAATAATAATAATAATAATAATAATAATAATAATAAAGCTAATAGCTGCATTGGTTTTTCAAGCACTACCATATCTCGCTGCTTCGCCATGCATCTTGTAAACTCTAGCTCAATGTACTAACAGCTACAAAAAGATAACTGCCCTCCCTCTGATTTAAGACAAATTCTAGTTAATAATACTAAAATTATACATTCCGAAACCAATTTTTTTAATTAAAAATACTCAAAGCTATCTACATAAAAACACAATAACCTAAATTAAAATATGAAACCAGTAGTAACATTTTTAAATGATTAACGTAATGAGATTTTGTTCTGCGATGCCATCCAACGTTGCTGATTTTAAAATCGCCAACGACTTCCTGGAACAATGCGGAAAACGTTCTATGCGCGTTGCTCCACTGTCTTTTTTAAATTCTCTTCTTTTTCCAGCTTTTTTGTTCACTTGCTTTTGACAACTGAGGATGATTCGACGAAGAATCGAAAACGTTCGTTTAACCTACGGAACATTTATTGATATTTTTGATTTTAATAAAAAAAAAACATCAGAAAAATGGAAAAAAATTTTAAAAAAGGTATAATTCAACAGACAATTTCTGTTATTTTAGCAATGTTTGCATAAATATCTATAAATCTCTCGCTCGCTCGCTCTCTCTCTCTCTCTCTCTCTATATATATATATATATATATATATATATATATATATATATATATCTCGCTCTCTCTCTCTCTCTCTCTCTCTCTCTCTCTCTCTCTCTCTCTCTCTCTGTCTATATATATATATATATATATAACAATATATATATATATATATATATATATATATATATATATATATATATATATATATATATATATATATATATATATGTGTGTGTGTGTGTGTGTGTGAAGATTTTGTAAGGATATATTTTTTCAGTTTTTGTTCGTTTGTAAGAAATACTTTTTTCGGGTGTGCGCACTTGGTTTAATGGACACTACCGCGGACTATACGAGTTCAAGTCTTATCGGTTTATGGGTATAATAGCAACTTGCGTTCAATGAATCGAATACAATAAATCAGTTTAAGCCCAAAAGCGTTGATATCCTTTAAACTAGACAAACCAACCAAAGATTTGTCGGGTATAGCCTCCTCCTCCTCCTCCTCCTCCTCCTCCTTCTCCTTCTACTTCATGCATACACAGTCAGCGTATATCTGACTGTTACACTTCCTTAGTTCCCTAGAAGTCATTTCCATCATTGATTGGAATTATGAAAGTGTATGATTTGTTTTTGCTACTTGTCTACTATCCACTATCATTTAATTATTCCGGTTTCGATTTGCTGATCAATTTATCTACGTCTTAGTGGATTTAACATCCGTTATGCTGATCTAATTTCAGCGTGATTTCTCTTATTATTATCATTGTCTTCTTCTTTTCTTCTTCTTCTTCTTCTTCTTCTTCTTCCACTTCGGTATCGATTTGATCAGAAAAAAAATCTCTACCTACGTGCTTGACTTTCTTAGATAAATGCCAGTACATACACACACGCACACGCGGACACACACAGGCGAACCATGTGCACCTTATCTTTACGATATTAATCTTCTCCTTTACCGAATAGACAATTGAAGCTGCCATATTTATAATATTTATAATATTTAGATCTCACTTAGTTTTCTGTCCGTTTATCTATGTCGGGTGAAAAAGAAAAATGGCGTCCGTGAGTCGGCAACCTTTTTTTTCCTTTCTTTTCTTTCTGCCTTACTACTTTTATCCTACGCTAGTTGTGTCAACCACGTCCATTGAAAGCAGGAAATTTACATTTCTTTAAGAAAAGTACTGTATAAATGGGGTTGGTTTTATTCTTATTAGGATCTCCGTTCCCCGTAACACACACACACACACACATATATATATATATATATATATATATATATATATATATATATATATATATATATATATATATATATATATATATATATATAATTATAAAAGGAAAACTATACACACATTAAGGTTGTATACATAATAACTTATTTCGACCCCTTTAATTAGGTCTCCTCAGATGTATAGACAACCACGTCAAAAAAACCGTGGTTGTCTATACATCTGAGGAGACCTAATTAAAGGGGTCGAAATAAGTTATTATGTGTACAACCTTAATGTGTGTATAGTTTTCCTTTTATAATTCTATTTTGCTCTGTTTAAATTACATTGAGCTCTGTTATTCAGATTCTCTACACAAAATTGAAATCTACACACTATATATATATATATATATATATATATATATATATATATATATAAAAATTCTCGAAACAGTTTTTCATGGTAAACAACTGATGATCCCTTAAATAATGTTAGAAGCAAACTAATATAATAACTGAAAAAGTTAAATTAACTTACATGAGTGATTTTCCACTGAACGACTTGGGACTTAAGGTTTGGGGGGGGGGGGGTTAATATAGTTTTAATGGTTGAGAAACTTCCAAGACTATATTTTTTTTCTTTGTAGTACAAAACTTTATAATGACATGAAAAGAGGTCTCAAGGACTTAATATAGATTAAGCAAAGAGAAAATCTCCTCGGGCTTAATGTTGTTTCTATTTGATTGAACTTGTTTCTTTTTTTTTCTTTTTCGTTTTTTTTTGGGGGGTACCCCTTTCCCTCGCTATAATTCTCATAGCATCTTTATTATATTTTTTACACGATACCTCGATATTTGGCTCTGTTGAGCGAGGTACGAAACCGGTCAGCTGCCCTTTCATCTTTTTAATTCTTAATTCATCATGATTAATAAATATTGTCTCTTTCGAGACGAGAAGTCACGGCAGCGAGAAAGGAAAAAGAAATAAAGAAAGAAAGTAAATTGTGTTTGAATTTGAAAGAAACATTTGTGAAATAAAAAAGAAAAGAAAAGAGACAGATACACGTTAAAGAACAATGAGCAGTAAACGCACACACGTATAACTCACATAATCACACATACGTTAAAAGGAACTAACTATACAACACCCACACACGCACACATTATGAGGCACACTCGCCCTCTTATGCGGATAAATATGTTAAATGTAAAGTGCGCGAAGATCGCGTACGTGGAAAAAGAACATTATAAAACAAGCATAAGAACTTTTTGATAACGTTTCAACCAATTGCATATCGTTACTCATATATATATATATATATATATATATATATATATATATATATATATATATATATATATATATATATATATAAATTCCCGAAACAGTTTTTTATGGTAAACAACTGATGATCCCTTAAATAATGTTAAGACTAGTGTAAATTCTTGGAAGCAAACTAATATAGTAACTGCTAAAAGTAAATTGACTTACAAAAGTGATTTTCCACCGAATGACTTGGGACTAAAATAGTTTGTTTTTTTCGTTTGTTTTTGTTTTTGTTTTGTTTTTTGTTTTTTTCCTTTCTTTATATAGTTTTAAATGTAGGGAAACCTCCGAGACTATATATATATATATATATATATATATATATATATATATATATATATATATATATATCTTTGTCAGATTAGTGGAACAGACCCCCAACAGAGAGCGCAATTATTCAGAACAAATCAAAAGTAAGAGTGTAGTATTTATTTATATATGTATTACAGAAGATCAAACCATCATTGATACCGTCGGTTTCAAATCCAACAAGGGGGAACAGCACGTGACCTCTTTTTATAGACCGCCACAAAGAAGGCTGTGGAAAGTCCATAAAGTTCGGTCACGTGCTGTTCTCCCTGGTTGGATTTGAAACCGACGGTATATATATATATATATATATATATATATATATATATATATATATATATATATATATATATATATATATATATATATATACGCTGTAATCACTAATAAAAATAATTACATAAAATGCATTAAATATTTAGCTGATAAAAATCGTACATATTTGTAGACAGGGCGTCTTGGTCCGATGGTAAAACGCTGGACTATAGTAATCAATATCGAAAGTTCGATCTTTGTCTTACTTATCCACGCTGATTACGGCTGTGATCTAGAAACACGTGTCCATGGATTACTTTTATGTACGTATAAATATAAATATAAACATATATATATATATATATATATATATATATATATATATATATATATATATATATATATATATATATATATATATATATATATATATAGGTTAAATGAGAGTGAAAGTGAAAATAGTAAAATATATTCTTACAGACTGAACATATTCATTTTCATAATATGTGATACAAAGCAATTCTGAGTCGTATCAATTCGAAATTTTTAAAGAAAATTATCTTCTCTTCAGAAGGTTAAGCAAACTTTTGAAATTATAAGATAAGTTTTATTTTTTTATAATTATATAAATTATTAAACAGTTTTTAATATTAAAACTTATAATTCCAAAGATTAAGAAAAATAAAGAGTTTTAAATTTATATTTATTTTAGTTCAGCGTTCACATATCAATCGTTATCGGGATGTAGCTGGCAAAATGCTGAAATGTATATCCGATTATAGATTAATAAGACTGTTAAAATATCCAAAACATAGAATTAAAACAAAAATAAAGATGCGAACTGGATTACGTTCTAAGTGCGCGCAAAATTCAAAAGTATGATTGCTTAACGGCTAAGAATTTGGTAATTTTAGTTATTATGCTAGACACTTTAAACTGTTGTGACTAGTTTCGTAATTCACATTATTGATTGTGTGATGCTTTGTTTTCATGCAAAGGGCTTCAAGATTTTTAATCTTTTATGTTGGTATCGTGGTGTATTATTTTTGTATATGTAAGATCTCAATATTATAGACGCTCATTTTAAAGTCGTATATTACTAGGAGTTAAAGAAAACTTAACAGAAGAGACATAGTTGTAAAGTCACCAAGATTAACACCGCCTGATGATGATTTGACGAATCAAATTGAAATTACTCGCGAAAAGGGGAAAAACAAATGGAACAAGAAACCCATGGAACTTACAACCACCAATTTGACCGAAATACTAAATGCACTATTTGGAAAATCACCAATTCCTGCTAGGGTTAAATAACCACATATATTGTGGGACTACATTTCCCAAAGTGCATAGATAAGTATATTTCAGTTTAATCAAAGAAGATACAATATTGTCATGGGGTCTTCATTCACATCTGACATCCACAAGAAGGAAATACGATGTGTTACTTGCTTAATGTTATTTATAACTTGAACATTATAGAAATGTAAAAAATAGAATTAAATGTTAATTAGGGGCTCAGGGTTTGGAACATGAGGGTCTTCATTGATTCTCGGGAAACGCAGGGTGTACCTCAAGGGCCTTAACGACTATAAATTTACCGAGATTTATTTCAATTAATATCACTTTACGTGCCTCTTTTCCAGCCAATCAATTTTGAGTTCATCCTTGTACCCCGCACCCAAAAATTGAATATTATAAAATGTAAAATGTAAGAATAATAAAGGTATTATCATGTTATAGGCTGGTGCAAAAGGACATAGTTTCTTTGTTAAATCGCCGACAACGATGGCATAACTTCGAGATTATGTTCTGTATATTTACATAGGTCCGGAAACGCTTGATTTCCGAGTTAGAGGCCATTAAAATAATTATTGCCCAATATTCTTTATTGTAAACATATAACACATACAATGTGTGTAAGGGTATGTTTTTATTTCTACATATGGGGTAGATCAACACTATCCATGTGACAGGATCACAAGTAAAAAATAAGCCTGGGTCTGGTTTTGCCACATACACACAATAATAAAACATTTAAAAAATGATACCAGACAAATAGAAAAGCCGTGGGACTCAGAAGAAAGATTCGAGCGTTCATACTGACAGGGGGCTCATTCGATAGCCAATGTGGAGGGGGCGGTCTGAATTCTGCGAGTCTTTGTCTTTCTTATTTAAGATAACAGAATACAACAGACAAAATAAAGGTAAATAAATATGATCGGCACAAACTAAAGACCACGCAGAGGAAGAAATGGACCACAAATGAAATTAAACTAATAATACAGTCTTATTACACTAGTACCTTCATACAAAGAGGCTCTTTTACACATATGGAACAATCCCTAAGTTATCAATTGATTTACCAAACTTCTTGTATATCGGTATATGTATTCGAGCCATACTGTCACGTGTAGTACATTGTCTCTGGGGGTAACGCCGGCATTTTCTATGCGTTATATATCTGCATGAAAAGAAAGAAATATATATGACACAAGTATATTAAATAATCACTGAGAAACGTGATTATGTGAAATTGACTTTATTCAATTCACATGACGTGTCGGTAAAATGTATATCTTCCTAAGATATGTCAAATCCTTGAAATAACGCAGGTTGGCTCGCAGAAAAGATAATTTGATTAACATCATAAGATTTTATCTCCGAGTTAACACCGCTATTTTCTGGGGTTTTAATATATCCGAAGAAAATATAAATTTTACCGAAACGTCAGATGAATTCAATTAAGCCTATGTGATAGAAAATATTATTCCAAGCAGTAGTTACGTATTTATTTCTATTTCTATAAAGTTACGGATGTGCATATGTTAATATACATTTCTTTGTATAAGATTCACTCCTAACTTAATAACCGATCATGAATTTTGAAAACACAGTGAATAGGTGTACATGTAGGTAATGTGGGCTATATTTAGTTTAATTTAGTTCCATACAAAGGAGGCAAAGATAGGGTGAAAGCCCTTCGTGCAAATTCAGACACCTCCGATGTTTGTGAACTTTTAAAAAATGTGCAGTAGATATCAATTAATTAATATTCCTCAAATTTCAGTTTTTGTGAGTATTTTAAAAAGTTTTAGAAGGCATATGAGCACAACTCCTCATTTGAAAATAAAAATATTTCAGATAAGCATTAAATTTGATCCATAGTCATAACTAACCAATTATGGAAGATTTCCTGAAATTTAGTTTCTTCTTAAAACCATTTAAGCATAAGCCTTACATTTTAGACATTTTCTAGAATCAAAATAATATAATAGATTTGGAGCGAAATTAGAATAAGGATTCTAAGCATAATGTTTAGAATCCTTATACCTTCATTTTAATCTTAGTAAGGGGGCATAAAAGAGGTGAAAAACTGTTCTATTTAGGGAATTAATTTTACCCGTCCTGGGATGGGTAATTTTTTAATAAATAAATAAATATAGATATACATATATATATATATATATATATATATATATATATATATATATATATATATATATATATATATATATATATATATAATCCAGGTCAAACATCCACAGGGTAGTAATCCAAAGAATTTAAACCGGGTTTATAAGAAGTGCTCAATATCAAATAGAGCTTTTATATATGATTATTTTTATTTACACAGACATGTACAAAATCTGCGACACTGGCATGTCGATGTTATCGATCAACAGCTATTATAATCTGAGATCTCATCAGGCAGAGTTAGAATTCGATCTTAACCTTAGATCATATTTGGAGAGAACATTTCTTTCCATATATATATATATATATATATATATATATATATATATATATATATATATATATATATATATATATATATATATATATATTATATTTTATGTATACACATAAAATGTTATAAAGGGATATATTTTTATGTATCAATTTTCAGTATTTACTTCAACAGTGCTCGATACGTGAGTAGAGCTAGGTAGTAAGTTATGAAAATATATTTATGCCAATTAAGCTACACAGAGGTTTCTGTGTTTCATCCCCGAAGGGAATCGTCAGGCTAAAATGCATGGAGTTAGTTTTGCCGGGTGGTTTTATAGAGACGTCTAGCTAGTTAATCAATCAGATTCTTTGTAGTTATCTTAGCCAATCGTTGGGCTTCTCACGAACAACGGTTCGGTTGATTTTACTTCCTATTTCCTATTCTATTGTTATGTTTTTTACAGGATGACCCATCCTTGTTTCTTTGTTGTTCTTTTAGCCAATCGTTGGCCTTCACAAACAGAGGTTCGGTTTATTTTACTTCCTATTTCCTATTTCCTATTCTATTGTTCTGTTTCTATAGAATGAGTCATCCACGTTTATTTGTTGTGCCTATATAATAGGTGACCTTATTTTAACACGTGCTTGCTTGCATTTTTATTTTGGATTTTAGTTTTTAATTTTTTTAGGTTTTAGTTTAGTTTACTTTTATTCCTTTATTTATTTATTAATTTATTATGTATTGTTAACCTAAGGTAAATTTTATTCTGTGCGGGCAGTTGTTGCTATTGCTGTTCAATAATTCGAGCAACGAAAATGTATTTAAAAAATCAAGCAACATTTACAATACAGCTCTAAAAAAGGTCGTTGCCATAATATCGAAATTAAATATAAGAAACAGGACACCAATAATTATAATAAAATTAAAAATAAGAGAAAAAGAATTATAATCTGGTATACACCGCCCGATATAATGACTTTTCGCAGAATGCCATGTGGTGTGCCATCGACAACTTCACGTATTCCCCTGATGAGGAGAAAAATTTTGCTTCGTATTTTAGAAGATATGAAGACTGATATAAAATTGATTGCGAAAACTAGGCAGACTCTAAAAAGGTTCGTCTGTTACTTAGAAAATTAGGCACCACCGAACATAGTAAGTTCGTGGATTTCATTTAGTCTAGAAAGACTTTTGCGGAAGCCGTCAAACTTTTAACGGAGCTGTTCAGCCCAAGGACTTTGTTATTTCACAAACGCTGGAAGTGTTTAAACCTAGTAAAAAAGACGACGAAGATTATTCAACGTTTGCATCAGTAGTAAATAAGCACTGCGTAAACTTTAAATTATTGACTCAGTGCTGATAATTTCAAATTGTTCACGGATAGGTATCAGGAAAAGACGTTGAAATAAGGCGTACAGTTCTAAATGAATTAGAAAATGAACCGAACTTAACACTGCAGAAATTAGCCGAGGACTGCCAACGATTTTTTTGTGTTAAACAGGATTCGAAAGCCATCGAACAGCCGGGCATTGCACACATACGAAAAGTATGGTAAAAATCGAAATTCAACTCTTATCTTAAAACTATTCAAAGCAAAAAACGGGATTTTTCACGCATCAAAAACAAAGCAGCCTTATAAAAATAAATCACCGCCGAGCCCTTGTTATCGCTGCGGAAGGTAACAGAATGTTCATTTCGTTTTAGAACCTACTCGATTAGTAAAAAAAATCGGACACAAAACGATGAAAAGAAATAAAACGCGGGTAAACACTATCAAATATGGCGACAATATTATAAGGAGATATGTTCCGGTTAAAATCTTAAATAAAAAAGTAAAACTACAATTGGATTCAGGTTCAGACGTATCAATTATTAACATGCAGACATGGAGACGGTTGAGAAAACCGACCATATCAAGAATCAATTAAATTGTCAGAACAATGACTGGTGAAAAAAATAAAATTCGAGGGTGAAATAATTACCGACATTACTGTTAACAGAACAACGAAGAAAATAAAAGTTTACATATTGATAGACACATGAAATTAATTTGGCGTATATCTTATTTAACTATACAGATTACGGAGATTATCAACCAAGAATTTTTGCGAGAAGAAAATACATCTGACGACCGGTTCAGAAAAAAAAAGGATTTTGTTTCAACCATTAATCGTATGAAATTGACTAAAAATAAATTGCCAGCAGAAATGACAGAAATTAAATCACTTAAAGAAACAAAATGCACACTGAAAAAAAGCGAACATCAAACTAATAGAAATTAAGCCAAATTCTTTGAATAACCAGTGGAAGGTTAAAGAGAGTGAATTCATAGGAAAAGAACTACAATTACTAAAGTTACAACTCAAAACGCTTTAAGAACTAAAAACTATGAAAGATAAGATGACTTATCTTGAAGTGGGATGTCGAAGAAAAGACGACATTTTTTTTTTAATTTAAAGATGTACTCAAAAATCAGACATCTAGAATTAAAAAGCTGGAGGATATCAAATCTGAATTTGATAGAGACCATCAGTTCTCTCATAAGAGAGACATACATCAAGTTAGGGACGACTATCAAATGAAACCGGCAACACTACCCAGGAGGAGGTTATGGCTACCAAAAACAACACTTTCGACATACAGATATCTCAAGCAACCTCAGAATAGCATCAATCCAAAAAGGAAACCATACCAGACTCCTGATGAGGTCAGGCTTGGTAGGGTGTGTTATGGTTCCGTACCTATGACGAACATTTGAACTCGTCCATTCTCAATATATACTGGAAGCATTACGCTTCTCATTTGTTGTTCAACCCCAGCCCGATCAGTCTCTCATTAACTTCGGTTGATTTAGGACGTCTGGATGGGGTTATACCAGTCGAGGATTCGTTCTCGACAATCAATCCGGCAGGATCTGAGCCATTTCGGTAGCCTTTTATCTGCCGGGCTGAGGTATACTGTCCTGGATTTTCCTAGGAGGTGCACCCTCCCAGGCCTTTCCTCCTCTCTTTGGGGAGGAGTAATTTTATTGCTTACTGCCTGAGGCGCCCTGACCGGGGAATGCCGGCTATTTTTGATAGGCCAGAGTGCTCCTTCTTTAGTGGCACTGGCTTGACTCTTCCCCACCTTCCCGACATTGTGTCACATATTCCTGCGGTGGGAGGGAATTAAATACCGTTGTTCAACCCCAGTCTACACTGTCAGTCAGAACTAACGACCCACTTCTCTTGTTTCTCTGTTGTATGTATTTTTCTCCAATATACTTGTTATATCTAAACCCTGTGTCCATGTTTTCATTCAAGGCCCTAAACAGGTCCGCAACATTTAAAAACACAGTTATTATAAAACAAACATATACAAATAATAATAATAATAATAATAATAATAATAATAATAATAATAATAATAATAATAATAATAATAATAATAATAATAATAATAATAATAATAATACTCTCTCGATGGCCAACATGGGGGACCCGGTCCGCATCCTGCGAATGGTGGCTCCTTTGATTTCAGGAACAAAATTACGGACAAAAAACAGATAAGTAACCCCTTCAATTCCAGATTAGACAAGGACACAGCCCAAACACAAAAAAACAGGAATTAAAAAAAAACTAAAATATATAGAAAGAAATGGACAACAAAGGAGAACAGACTAGTAATGGAATGCTACTACAAAAGTCGCCACCCCACAGAAAGAGGCTACCGGAAGCGAATGAAACATCTATGGAACACTGCTACTGGCTACTATACAACGGAGCAAAGGATAGCAGACCAAGCAAAACAGATCCTCAAGAGAGGATGGTTCTCGGAGATGGAACTGACGGAAATCAAACAAAAGAGCGGAACAGAGCAAGAAACACCACCCGACGAAACCCCCAGGAAGAAGACAGACAAACATAAACCCAGTAACGGAAGAGGTCGAAGACTACGAAATCACAGAACTCACCGAAGTAAAACTCACAGAGGAAGAAGCAAGAGAAGTTGAAAACATCAAACGATACATGTCTGAGAATAAAACAAATCTCCAATCTCTAAGAAACGAAGATTGGAAGAAGTTAAAAGTTGAAACAAACAGTAAACAAGGTACTCACGTACATCCTAACATGCACTATTACAGACCTAAACAACTTAATATATGCGTGGGCAAAATCATTAAGTATGAAACTAAAAAAAGAAAAAGAGACTGGCGAAAAGAATGGACCGACAAAGCCTGGATGGGAAATCAGACTGGAAACCCAGATAACCAAACTCCGAAAAGAAGCTAACACCGTAAACAGGATGAAAGAAAATAGGAAAAGATGGAAGAGCAGAAACCCGGTTCACAAGTAAAGACTGAATAAGAAACATGAAGAATTAAAACAAAAGAGCAGCAATAGACTAAGACGATATAGATACAAATCAGAACAGCAAAAACAGAACAGGACCTTGAAAATAATAAAAGCCAGTTTTACAAAAACGTAAACGGAGAACGAATAACACGAGAACAACCTGACCCGACAGAGACAAAACACTTTTGAAGCAAGATATGGGAAAAGTCTAAACCACACAACAAAAATGCCAAGTGGTTGAAAAACATGAAAAATGAACTACAGGAAATAGAAGAAAGAACAGAAACGGAGATTACTAAAGAAACCATTAAGGACACCCTAAAGAAAATGACAAACTGGAAAGCACCAGGCCATGATGGAATACATGCATATTGGTTTTAAAAATTCACGACCCTACATGAAAGACTAGCGCAGAAACTGAGAGACATACCAGTGTGGATTACCAAAGGAATGACAACGTTTATACAAAAAGATGCCAAAAAGGAACGACCCCAAGCAACTACAGACCAATAACCTGTTTACCAACAATGTGGAAAATCCTGACGGCACTACTGAGAGAACAAATCTACCAGTCCCTAAACAAACGTGGACTACTCCCCGAAGAACAAAAAGGATGCCGTAAAAGGAAAAGAGGGACGCATGACCTCCTATACATAGATCAAAAGATCTTGAAAGAGACACAAAGCAGAAAAAAGAACACGTTTGACACTACTTGACTACAGGAAAGTCTACGATATAATCCATCAAGCATGGATAATTGAATACTTAAAAATGTACGATATACCCGACATGATTAGTAATCTCATTAAGAAAGCAGTAGGAACATGGAGACTAGAACTGACAGCTTGAGGACAACACCTGACTGAGATGAAAAATACAGAGTAGCATCTTCCAAGTAGACCTATCATATCAATGATGCCACTCAACTACATACTCATGAAATGTGATGCCAGATACAAGTTTACAGACACATAACAAGGAATAAACCACCTCATGTACATGGACGACCTGAAACTATTTTCAAAAGGCAAAAAAGAACTGGAACAGCCGATAAATACGACTACAATCTTCAGCCAGGGCATTCAAATGGAATTTGGAATGGAAAAATGTGCACTGCTAGAGATGAAAAGGGGAAAACTGGAGGCGAAACTACCCAACAAAGAAGAGATGAGAGTGCTATGTGACATGGAAGCTATAAATATTTGGGAGTTCTGGAAGCTGACACCATCAAATCTACATAAATGAAAGAGAAGATTGAAAAAGAATACCTGGGAATATCAAGGAAACGCTTAAAAACAAAATTATATAGCAGAAACTTAGTAGCGGGAATACACACCTGGGCAGTATCGCTAATAAGATACTCTGGACTATTCATAGGCTGGACATAAAGAAGAACTCAAGCACCTTAAACCAGAAAACTAGAAAATTAATGACCATGCAGAACTTATTACAACTCAAAAGACAATATGGACAGACTCTACGTAAAAAGAAATGAAGGGGGAAGAGGACGTGTAAACATATAAGAATGTGTAGAATACACACAAAAATGGATATGGAGCATGAAGAAAGTCAATATAATACCAATAATCATAAGAGCACTAGGATCAGTCCAATAAAATGGAAAAAAGAATGGGAGAAATTGGAATCAAAGGAATTAGTGAGACCATACAAAGAACGGTAATGATGAAAACAGCTGTAATCTTAAGGAAACCCCTCGAATGCGGAAACCACCCAGCATAAGCTACAAACGGTAACCAGTCACATGGGAGTTACAATTAGAAGAAAACAAAAACACGGAAAGAACACCCTAGCCATATACCCAAGGAACAGAAACTGAATTAAAGAATGAAAAAGATATATATAATGACAATAATCAATAATCAATAATCAATAATGATCAAAATGATCATCGAAATAATAATGATAATAATAATAAAAAGAAGAAGAAGAAGAAGAAGAAGAAGAAGAAGAAGAACAACAACAACAACAACAACAACAACAAAAGAAGAAAATCAATATAATACCAAACACACATATACAAAACTCCATATATACGTATATTGATACAAATATATACACATCCGTGCAGATATATAAACAAAATTATGAGAAAATTACGTACGGAGAAATTACATAAAAACAATAAAGGCGCATAAAACGTGATATATTAAGGTCCAAAGTTTAAAGTCATATAACCATGCCACAAAACAATAACAAGAACTTACATTAGAAATCTTTCTCAGAAAAGGGAGAGGAAATAGTATTTATAAATTGTGTTATTTAACTGGGTCCTCAAAGTATGAATTCAAATGGTTCGATGTAAAAAAAAGGCAGTCCTCTTACAAAATTTCCCAAAAAAGAAACCATTCTATCGGTCAAAATCAGTTATCTCATTTACAGACAAAGTAAAGCAGATTAACTTTTCAAACTTACACAGGCAAATAAACACTTCACACCTACAAACTTTTTTATCTCGTAAGTTTGTAAATATATTAATAAGTTGCGTTTCGTTAATTCTATTTTTACTTTATTTTATTATTACTTGTCAGCGTTAGTTATGGAACCGAAGACAAAATGCACTCGTCTATCTTATACAGGCTTTTACTTTTATAAAGTCGTGTTATGGTTGCTTCTTCGTCGCCGACGGTAATACGTGATTGATTTAATGGATAATGGTGCAAATTATCGAACCGACTATGCCGAGTTAAAATCCTATCAAATCTATTGTGTTCAATAACGCACTAATACCGTTAGAAAACATATAGGTAAAACAATTCAACTAACCAACTGTTCAACTAATCATTGGCATTAGACATTCTCTTTCGACATTAAATTACCTAAAATAGGTTGATGTATCGTAATATAGTAGCATTGCGGAGATTTGTTCTTCGATAACTGCAGATTATCTGGACGGCGACTATTATAGTCCTGTTGTATAGACGACACGCAGCAGCAATTTGTTTCCCCTTCTCTTCTCTCTCGTCTCTCGTCTCTCTCTCTCTCTCTCTCTCTCTCTCTCTCTCTCTCTCTCTCTCTCTCTCTCTCTCTCTCTCTCTCTCTCTCGTTGTTGCCGTCTTCTGTTTAATAGTAGTAGTAGGCCTTCGTCGGTCGTGTCCGACCATGAATGGCACTTGCTTTTCATCCGTGTTATGCTCCACCGAGGTGAAGTTAATGGACTGGAGTGTCCTTCCCCTCCAGTGCAAGTGCTGCCAGGGCCAAAAAAAATTATATATATATATATATAGGAATGCAGATGCTGCCCAGTTATCAGCATTCCCCTCTATTTCCCGGTGATTACACAAGCGAGGCATACGGAATGACATCAGCTCGTCACACAGGGACGCAGGTTTTTTATAGAGTTGATCTCTCTAGGCATTGCCTCTATAAGGCTGGTAACCCCAGCCATTGTCCCTCAAAGTGGATCATCTGCCCAGCATTGTGAGTTGGGACCATAGCTAACAGAAATGCATCAGCTGTTCCTCAACCGTAAAGTCACATGCTCCCATGACTTTACCTTTAGTCCTTGGACAGCAATGAACCTTCCCCCTAAAGGCATAGGGAATTTTGTAGCCCACTACGTGGGCATTCATGTAGTTTGTCTGTTTAATAACAGCGGTCGTAAACGTTATTAATAATAAACAGCACAAATCATTTAGTGTTTAAAATTTGTTTTGTTTTTTATTATTCTTTCCTTACATGTATACACACATAATACACCCAACCGACCTTTCATGGGGGGCGAGAGCATCTATCCTCCAAAACTCAACCGATTCCTTTCGCAATTTAGTATAAAGAGAAATATCTGATCCGCTTATTCGCCATGTCTCAATAGCAATTTCCTTTTTGTGCCGCAATTTACGGTACACGTAGCTCTAAGTTTCAGACGTGGTTACAGCAATTCAAGTCATATATGAGAATACGTCTGTAGTTGTCCTTACCCTTGAAGGCGAGAGCGATGAGTTTGCAATCGATACGGGTATTTTCCAGAGAGACCCTCTCCCCTCCTTTCTTGTTTATAATCTGTTCGGACTAGGCCCTCCGCTCTGTCATCACTGTAACGGATGGTATCGCCTTGAAACGTCGCCTCAGTCGCTGTCACCCAGCTGAAGTTCTAGCAGAGGTCGACTATTCTTATGCTATCGCTTTTCTTGAAAACAACATCAAGTCGGCGCAGGATCTTTTTATTCGTGTCGAAAAGGCATGCCAGTATGTTGAATTGTTTCTAAATGCTCCCAAAATCAAATACATGCACCTGAACCGCTCAACAACCAGACTCTAATAAACTCAGATGGTGCACCAATTGAACTTGTTCAGGACTTCAAATATCAAGGAGGATTCACTGACTCTGGTTATGATATGAATACTCGTATTGGCCATGTGTGTATCGCAATCAACTCTTTCGACAAAATCAGGAAAGCTGCTATTGTGATACTATGGGCTACAGGGGGCGAACGGTGATGGGAAATGATTCACGGGAGGAGGGAGCCTTCGCATGTAGGTTGCGTTGAAAGACAATGATAGGAAATTATGTTTTCGGTATCACACACAACCAGAGTTCAACTGTTTGAAACACAATGTATCTGAGTTTGTGTTCATCTTGTGAGTTGCGTTGTTTGTTTTTCTAAACTTGTATCGTCAGTGGAATAGACGAGATGGTCATAACGAGAACGAGAACGACGATGAAGGAGAAGAAAACCACGGCACACACAACGTTGGTGTTGGCGATTATCGAGGGGCGTACGTGGTTTTACACAATCAAGAATGAGACAAAACTTAGTTTTTAAGACATAGGTTGAATCTATCCTACTTTACGGATCAAACTCTTGCACACTAAATGTTGCTCGATCGAAGTAATTTGATGCAGAATACACCAAAATGCTACGCGTTGTCTACAACATATCGTGACGAAACCATGAACAAAATAAAACTATGTGGTTGCCTGCCACGCATATCTGCAGTTGTTCAACGCCGACTTTGGAACTGGCTGAACATGTATTTTGACACGATCAGCCTGCTAGAAAATTGCCTCTGTTGACCCAGAGGTCAAAAGGGCATGCCAGTATGTTGAATTGTTTCTAAATGCTCCCAAAACCAAATACATGCACCTGAACCGCTCAACAACCAGACTCTAATAAACTCAGATGGTGCATTATTGAACTTGTTCAGGACTTCAAATATCAAGGAGGATTCACTGACTCTGGTTATGATATGAATACTCGTATTGGCCATGTGTGTATCGCAATGTCAGAGGTCAAGCGGTGGGCTGAAGGGCTTCATATTACACGTGAGTGAGCGAGCATCATGGTCCACGAACTTCGTGAATGTTTCACCATCAATTGATGTATGACCTAAGACTTCTAACTTGGCTTACAATAGAAAACCATATTCTACACACTCGCATATAAATATGGCTACAGTAAAAAAAAAACTAAACCAAACTATTTCCGGCATCAACAAACTAGGTATATAATATAAGCAAAAGAAGACTAGCTTGTTCGGATTCTGAACTCTATACACTAATTTTTTATGTACTAACGAGTCATCCCTTATCAAGGCCCAAAGGCTACTCGGGGGATAAGGGTTAATGAGTCTGTCAAGTGTACAACACCGTGGGGATCGGTAATGATGGTTGAAATTGGGCACAGTCTGATTATTTAAGAGGCGGCCTAACTAGACTTGTTAACAATGGACTTGAAACCGACCATGTTGTAATTAGCTGGAAAGACGCCCCGTGGTATTGTGTTCAACAGACGGGTGATTATTGGAAAGAAACTTTGCTCATGGAAGTTCGGTTTAGTTTTAGGTACGCAGAGAAAGGAAAAAATTATTGACAGTGGTTGTAGCTAGACGAATTTTGTTGTGAATGTTTTACAGGAGGGGGCATTGATTAGAGCTCAGTCGAGCACCTACTATAGAAAATGCCGATAGAGAAAGACTAGAAACCTTCTTTTCTGTGAGAAAGAAGGTGTCGGGAAGAAAAGGGGACACAAACCAGTAATTCTACTAATCCCACGTTTGTTGTCAATTTGATTGGAAACCAAAAAACAAATGAAAAACTTTTATTTAAAGAAGGTATGAGTTATGCAAACCTTAAACACTATTTGTTTCTTCATCGCAAAGAGCCTGGTTATATAGAAAATTCTTACCTCACAATTTCTGCATCTTTCTGCGATGTTTTTATAGAGGATAGCCTAAAAACGTTTAAGAACGCAGTCGTTAAGCATATACGAAAATACTCAGACACCAAATAAAGACATTTGTTTCAATAGGACGACAACTGAGAAGTTACGCACCTCGTAAAAATACAACAAATGAAGAAAGACTTTACTTTATATAAAACTATGTTTCGCTTGTTTCTTCGAACCCCCTTCACCCACCCCTAAAAGTGGGTATACAACAGGTGCAACATTAGATGTAAAATATTAAGTGGCATTATGTAACCCAGCTGTTCAAATTGTCGGATGTTTTAGAAGAGACAAGTGAGTTGAGAAACAAACAGCTGATTTTAAGGACGAGATATGATACAGCGATTCGAATGAGTAACACATTGGGATACATCTAGAACCACACGTCGCGTGTGTATTCCATGTGTAAAAAAAAATACAACAACAACAACAACAACAACAACAACAACAATAATAATAATAATAATAATAATAATAATAATAATAATAATAATAATAATAATAATAATAATAATAATAATAATAATAATAATAATAATAATAATAATAGACAGCATGTAACGCCAGTATGTGAAAAGCGAATAGAATGATCCAGTTTATCCGTTCGATATCGTAAATTAATTTCCTCCTCACACTTTTTACCAAGGCTCAAACTGAAGACGTATGGCTATGACACGATAAAAGATACACGAAAGAACTTCACTTTATACTGGCTACTGTTACGAGCGGTATGTCTTTCGATCGCTTTATCACATCACAGGGAAAGTATGCGATGTGAATGGAATACACAATGATTTTGTTTATATAAAAAAGTAAAAATGTTTTTTTCTCAGGTTCGAATATTTACAGGAATGACAACAACATGTGTGAATAGCAAACAAAACGAATTTCTAAATACATATAACATTTATTGAAATAACCAATTAATTGTTGTCATAGGATAAACAGGGCTTAAATAGGAACAAAAATAAATAAATGGTTTGCAGCATTTGTATGTTTTGGCAAGAAAAGAAATGTCACTGAATGGGAGGACGTTTTTTTTTTACTTTGCGTTTAACTTTTCTTTATTTGTTTTGTTTTACGGTTGTTTATTTCGCTTCATCTCAAAAATGTAATTTGTGCTTTCATCTTGATTTTGTAATTTCAAATTTCTCATAGTAGAATCTTTTCGTTTTGGGGTTTATTCCGCTGAGTCATTCTATCCGGAATATCCGCCGCTTATCGTTTGATGTCAGTAGATCATCGGCTTCACATATATTTCTTTCGTATCGTCGACTTCGGCTTTGTTTATATTCCGCCAGGATCTAACCGGTTCAACATGTATTTTCATATTGTTGCTTTATTGCTTTCAACGATCATGCTCTCTTCTTGGGCCTTTTGGGACGAGCGATTCATTTTTACACCTTACTTGGTGGAGGTCTTTTCAGGAACTAATTACTTTCTTCGTTTTTCCTGGTTTAAGCGTCTTCATTTATCCGTTATTTTTCTTTTTCCTTCTGTCCATCTTAGACGCTGATTTTCCTGTAATTTGAAATGCACGAGCTTCTCGCTCGCGCGTATCTGTTTATCACGGTAGGAAGGGAGTTTACGCTGCTGATGATTATACAGAAATGGGCATGTTAAATTAACGTAGGATCGATGAGTTTCTTGTGTCTGTGCGTTTGCTCTTGTTTTTTTTAATATTGTCGTTTTTTTTAACGATTTATTATTTTTTTCTAAAGTGCGTTCATATCTCACTCTACCCATTGTAAGACATTCATAGCAACAACTCGTTTTCTACCACAACTGTAAACAACTTTTCTTCCTTTCTTTGTTTGATGTTAGACAAACGGAATTTCCATGAACAAAGTTTCTTACAAAGAAATTCCCATTTGTGAAGCATATTACCACAGGACTACTTCCTTGTATACTATAACATTGTTATCTTCAAATCTAATGTCAACAAATACTTGTCATAAACCAACCTTATAAGTGATCCAATTTAGTTCATTCCATTCATCAATTTCAATTCTCTCATAATTTATTCATCATTTCAACTGACAACCCATCAATCTCTTTAACCCTTATCATCGAGTGGCTTTCGGCCTTGATAAGTGGCGATATATTAGAAAACTAAATTACGAAAACAACTAATAAAGAAAGACCTATTTTTGTACAAAGCTGTATTTTGATGTTTTCTATGAGAGAATCAGAAACGAAGGGTGGAATGGGTAGAATTCGATGACTGAAGAGGACGGCTAAACAACTATTTTATTTACCTCCTCTCCAAGAGGTAAGACGCAACGTCACAGGTGGTTTTGGAAAACCAGTACACTAGGATAAGCGCACCCTGGCCTACAAAAAATGCCTGAGCAGCCCCGTCGGCATTCCCCGATAGGGGAGCCTCAAGCGATTAGCAATAAACTAAACCATTCTCGTAGAGAAGTTAACGCCTGGGAAGGTTAACCTAGCACTAACTAAAACCATACCCCAACATGACAGCAACAAAGCCACTGTCGAAATGATTGTCAAGGACGTGTCCCCGACTAATACGAAAACCTACTCAGCTCTGCGAGGTAAGGACTTAAAGACAACCATGTAGTCAGCAGGAAGGCAGCCCCGTCTTATTCATCATCTAGTTGACAATCTTATTAACCCTTATCTTCGAGTGGATTTTGGCCTTGGCAAATGGTGACTCATTTGTATATATATAAATATTTATTCGTTAACGACGACTCAGAGAATCTCGATCGGAATTTGAACTCCGTTCACCGATTCCATTTTCCCTGTCGATTACCATGAAGCCTAAAAGTCATTAAAAACAAACAAACAAAAAAAAAACACCCCAAAGAAACAAAAAGAAGAAAACATGTAGTCAAGTGAAACTAGCAGAGACTGCCAATTAAACTTGTGCATTCAACCGAAACAAGAACGATGGTGTGAGATCGATATTTTGGAAAAAAATAACCTTTTAAATGATTTCCTTTAAAACTAAAAAGGAAACAGATATTTTGTAAGCGGAAAAAATTGAACTGAAATAAAAAAAAAATAAAATAAAAAAATTGTAAACACAACAACAATGATAAAAAGAACAAAAAAACAAAAACAAAAAAAAACAATAACAATAACAAAAACAAAAAAACAGGAATTAAAACGATGTAATCGGAAAGGAAGGCAACGGGAACTAAACAAAAAACGAACAAATGAAACGAAAAAAAAAAGAAATAGAGCAGAAGGTGGTGGTGGTGGTGGTGGTGGTGGTGGTGGTGGTGGTGGTGGTGGTGGTGGTGGTGGTAGTGGCGGGGGATTAGGAAAATTAAATGAGAAAATATTCTGCAGCAAATAGAAAATATGTGAAATATAACATAATAATGATGTGATAAATAAAAATCTATTGTTCCATTTGTGAATAGCTCTTCACAGAATGACGTAAAACACAGACACTCACGCACACACGGACGCACACACGGGCACATACACACAGCTACATATCTAGAAAACGGACCTGTTAAACCTGAACTCGTGATATTGGACAAAAGGGAGAAAGTAGCAACCCTAGTTGAAGTCAGTATCCCTAATGGTGCAGGATTAAACCGAGCTGAAAGGGAAAAGATTACGAAATACCAATGTCTTATGTACGACATGAAAATAAACTGGAATCTTAGGAAAATCTCTATCATACCAGTAATTCTAGGAGCAACAGGATTAATGAAAAAGAATTTCAAAAGCTATCTGGCAAGTATACCCGGTGAACCGAGTGCAAGATAAATACAAACAACTGCACTTAAAGGGACGGTTAGAATCTTAAAAAGATCTCTAGGCTGAAGTATCTGAAATAGCCGGTGAATGTCTGGCATCCGGTAGGATGCTCCATTCCCAGCAAAAACAGAAAGATAAGAAAATTGAAAAAAAAAACATTTACAGTGGCGGCTCGAGCATAGAGGCTGATAGACTGTAGCCCCTTTCACTGTGCCAAATCAAAGTGACTAATAGCATGTCCCTTCTATCAAATTATTGTATTCAAACTAAAACATGAGAATTAGAAGTATTGTTTTAGTATTCGCAATATAACAATAATACATTTTTAAACTGAAACCTCCTCAGTACCACCATCTATCTATCTATCTATCTATCTATCTATCTATCTATGGAAAATGAAAAAAGGAAAACCAAAATTATTATTTATGTATTAATCAACGTTTCGTCTTTATTTTAAGACTTCCTCGGGATGATTGGTTTGAAGAAATAACACACAAGTACACATATTTGAAATCGTTTGGTCCTTTTGTAAAATAAATAATAAAACGTGTGTTTATTAAATGGGGAAGTAAGGGAAACCTCATCATGATATCTTGGTGAGTAAGGTTAAACAGTACTATCACCGTTAAGTATTTACTATATGATTAATCATATAGTAAATACAAATTACAATTCCCAATGTAGAGACAGATTCAGGGTGTTAAAAATATGTAGTTAGATTTAATGAATATATTAAATTTTCAAGTCAAAGAAACGAATATACTCCAAGCAATTCAGGTGTCTAGAATAAGAACGGAAGAGGGACTATTCAAATTATTCAGCAAATAGGCAATACACATGGAGCGTTATCTATCTAATGTAGAAGAGATTAACGTTAGCCAAAAATGGTGGAGAGGAGGCTTGGTAACCAGTTAGAGGTTAAGGTACTTTAAAGTGGTTATATTTGTACCAGTTTTTATGCATAAAACTGGATATTTAGCAAATGACCTTTGTGTTAAATAATACAGGGTAATTCATAAGTCATTTCACTTAGCTATTTAAAATGATTACCATATGAAGCACAAACATACTATGAACTTTTGATAATTGTTATCTTACTCTCTAATTACTGCTATTTGTTATTTCAAATTTGTTCGTTTATATATTTGTTTCTATATATATTTATTTCATAATCAATCAAATATGCTACAAAGAGTCTTAAATTCCTTGCAAAAAAGAATTGAGCTATGCATGCAGAACGAAGGTGGAAATTTTGAAAATTTGCTGTAATTTTAAACTCCCATAAATGAATTTGTTGAATAAACTTTGTTTTGTATTACCGTATTTTTTAACTTCAGAATTTCAAAAATGAATAGCTAAGTAACTTATGAATCACCCTGTAGATAACGTTTCATCACCATAGAGTCAATGTCTAAGGGTTTATAGAACCTCATCTTTTTAATCAACTGTCATTTAATGTAAAACCGAATGTTATTATCTTTAAGATTCCAAATGTGGGTGGCCAAAGATGAGAATTTTAAGATATGTTTATTTCTAAAAATAGAAGAATGTCTCGAGATTCTATTTTTCAATTAACCCGCTGTGGAGCCTATGTATACGACCTCAGTAGCAGGAGAGTTTATTATAAATTGTCTATTATTGTTATTCAGTTCATAACTATCAATCATTTTCAAAAGTGTGTGTACGCGTTTGCCTTATTTTGCCAGTGTGTGATTATGTATTCAGTATGTGTGATAGCAGTTTCCATTCTCCCTTTCCCCAGCTACGTAGCTTGGCGTTGATTTTTTCTTTTTGTTGCAGCCGTATTTTTTTATTTGTAGCTGTAATAATTGAAGCAATTAAAAACAGCAACTCCATTATTTGCTCTGAGCTGCATATGAGTCTTTTGTTGATTGATTTAATTGTGACACCAAGTTAATCTCGAAATCTTCTGTAGTGGGGGAGCTCGAAAATAACATATGCTCAAGACTCGCTATTTATCTCGCCTTTTTACCACATTGACGTCCTGGTATTATGTAACTCTCTGAGACGTTAGCTTAATTTTAACTTCTAATGAAAATTATTCTTTACTTAATCTACCTACAAACTGTAATTTTCTTTTGCTACGTCATTCTAACACACGCACGTCCAACTATTTTTACATCTCGACACAATACTTACTTGCCACGCCGACTTCCTATCGTGACACAACTTCCTGAATACGTTAGCCTTATTTTCTAACTTTAACTTCTAATGAAAATTATTCTTTACTTAATCTACCAGAAAATGTAATGTTCCTTTCTTACGTCATTCTTACACAGCCACGTCCAACTATTTTTACATCTATAAACATTACTTACTATCAATGTCAACTTCCTGTCGTGACACAACTTTTTGAACACGTTAGCTTAATTTTTTAACTTCAACTTTGAATGGAAAATTTCTCTTTACTTTATATACCTACAAAATGTTTTTTTTCTTTTTCTACATCATTGTAACACACCCACGTTCAACTAGATTTACATCTCTACACATTACTTACTTGCCACGCCGACTTCCTGTCATGGAACAACTTCCTGGACACATTAGCTTAACCTTCTAATGAAAATTATTCTGTACTTAATGTCATGAGGAAATTCTACCAAACTTACATCTAATATTCTTACATATGTCTATCTGTCAGTCGATCGTTTAAGTTTGAAATATAACTTTTTTATCTATAAACCCGCAAATTGATTGGGCATATCGTTGAAAAGGGCATCCTAAGTTGGGAGTTGTGCAGCGAGATATTTGTTCACATTACATTTAAATTTCTGTGCGTTACTACAGTCGGGGAAACAGGGAGTAGGGAATACATTCCAAATGAAAGCAGTTTGAAGAAAGAATCGATTAAAGTAGAAAGCCTTCCGGCATCTGGGTACCTCTACAGTGAAGGGGTGTTATTCTGTTGCTTATTCGGTTGATCTGAGGTATTTACGCTGAGGGGGCACAAGTGCAGCAAGTTCATCGGGGCACATTCCGTTGAAGTACTTGTAAAACAAGCACATGGAGGCAACATTGTGGCGATAGGACATATTTAAATGAATGGCTGTAAGTTATGCCGCTAGGGACAACCAGAAAAATGTCACGTCTTCATCCTTAAAATAAAAATGTTAGATTTTAGTCTAAAACTAATTTGAATTCAAAGAAAATATAATTTTAGCATTTAATGTTTCAGACTTTAATTTCAACAAAGTTATTGATTCTCATGATCAATATTAAAAGCCACACTTCGAAAGACAAAATGGCAATATGTTTTTTGCACCAAAATACATCACTACGTCTTACAATGAACTGTATCAAAATCGAACAGTTAAATGTCAGGTTTGGTTTGATTTCCCTGTTTTACGGTTGTTATTTATCTCCTTCCAAGCTCTTAGCGGAAGAGCACTCTGTTCGAACAAAAATTGCCTAGGCAACCCCGTCGGCATTCCCCGGGTAGGGGCACCTCAAACTGGTTAACCTATTTTAGATTATTTAATGCTAAAGCAGAACTGACTCGACTTGTCGTATTTGATTTATTTGCATACTCCAGAGAGCTTTGCCACGTGCTGGAAAACAAATCTCCGCCCACGATATTGGTCCACTCTTTCAGCTGTCAGGAGCGGCATGACAGTCTCAACCCTTAATCTGGTCGACCCATCTATTTGGTGGTCGTCCTCGAGATCATTATTGGATGAAATCTTCTTGATATGATGTCTTTACATAGCTGGAGACTAGTAGCCATTCTGATATCTTAATTACTTCGTTTATCCCGCAGTTATTACTAAGATAGTTCTTAAACATTTTATTTCAAAGACATTGAGATTCCTCTTTCATGCTCTGCCAGTATAGTCCATGTCTCACGGACATATACAGCAATATACCAATGCATTGTAAAATAAGAGTCAAAATGCCTATTGTAAACGATTCATTAAACACAAGTTGCTATTTTGGCGGGGAATTCACCACAAAATATCTTCGATGAGGTTTTACCTCGACATAGCAATTTCATAGTCCGTGACGTATCCATTGATCTAATAACGCATCCACAAGATGCCAATATGTTTTCTCAAAGATATATCGAATTATCTACGCCCTACAGTGGACTGAGCCAGAAGCAAGCTGTTCAATACAAACAGAATGATACTTAGATTAAAGGATCATATCATAATAAATCTGTATTCTATTACAAGTGTACACACTTCGTCAAAAATGACGGGGAAAATTACCCTTCCCCGGTGTTCACTTTAATATTTATATTCATATAAAATAACGTCTGAATCAGTGAAGTTTTTTTTTTAAATCAGAAAACGTCTCAAACTGGAAAGTTTACAGAAAAAAATGGAAAGAAAAACGTATAAATCAGTATAGAAAGAAAAAGAAAAAAACCGTTTCATTATGGAAATAATTTGAAGTCGGGTGTTGTCTGAGTTCCTATTTTCATTTCTCAATTCCCCTAATAGTTCAGTCAATCTAGCTGATTTTTTGGCTGAACCTCAAACAAATTGCTAACAAGGGTTTTTTAACTTGGATATTGGGCATGAATAACCTCTCTTTCAGATAAAAAAAGTTTACCAAACTCAGCCTTGCGGAAAGGGGTCAAAGGGCGCCATCTTTAAAATCCAACTTAACAATATTAAAATGTCGAGACTTGTGTGGTAACTGCAGCAATTCATCACAGCCAGATGTTGATGATTATGATGAAGTTACCTTTGACTAGTTCTTGACAAGAAATGTTCTTTGGTTCGTTCACGAACTTGTTCTGTGGTGGTTATGCAAGAGCCTTGCCCCAGCATTCGACTAACTGACCATTCCTTTATTGTAAATTGTACTTATTTTGTACCTATTTTTTATGAAATGTCAGGAATTAATGTGACAATTGTTGCCTAGAAAAAGGCTACTTAGTCTGTTTTTGTACCTTTTATATTCATATTTATAGAATAAATAAAAAAAAACATGAAAACCATGGCAGAGGCATGTCCTTTTCTGGTGTTAGTTTATTATTAAGCATAAAGCTACCTATCATTAAAATTTAAACACACCAAGAAAATGTCAAGCTTGGGGTGGGCCTTGTGTGGGTTTTCATGCAAAAAAAAATGTTTATTTCTAATTTAATAAAGTTTTTTGTCAGAAAAAACGTTCATTTTTGTCAGTAATTGTCAGGAATAATGGGCATACTTGTCAGGAAATGTAAGAAATTTTATGTCTCGAAATTTTAATATTGTTAATTTGGATTTTAAAGATGGCGCCCGTTGACCCCTTTCCGCAAGGCTAATTTTGGTAAACTTTTTTATCTGAAAGAGAGTTTATTCATGCCCAATAGCAATTTGTTTGAAGTTCAGCCACATTTTTACTGGGCTATAAATAATTGAAGCGAATTCGTTCGGTATTTTCTTTTCTCGCTAACTGTTGTGTGATGATACAGGTATATATATATATATATATATATATATATATATATATATATATATATATATATATATATATATATATATATATATATACAGATAAACACATTGCTCTTTATTATATTATATGTTCTTCTCTCCTTACTCTTCGTCCCTTCCTCTTTACCATGTTTTCTCTTTCTTTATCCCTCTCTCCCCCCTCTCTCTCTCTCTCTCTCTCTCTTCTATTTATTTCATAGTCAATGTTTCTTTGTTTCATACTTGATGGATAAGCCTTGTCCAATGTTTTGAGGGGAAACAGATTTTTTGTTCGTTTCCCTTCATTCATTGTTTGAATATGTTAAACACTTATAAAAGATTCGTGTGTCCAAAATGTCAAAATATTTGGCGAAGTCACAAATCAACGGGAAAGACTAGATCCATGCCTCTTCTTCTAACGGCAGCAGTTAGGGGTAGGGTTAAGGTTAGGGTTGGAAAGTCCAGTTGCCGAGTCTCTGTAACTTTTTACGCCGAAACCATTTTTGCTTATTTTATCGCTCTTCTGTTTTCTGAGTGTATTTTTTTTCTTTTCTTTCCTTTACTTTACATGCTTTTTCCTTTCTTTTTTTCTTCTTTTTTCTTTCTTATCTCTCTCTCTCTCACTCTCACTCTCTCGCTCTCACTCTCTCTCTCTCATATATATATATATATATATATATATATATATATATATATATATATATATATATATATGGGAAATGAAAAAGGAAAAACCAAAAGATGTTTTTTTATGTATTCATCAACGTTTCGTCTTTATATGTAAGACTTCCTCAGGATGATAATTTTAAGAAAAATGTCATGCAAGTACATAGAAATATTGGGTGATGAGAAGAAGTAGTAGCCACTACTGGGAGAGAGTGAAATGAATGTGGATGGCTGTGAGTGAAAAAGGGGAGGGTGGGAGTGTTATATACAGGGTGTCCCAAAATAATGTATACACCCTTTGAATTGTTATAAGTCGTTCAATTTACTGATGTTTATTTGCAAGATTGATAAACAAGATTGAGTAAGAATATTCTATTTAAAAATACTGACAGTAAAATTAACAAAAACATAGAAAATTAACTTTTAACAAAGATAAAGGCTACTTAGGGTAATTTCAGAATGTTCATAAAATGAACCCTCATCCTAACCCCAACCCGTTCTGCTCAATACACTTTCCATATAGTGAAGACGTGAAGAATTGTACCTACAAACGTCCTGCGACATTTACTCCGGTATTTGAGCACATTCTACTACAATTACTACTCCCATTTGTTTGCAATTACTTCAGGTTTCTTGCTTTAAACATTGTAGCCTTTACGTTTATTAAAAGTTAATTTTCTATGTTTTTGTTAATTTTACTTTCAGTATTTTTAAATGTGTATCTTACTGTTCTACTCTTTTATCAATTTTGTTTGCAAATCAATCTCGGTAAATTGAACGAGTTATAACGATTCAAACGATGTATACATTATTTTGGGACACCCTGTATATATATATATATATATATATATATATATATATATATATATATATATATATATATATATATATATAATTATTTCCACAATCAGACAACGCCGCAGCCCACAACAAACCGGAAGTCCGAGACTCGAGTTTGTTTCTTTCATAGGTTGTGGGCTGCGGCGTTGTCTGATTGTGGAAATAATTATATATATCATCTCACATTCAAACAAAAAACATCTAATATATATATATATATATATATATATATATATATATAATATTACTAAAATATTATTAAATTCTTATCCACGTACACATGTGTTTCATCCTTTTCCGCAAATCATCAGTGTGGAGGATGATTGCTCTGCCGGTCACACGATTCTAAACCCTCAGACTCAAGTTAACATTTTAACTTTTGTTTGAACTAGTGGCGTACCCAGGCAAAACGCCACCCGAAGACCTATTCATAAAATTCGCACACCTCTTTTTATTCATAAAATCACCCCTTTTGTTGCTCATAAAATTAGCCCCCCCCCCCCTTGGAGTGATTAGCTGATGGTCCTCATCTACTTTTAAACGTAGATATAATTTTATTTTTATTTGACAACTTATGGTTTCTCTTGGTGTATTAAAATATAGATAAAAATCTCACAATGACTTTATTAAAATTCTGGATATAATACACCAAGAGGGTGTATTATATCCAAGATTTTAATAAAGTCATTGTGAGAGTTTTATCTATATTTTTCCTTGCGCCAATTTTTTCTATTTATCCACTTGTACTATTTTTTGGAATATGACATTGTAGATTATTTATTTTCAAAAAAATATCAAATATATATTTTGATAAATTAGGAACAAGGCAATCAAAAGTGTGGGGTGATATGGGTATTATGGGCATCTCCTTGCCTACTCTATTTGTCTATTCTACTCTTAGAGAAGAATCGTTGCAGTCACCACAATACCACATTTACTTTGGGGTTATACTACTTAAAATATCTTTAAAATGTTGATACATTTAATTTTATTCATAACTCAAAAGCTACACTTTGATTCCAGATCAAAGACCGAGAAAAAGTATTGTGCTATTATTAAGACAAATGTTTCTATTTACCTGAGATATTTGGAAAATCTTTAAAAGATATCAGGTATCATTATCAAATTTTAATTAGAATTTAGGGACTTATTCGGGAAAAAAGAATATTATTACTTTTAAACATATATTTCAAAATACAACTGGGTAATTTTATATCACCAAACCCGCACGCCTAGTGAAAATAATTATTTAAGATATAGTTTAGAAGTTATAAGTTTTGAAATTTTCCATAAATTGAAAGTTGATTTAATTAATTTCTAAGAACTAGATTTAAAGAAGTTCAAGCCGAAAAAAATACAAATATAAATTATTTTTGAGGATATGTAGGCAGTGACCGAGTGACCTGAATGAACAAAGACAAGGCGCCAGCAAAAGAAAAATCGTCTCCTAGCTGTTACGTGTTTAGCCGGGAACTCTCTAATAGGTGCCATATAAACGTTTAGCAAACAGGTGTGAAAAATATTTTGAACATTTCAAATGCGTGCACCTTACAGGCATAGTTACAACCGGAGGGCATTTTGCCGCCCCTATCATTGGCGCCTGGGCTTCCCCGCACCCCTTGGTCCGCCACTGAGCTAGACGCTTAGAATGATGCGGCCAACAAACTACGTTGAAGGAAGAAAAATAAGATATATTTATGTTTAAGCAAGAAGGACACATATAAAAGACTGTTAGCAACAGTGTTCAACGACACGTTGACCGGAACTTAGCATTATAATTCTCTTAAAGCGTCCGTCTTAGTTTTAAAGGGGTTAAACAATATTGCCATATATATATATATATATATTATACTAAGCACCTTTAAGAAATTAAAGTTGACCACTCTCGGGAATGTTAAAAATAGACTGTCAAAAAGCATAATGATACTTAAAAGAAGGGAGAAAAACGACTAAATAATAGATGGAAATATTAAAGTAAGACTCTAATTGTTTACATTCGTATATTTGTCTTAGAAATTCACTTGATAGTACGATTTAGAAATAAAACATAGTAAAGATTAATGTTTAAGGTACAGATCCCCGTATAACTACTTTTGAATCCTTAAAATACTTTAAGAAATTAAATAAATATATATTGCCCATTCTATGTTTCGAAATCGTTGTCTGGCTAAATATGGAGGATATATTTCGCCGTGAATATAACCCCCCCCCCCTTAGTTTCGCATTTTAACTAGTGACTTACTACTTGAGTGATGAATTCTGGGAAGGTAAGCTTATCTCTATATTGTTAGAAAAGGTTTTATTAATAAATACTATATAAATTCCATATAAACACTTATGTCGAAGAAACTTTTTTAATAGTTGATTGAATGAACGGTTTGACACGATGAGACTAGCTCTATAATGATCTGCTTAAATGAGTTTCGCACCATAACGACTTAAATAAACATTCAGGTAACTTTAATAAAAAATAAATTATCTTCAAATAAACTGGAACTTTATAAATAAATTATAGTACATATTAAATATTTTAGCAAATATCACCAAATTAAAGTTTTTTAAACTGTTCGAACTAATTCTTTTAGGAGATACTAGCTTTGAACAAAAAAAATCAAAATCAAAATGGCGGATTAGTTTGATCGCACACGTGTGAGTGTTTGCTCTAAAAAAATTGTTTGTTTTTTTGTTTATTTTCACCTTAAAATGAAACTGATGTATGATGTGGGTGTTTTTCAAGACACTCTAATCTAAGAACTCTTTTATTATTTGTGAACTTTTTCTGATGATTTTGTAGTGTTGCAGAGACGATATTGACATACAAATGTTGTTTGGCACAAAACAAATGAAACGGACCGTTAAATATATCTCACAGAAATTTGGAATTTTTGGAAATGTGAAAAAAATAAAAATAAAAGTAATAAAACAAACCATGGTTATTGGAATATAATAAAAAAAAAACTGTTCTATATATATATATATATATATATATATATATATATATATATATATATATATATATATATATATATATATATAAATCAAGGTAATGTTGATGTAGGTGGTGGCAAGATAAGATCAGGACCACCGTAGTATGGTCGCAGAAAGGGCAAGATCCAAACTATAGGAAAATCAAAATAGGGGCAATTCTTGTTTATAATCATTTATCATTTGCATTGCAACGTTAAATAACGTATTTTCAGACCTTAACGAGAGGCGTGATAGTGCGAAATGACCTTTCGGGGAGACGCGGAAGGTATTCCAGATGGTGAAATGCGGTTTGCCGAACGGAGAGCGACAGATGGAAAAATCGTGGTGTATCCGGTCAATTAAAATGTGAAGACGGTGTGAATGACCGTGGCAGAAGCCGTAATCTGATGAGTCATGTATTTTGCAATTGTTGCGTGTACTCTATCGTAATTGTAGTGTATCGTAGTTGCGAATCTTCCGTTTTTGAAATTAATTAGTTATGGTTAACATTTTTATAATATAGCCTTCGTCTATGTGTGTCTATTTTAGTCAATGCCTTTTCAATTATGTGCGACACTGTCTCATCCAAAAAGTTAAACAGTTCGAATTGTTTTTATGCGTTGATCACGTGTTCAGTTTCAGAAAAAAATTCCTCTCATTCTACCTAATGCAGCTGCAATGAAAAGATGTTGACCCGAAGAGGTCTGAGTAGTCATAGTCAATCAAAACATGTCTGCAAATGTGTAGTCAAATTGTGTTTGTCTAAACTTTAAAAATTATACCTAATATATATATATATATATATATATATATTATTTCATGTATCCACATAAAATGTTATAAGGAGATATAATAGTTAAGTATCGATTTTCAGTATTTACCTCTAACAGTGCTAAATACGTAGGTAGTAAGTTATGAAAATATATTTATGGTAATTAAGCTACACATCGGCTTCCGCGTTTCATCCCCGTATGGAATCTTCAGGCTAAAATTCATTTTAGGCTGACGATTTCCTACAGGGGTGAAACGCGGAAGCCTCTGTGTACCTTAATTGCCATTAATATATTTTCATAACTTACTATATATTTTCATAACTTACTATATATATATATATATATATATATATATATATATATATATATATATATATATATATATATAAGGAGAGGTAGTTTACTTGAAGCATTGCGTGTAATATGCATATAGAGGAGTATTAGAAGGCTATCACAATGCAAGAAATGGAAATATTTCGGCGTTGAGAAGTAAGACAAAAACAAGTGATTTTGATTTATATATTTTTTCAAAAAAATGTAATAATTTTTTTTTCTATATAGAAAATCTTACTTGATTAGACAAGACAGTATCACAGTGTTGAAGTCTTGCCTAATCAAATAAGATTTGCTATATAGGAAAACAAAATATTAATTTTTTTTTAAATATATATAAATTAAAATCACTTGTTTTTGTCTTACTTCTCAACGCCGACATATTTCCATGTCTTGCATTCTGATAGCCTTCTAATACTCCTGTCTCTCTCTCTCTCTCTCTCTCTCTCTATATATATATATATATATATATATATATATATATATATATAAACAAAATCTGAAAACAACAAAATGACATAGAATAGAAATATTTATTTCAAATTAACTACGGTGTATGGTGAACAACATTACTCAATATGACCCGCAATAACATCATTTACAATTAAGCCATCGATACACCAGCTTTTTTCTTCATTAATTGCTTGAATATCTATGACCGATTGTCCCAAAATGTTAAAGATCTATTTAACGGTGAAGAGAGAATCCGTGCGGCATTCGTAAACCTCAGCTAGAACTTGAATCCGGGTCGGCAATTCCAGTTTCCTTGTTTCTGTAGCCTTTACTTCCCAAACTGTTCACTACAACACCGCACGACCTGCCAAGTACTTTTAAGTACTTCATTGGCCAGTTGAATCGGTGCCGAACGGAACTTTACGCAGAATAGAATCGAATGATATCCAAGCAAAGGAGACAAGCCAATCGGAAGTACTTATCGGCCACTGATTGATTCATCTCTTTCAAAAACACCTGCCACTAAGACGCTAAGATTTTCAAATAGATCTAACAGAAAAGAAAAGAAAAATGGACGACGCTGTACTTCCGGTGTTCGCTTTTGTCAAAATACTGAAAATCTATATTGACAACAAAACGAAAAGGAACCGTTTGTGTTTAGTTTGTTTCGGTTTGTTTCTTTTATGACGTATCAATCCAGCATTGGTTATTTAATGCCGACATACAATCTATTTAACAATAGCCAATTGCGATGTTCGTACTTATGTTTTCATCTTTCACTCCTTTTTTAAAAAATGGGATCTCCCGATCGCTGAATCTGCAATGCAAAAAAAATGTATTTAACTTTAATGTCATCTGATGCTGCTGTTGTGCCGAACATGAAACTCAAACTAAGATACACTTTTCGGGCTAGAATAAAACTGTAGTATCTGTCCTGTCCAAAGATAGTAAAATAATATCGTAGGGTCTACATTCGTGTCGGAGTCGATAGAATGGAAATATGTTACAAACTCCTATAAGGGTTTTGTAGACGCCGATAACCAGATATATTCTGAGACTACATTAACCAGAGTACTTAGATAAGTATGTTTCAGATTGAACAAAAGTGGTATTATAATATCGTGGTGTCTGCGTTCGCGCCGAACGTCCATAGAATGTAAATATTTATAAGCACGGTAGCAATATACAGATGGTAGCAATATACACATGGTAGCAATATACACATGGAAGATACAAATGTGGAATTTCCACGGATCCCGCTAGTCTATCTATTATTATGCCGAATGTGAGTTAATCAACGTGTGTTTCCCTAAAGTCTTTTTCCTATATACTTTAATAACACAAAACACATGCTAAAATAAACCTTAGCTTTGGCCACGACTTCCGGTAAGAAGGCCTGTTCGACCGAAAATTACGTCATGCATATCGAGGAAGCGGGAGATGCTTAAAGGACAGGCTGTCGATAATGAATGATAGCTTTTTAAAAGGGTTTTAGAAAACTTTTTAAATTGCATTTCAAAAAAATACAAGAAAGGAACACGATCCGATATACTGAGCAAAAAAAAACAAGGATTAATTCAAAAAGAATAGTTCAAATGTGTGTTGTTTCTGCGTTAAAGTAAATACAATCACGTTATTTCATGGATTTTAAAAACTAAAATACGTTTATTATTTCGATTGTGAACAATTTGATAGCAAAAAATTAACCGAACCGATCTATTACAAATCTATATCTTCTCTATAAAATTAAAAATGATGAAATGAAATATTATTGCGGTTATAGTCTTCCATGCTAGTCTAAATCTCAGTGGCCATTTTGTTAAGATGTCTGACCGTATACGCCACGCCCACTTTGTACATTGCTAATTTTTTTGACTGTGAATCATTTGAAAATAATTTTCTTTGCGTATTTATTAAAATAGAAACGTGCAAAGTCAAACAATGCCGATTATATTTTTAAACTTACAATATTAACCTATTTGTTGTGTAGAAAATAGTGTTTATTACGATTTAATTAATTACACTTGTTTCTATTTTCTTGCCTCCCCAACAGGGCCAGAGTTAGACCCAAAGTTAGTTTTTAATATGAGGAAAATCCAGCTCCCCCAAAAAGGGACACTGGATTTGGACAAAGATGTTAATTACCTCGGTCTAGAGAGATTTCTCCTTCACTCAAAGGTGACAGTAAAAATGAAGTGTAATATCAGAATAGATACTTCCCTTTTAATTAGTTATTTGAAAAAAATATATAAATGCAATTAAATTTTAAACAAATAAGGCACAAGACTATCAAAAGTGTGGGGTTGAGTGTGTCATTGGTCATCCTCTGGCTATCCTACTCTTAGCTAGAATTATTAGTTACCACAATACCACATTTACCCTTGGTGACATTCTACCTAATTCCCCATTTAAATTTTATTTTAAATAGTAAATCTGTACAAATTCATTGGAAGTTGGAAATCAAAGAACAAACAACAACAAAAACGTTAAGTAATACCCTCCTTACCTAAAGAATATACCGCATATTTTCTTTCCGATTTTTAAGGACCTATAGCAAAACGGTTGATATCTAAGCGGGAGTGTGATTTAAGTGGGAGGAAAAGAAGTAGGGGTGGAGTTAGTTTAGTAGTGTATAGTATCTTTACTTTAGTCCTAGCCAAAATGCCAAGGAACTGCAAATTTGAATTTAGCGAACACACAAACAAATTAAAAACAAACGATAAATAATCAGAAACTGATTAAATAATTAATTTTGTCAATTTTATAGAACAAATGTAAATGCCAAGGAACTGCAAATTTGAATTTAGCGAACACACAAACAAATTAAAAACAAACGATAAATAATCAGAAACTGATTAAATAATTAATTTTGTCAATTTTATAGAACAAATGTAAATGCCAAGGAACTGCAAATTTGAATTTAGCGAACACACAAACAAATTAAAAACAAACGATAAATAATCAGAAACTGATTAAATAATTAATTTTGTCAATTTTATAGAACAAATGTAAATGCCAAGGAACTGCAAATTTGAATTTAGCGAACACACAAACAAATGAAAAACAAACGATAAATAATCAGAAACTGATTAAATAATTAATTTTGTACAATTTTATAGAACAAATGTAAATGCCAAGGAACTGCAAATTTGAATTTAGCGAACACACAAACAAATGAAAAACAAACGATAAATAATCAGAAACTGATTAAATAATTAATTTTGTCAATTTTATAGAACAAATGTAAATGCCAAGGAACTGCAAATTTGAATTTAGCGAACACACAAACAAATTAAAAACAAACGATAAATAATCAGAAACTGATTAAATAATTAATTTTGTCAATTTTATAGAACAAATGTAAATGCCAAGGAACTGCAAATTTGAATTTAGCGAACACACAAACAAATTAAAAACAAACGATAAATAATCAGAAACTGATTAAATAATTAATTTTGTCAATTTTATAGAACAAATGTAAATGCCAAGGAACTGCAAATTTGAATTTAGCGAACACACAAACAAATGAAAAACAAACGATAAATAATCAGAAACTGATTAAATAATTAATTTTGTCAATTTTATAGAACAAATGTAAATGCCAAGGAACTGCAAATTTGAATTTAGCGAACACACAAACAAATGAAAAACAAACGATAAATAATCAGAAACTGATTAAATAATTAATTTTGTCAATTTTATAGAACAAATGTAAATGCCAAGGAACTGCAAATTTGAATTTAGCGAACACACAAACAAATTAAAAACAAACGATAAATAATCAGAAACTGATTAAATAATTAATTTTGTCAATTTTATAGAACAAATGTAAATGCCAAGGAACTGCAAATTTGAATTTAGCGAACACACAAACAAATTAAAAACAAACGATAAATAATCAGAAACTGATTAAATAATTAATTTTGTCAATTTTATAGAACAAATGTAAATGCCAAGGAACTGCAAATTTGAATTTAGCGAACACACAAACAAATTAAAAACAAACGATAAATAATCAGAAACTGATTAAATAATTAATTTTGTCAATTTTATAGAACAAATGTAAATGCCAAGGAACTGCAAATTTGAATTTAGCGAACACACAAACAAATTAAAAACAAACGATAAATAATCAGAAACTGATTAAATAATTAATTTTGTCAATTTTATAGAACAAATGTAAATGCCAAGGAACTGCAAATTTGAATTTAGCGAACACACAAACAAATGAAAAACAAACGATAAATAATCAGAAACTGATTAAATAATTAATTTTGTCAATTTTATAGAACAAATGTAAATGCCAAGGAACTGCAAATTTGAATTTAGCGAACACACAAACAAATTAAAAACAAACGATAAATAATCAGAAACTGATTAAATAATTAATTTTGTCAATTTTATAGAACAAATGTAAATGCCAAGGAACTGCAAATTTGAATTTAGCGAACACACAAACAAATTAAAAACAAACGATAAATAATCAGAAACTGATTAAATAATTAATTTTGTCAATTTTATAGAACAAATGTAAATGCCAAGGAACTGCAAATTTGAATTTAGCGAACACACAAACAAATTAAAAACAAACGATAAATAATCAGAAACTGATTAAATAATTAATTTTGTCAATTTTATAGAACAAATGTAAATGCCAAGGAACTGCAAATTTGAATTTAGCGAACACACAAACAAATTAAAAACAAACGATAAATAATCAGAAACTGATTAAATAATTAATTTTGTCAATTTTATAGAACAAATGTAAATGCCAAGGAACTGCAAATTTGAATTTAGCGAACACACAAACAAATTAAAAACAAACGATAAATAATCAGAAACTGATTAAATAATTAATTTTGTCAATTTTATAGAACAAATGTAAATGCCAAGGAACTGCAAATTTGAATTTAGCGAACACACAAACAAATTAAAAACAAACGATAAATAATCAGAAACTGATTAAATAATTAATTTTGTCAATTTTATAGAACAAATGTAAATGCCAAGGAACTGCAAATTTGAATTTAGCGAACACACAAACAAATTAAAAACAAACGATAAATAATCAGAAACTGATTAAATAATTAATTTTGTCAATTTTATAGAACAAATGTAAATGCCAAGGAACTGCAAATTTGAATTTAGCGAACACACAAACAAATGAAAAACAAACGATAAATAATCAGAAACTGATTAAATAATTAATTTTGTCAATTTTATAGAACAAATGTAAATGCCAAGGAACTGCAAATTTGAATTTAGCGAACACACAAACAAATTAAAAACAAACGATAAATAATCAGAAACTGATTAAATAATTAATTTTGTCAATTTTATAGAACAAATGTAAATGCCAAGGAACTGCAAATTTGAATTTAGCGAACACACAAACAAATGAAAAACAAACGATAAATAATCAGAAACTGATTAAATAATTAATTTTGTCAATTTTATATGAACAAATGTAAATGCCAAGGAACTGCAAATTTGAATTTAGCGAACACACAAACAAATGAAAAACAAACGATAAATAATCAGAAACTGATTAAATAATTAATTTTGTCAATTTTATAGAACAAATGTAAATGCCAAGGAACTGCAAATTTGAATTTAGCGAACACACAAACAAATTAAAAACAAACGATAAATAATCAGAAACTGATTAAATAATTAATTTTGTCAATTTTATAGAACAAATGTAAAACTATTTGGCAATAACTTTATAAGATAAGTTATTTCATTGTCAATTTCATTTGTTTTAAATTGTATTACTTGTCTTGAAATAAAATTATTTTTAAAGTTTACGTAAACTGCCGAAAGATGCCGATGAAAAGTCGGTGTTAGCATGGATCACAAACTGTAACAGTACCTTATTTCGTCCTCTCTCACTCTATGTTGATTCATTCACTCTCTAATATTTCTGTAATGTCTCTGAACATTTAGAGAACGAGGAACTCTCTCTCTCTTCAGCTAATTTACATAATATGTTCGTACACACCGTAAACACGTATGTAAATTAGATAGCAAACTAATAGGTCTCTTTACTTATATATCAAGGGAGGCGCAAGAGCGCTCTATCCCTTAATAGAATCCACGAATGGCCTATGCTGGAAATCTCATTTCTTTGATCAATCATAACTCAAAAACCAATAAACTAAATTAGTTAAAACTTTGCACAAAAGTTTTATTTGATAGGTTCTATAAGAGTGTAGAATTTCAGCATCATTAGTCAAGGCAACCCAGAGATCCAGAAAGTTCAATCATGAAATCATGTTATCTGTGTGTACGTACGTACGTACGTATGTGCCACCCTGTATCTCATCAACTATTTGATGAATTCAGCTGATTTTTGGCAGAGATAGAGGTTCTAGGGTCTAGTTGATGGCATTTTAATTTCAGTTTACCATATACCTTAGTTTTCCAGAAAATTCTAAAAAACCTTTTTAATGACCATTGTATTGAGGCATAGCCTTTACAAAAGTAGTGACATTCCATGAAAAATGCCAGTATACTGAAATCATATGCCCTTAATAGGGTTAAAATGAAAATTCATATACACTAAATGTACAAAAGCAAGGAAATTCCCAAATTTTTACACTTTTTTTATACTCGAAGGAGCACTCGGCGTTGTCCGGGAATGAAAGTGGTTCTTATATACAGAACCATACCTCAGCCCGACAGCAACACAGCTACTGTCGGACTGAAAAGGTGACAGAAAAGGTGTAGTATAGAAATTTGTTCTTTTAAATCGTCACAAGTGGAAAAGTCTAAAACATTCGATTGTGAAAATTTCTTGTGACGTACGTTACCCAGCCCTCGACGGATGAGGTAATACTTGGGAGGATGGTTTCATGACAACAGAACAGATAAAAATCTACACTCAAAGAAGGATGTAATGCCTGGAAGGGTTGTCTAATCACAACAGACCAGATACTGCACTACCCCCCCCCCAAAAAAGGAGGCTGTAATGCCTGGGAGATTGGTATCATGACGAATGAACATATATTACACTACCCGTCCCCCAAATGAGGGGATCTACTAACAAGTTTCGTTAATTTTAAGTCATGGTCAATGGCATATGCAATGTTTGCATGTCCACCTGTTCCGTGCATAAATATCCGTTTATATCACGAGAAAATTATTGGCGAAAACAGTTGTACCTGTTTTCATCATCATCATCATCATCATCATCATCATCTCATGAAACGAAGAGATGAAGCTTATTTCGCCAGCTCGCTGAAACGGCACTGGCGCTGAATTCTTTTGAGGTGGTTTGTCTACCTTAATTAGTTACAATTCATTAATACGAAGACGTGGTACCTCAAATAGTTAGCTCTTTATTTATTTCGGTATAATTTCGAGCATGGATTATGAGACAGAGAGATAGAGAGAAAATCAGTGTCTAACGCTGGCTATTATCTTCGGGCCTACATGCCAACACGTATGTCAGTTTTCGCCCCTAAACAAATTCTTACCGCATCTTCCTTGGACACATGGTCTCTTAGATCCGCTTATCGTCTTACGTCCACGTTTTCTCACCAGGCATCTCAGATGCTCTCTTGGACCCTTGACAATCACCTTCTATCTTAGTTCTATTCAAGACAGCATAATATCTAACAAAAGGTCGTGCTGGTGATAAACGTACACCTGAACTCATATCGTCTAGCCATAGAGACAAACGGCGTGTATCTCTGTCCGCTAAACACATCGGCAAAACCTTGCGAATAAAATTAAAGGAATCTTTATAAATTTATGAAAAGCTATAGGTTTCCAAAGATGAATAACTCAACACTATCTATAAATGCAGACAGAAAATTTTCTAAATTTTTAATGTTTGTGACTGTTTTCCTCGTCATAGTTGCTACCATTTTTACAATGTTTTGCTCGTTCTACTCTTCCACCTTCTTCGGGTGCTTTTTTATCGCAATCAGTAACATGGTGAGAATTTTGAATTGGACTCTTTATTTAATGCACTATTTTTAACTGCTCTCGTTCCTCGTTCCATGCCTTTTAATATTATTTAGTGTTGTTTTTAACTTCATTTACTAGAGATTCAACTCATATTTTTTTAAATATGTATAGGGTACATTTACTAGCGAATATATTAGCTAGTATGTTGGAAAAAAGGAAACTTTCAGACAGGGGATGGTGTACAAAGGAATCAAGAATTTACCCTGCTGGATCGTGAGAACTGGAGGACAATGAAGCGGACGGACATAACGTCACATGTTAGTTAACAGAAGCTACTGAACTGAAAACACGCAGGTAAAAATGGTCCAATAAAACCTTAAATAATTAAACCATGCGCTAAAAACAAAAGTAATTCTCTTTCTTTCTCCTCCTCCTCCTCCTCCTCCTCCTCCTCTTTTTTACCGTCCAGACAAAGGTAGCAATATTAGAGACGGGTGTGTAAAAATAAGATTAGTACGGTAACTTTCCATGTAGGGTAAAAAATTAGGTAGAGTGGAATTTTCTATTTAAGATTAGAAAAAGGCTACGTGTCCTGCTTGTGATGTCGCTGGCACAGGAAGCGGATATGGCAAATTGGTAGATAGAATCGGGTCGCTTTCTTCTGTGGCACAAGAGAATGCGGTTGGATTTTTTTAATAGCTGCTTAGATGGCAGGGGCTGTTTTATGGGTGTATATGTATACTCTGAGGAACAAATAAAACCCCAAAGAGATTTTTATGGCCCACTTTCATATGTTGATGCTTCTTTTTTTAATAAGGTTCGTAAAAGCGGTTATTGAGAAGAAATGGACAAAGATGGAGAGAATAGGAGATGGGAGCCTTGACTGCCACATCGGCACCGAAACTCGACCAGTGAACCCCGTCGAAGAAGTGGACGAACCGTGGGGATCAAGGATAACGCACCGTGGGGATCAAGCGCATCCCCATAATGGTACGCGACGTCGGTTCTCTTTATCGCTCCAAACACGTTCTCACACCTTAGGCTACTCTCTATCTCTACAAATCCACTATCAGACCATGTATGCAGTACTGTTGTCATATTTGGGCTGGTGAATACCTGACCCATTTGAAGGTTCTTGATAAGGTGCAGAAACGTATCTGTTATTTGATTGGTCCTCACCCTTTCTTCTTCTCTGCACCTTCTTTCTCACAAACGTGATGTTGCTAGTCTCAGTCTTTTCTATAAATACTATTATGGCATGTGTTCTTCAGAATTGAGTGATCTATTCCCTACTTTTGTTCCAGCTCGTTTGACTTCATCAATTCGCTGTTTTGATACCTCATTGTAATGCAGCTTCCTATTCCAGTAGCTTCTTTCCAAAAACTGCAGGCTTGTGGAAATCTTTTCCTGTTGACTGTTTTCCTCTTACCTATAACTTTGTTTTTTTTTAGACTAAGCTCTCCTGTTTTTGCGATAATCATCTTTCGTTCTTGTTATCTCCTTACATCAAGTGGCTTCATGCCTTGTCTGGAGCGAGTTTCATTAAAAATAAATATGGTTGAATAAATGAAGAGTTCGAATGCAAAACGTGATAAGCGCCATTTCCAAAATTCCGAAGCTATCACTACAAAAAGTGTTTCATGGCAAGACTCTACCAAAACTAGATTTTAAATGTGATATCGACAAGTTTTTTTATTTTTTAGCTGTTTTTGTTTTGTTTTTTTGCTTTCGATTAAATTAAGCCTTTAGTCAAAGACTACATTATAATATGTTCGTCTTTTTATTGTTAGTTTTAAATTAAAAAAATTTAGATTTATCGCGTTTTGCATTCAAACTCTTCAAATCTTTCATTCTTTTAAGAACGCGTTGTTCGAATTAACTGCATGATAATTAATATAAAATGTACGCCGGGAGCATTTGTTTAAACCCCAAAAACAAGCAACAAACAGGGAGACGAAAATATCCTTAGTCGATATGGTAAGAACAAAACACACATGCATAGCGCCAACGGCCAGTAACGAGGTATGGATTAAAAGTTGATTAAAATATTAACGATTCAATGACATTTTAGAAATGAATGATTACAAAGGATCATTGCCTATGTGGCATAATTATATATCCTCTCACTAGTGCTTGAGCTGCAACTTGAATCTTACTTCAAATGCTTTATATCTCACATGACCAAACCAAGCAATCAGATATCTAGAGCCATAGTTGCATTTTGATATCAAATCCTATCAATCATACGGAAGAAGCTAGCAAAAACTTTGGCTCACGTGATTTAAAAAAATATATTTTTATATTTTAAATCTTAATTTTTTTTTTTAATTTATTTCTCTTTCTTAGGATTTATTAAACTTTTTAATCTCACATATCTTTCTCTAACACATAATTTAGACGATACTAATTTAACTCTTCAAAGCAAATAACGTATCCGATCGTGGTTTATACGAGACCCTCCATTTTCTCAACCAAGTGACAACAAAGCTGAAGATAGCTGGAAGGTTAACGCCTTCTGAGCTTGAAAGAAATGGTACTGATGTTGAACTGATTTTTTGTACCGTATATATATATATATATATATATATATATATATAATACAAATTTAAGTCGGTTAAACTTCCAAAGTTAGACATAAATAGCAAAGCATCTGACAAATCGATAGTTGATTCGGGTTCGGCTTTTTTTCTTCTACTATGATATTGACCCTATTTAAATTTTGCTCGTTTATGTTTTATTTTGATAATAATTTGATCGACTCGGATTATTAATAAACTGGCGACATTTGCAGTTAATCACCTAAGAATCACCCTTAATAGAAACACAGTTTCATTTCGTTACCTAAATTAGGTTTACATTATAATTACCAGAAAAATGTTACAAGGGGGTCATATTTTAGCTAGTATATATAATGTAAGTGTTGGGTATTCTGATGAACAGCCGATTGAGTGACAATTTGTCGTTGATGCACGCTACAACCCAAACAGGAGTTACATTCTATGAGGATGACAACAGAACAGATACTACACAAACCCAAGGGAATAAATTAATATCCGGAAGGATAGTATCAGGACAAACGGGGATATACTACACTATCCGTTCGTCAAATGAGGTAGTAATGCCTGGGAGGATGGGCTCATGTCATCAGAACATGTACTACACTACCACCACTTTGAATCATGGGTTTCTTTTCGTACAAAAAAAAGCAAAATGGCCTTACATAAAATCCAAGCAATCTGGTATCTTCTCTCGTATATGTAGTCATAGTTAAACTTTGGGGTCACCCTGTCAGTAAACCCCTGTTATCAAACCTAAGTAACCTTATGCATTTTAAAAATCATATCTACACTTAACTTCACAAGCATAGTACTACTAATATATAACAATGTGGTAAAATCAGGTTAACCTTGGCTGCCCTCACTCGAATATCCTTCAAATTCAAAAGTTTCCATTTGGCGACGAAAATCGATTTTCAACTTTGTCTTCTTTGATACGGATTCTTATTCTACTCGCCCCCTTTCCTTCTACAGCGTCAGCGGAGAAAAGGATATTTTCTTTATTGAATATTAAAATAAAAAAATAAAAGCTTGCTTCTTTGAGAAATCGAAACGATACATTTTTTTTTTTGCTTCACTTCATTTTTTCAAAAAAAAAGACAGACAGTGCGAAATCGATCCCATTTCACGATCACTTCAATAATAGGATGAAAGAAGAAATACAATGAAAGAAAAATATAGAATCCGAGAAAGTACTTTTTTGTTGTAAAGAAAAAAGGATATTTATTTCCTATTCTTATATATAAAAGATGAAAGTTTATGTCTCTCTGTCAATTATAGGTAATTGATCATTCTTGATTCCTCTCGGCCTTTTGGTCCGGATCAAAGTGTAGTATCTGTTCCGATGGATACTACACCCCATAGACTGGTATTGTCTTGGCCTTCGGGCCTTGATTTACGCCGGTCTATGGGTCTGTCCTGTGCAGTTCTAGGAGGTCCACCCTCCCAGGCTTCGCCTTCCCTCTTTGGGGAGGAGTAAGTTTATTGCTTACTGCCTGGGGCGCCCCTACCGGGGAATGCCGACGGGGCTGCCCAGGCAATTTTTGATGACCAGAGTGCTCAACTTCTCGAGTGCTGGTTTTTCTAATCCCACTTTCCCGACCTTGTGTCACATCTTACCTTGTGTGAGGTAGATAAATAAAAAAATTTAAAAAATTAAAAATAAATAAATAAAAAATCATTCTTGATTCCTCTCGGCCTTTTGGTCGGGATCAAAGTGTAGTATCTGTTCCGATGGATACTACACCTCATAAACTGGTATTGTCTTGGCCTTCGGGGCTTGCTATACGCCGGTTTATGGGTCTGTCCTGTACAGTTCTAGGAGGTCCATCCTCCCAGGCTTTGCCTTCTCACTCTTTGAGAAGGGATTAGTTTATTGCTAATCGCCTGAGGCGCCCCTACCGGGGAATGCCGACGGGACTGTCCAGGCATTTTTTGTAGGCCAGAGTGCTTACCTTCTCGGGCGCTGGCTTTTCAAATCCCACTTTCCTAGCCTTGTGTCACATCTTACCGCTGTGGGAGGTAGATAAATAACTCGAACATATAGTATGAACATAGAGTTCTATGTATGTAATAAAGCGTCCTATTTTAGTAGCTTCTTTCTAAGAAGCGCAGGCTTGTGGAACTCTCTTCCTGCTAACTGTTTTCCTCCTACCTATAGCCTTGGTCTTGTCAAGACTAAAAACAATAGAGATCTCCTGTCTTTGCGATAATCATCGTTCGTTCTTGTTAGCTCCTTGCACCAAATGGCTTCATGCCTTGTCTGGAGCGATTTCCATGAAAATATTTCAATATGGAATATGTTTGTGTTTGCTTTGTTCTATGTTGAGGTCACATCTATTGCACTTATTGGGGGTCCGAGTATTCCTTAATGTCATGAACCTGTTTTGAATCGGCTATCTCGGCTATAAACAAAGACGATAACGACACGTGTGGGTTACAGCTACAAGCGTGTATAATTAGATTATACACACCAGATACGACATTGCTGGGCAACACGTGTTGGCGAACGTTGCCTAATATTGCAAGAACGGGGTGTCCTAGAGAACGTAAGAACATATTATGAAAGAAAATTAAAAATATGTGTACACTCTTTTTGTTAACTAACTCTCCAGAAAATACAATTGTTATTCCAGTTTATGACAGCCGAGACACCAAAACAACTATATCAGAATATAAGGTACAATTTGTACATTTACTATGAATGTGTCCATTAAAATTATGAAGGAAGAAAAAAAAGAAAAAGTTAAAAAAAAAAAATGATGGTCTTTAGCGTGGTATACTTTTCTCCAGTTACACTGTATTCAATGAAACAAAGTATATATATATATATATATATATATATATATATATATATATATATATATATATATATATATATATATATATATATATATATATATATATATGCATGCGATTTTATGAAGGCTTACCAAAGCATTCCTTTCAGGAGACCAATTATCACAATTAAAGACTTTTCTTACAAATATTATTTATTCAAATTAAATGTTTTTCCTACACGTGTTTCACTACCAAGCAGGTACTTGTTTGGCAGATCATCAGGGAAATTAAATGTCTGGAATAAGGGTTTCAACTACCGACAATACACAATGTGGCGTTGCATTAGTTGAGGTCACTTAAGAAGAGGAGAGAAAAAAATTAAAATTAAAATTAAAAAACAAGAGAGTACAAAGATAAAAAGTAAAACCTAGAAAATGTCTTAGAAAGGTAGCTCGTGCATTATTTCTGCCACCAAGCCAACCTTTCTAAGACATTTTCTAGGTTTTTCTTTTTATCTTTGTACTTACTTGTTCTTTAATTTTATATATATATATATATATATATATATATATATATATATATATATATATATATATATATATATATATAAATGGTATATATATATATATATATATATATATATATATATATATATATATATATATATATATATATATGGCGGGGCACTCATACGTCAAAATCGACGGGAGAGTTCATCATATATATATATATATACGGCACAATCACGTTGACACACCGGTTTTCTCTGTTCGATCCTTCGTCTGGTTGGGTTTTTATTTTCTGAAAATCAACACACTTTGGTTCGACAAAAAATGGCTTTGAAGACATTTCGAGAGGATCGGGAAGTGGGTTTTATCTACTTTCAGTAACGCCTGGGAGAGAGTCGCTGTCTTCGATTGCTGTTACTTTTTGGTTACCTTACCAAACTGCTAACTAGATGGGGGAGATAGGTGGGTTTTTTTGTCTCATCTTAGAGATTCAGTCCTAAACTTTTCGTCTACATCTTTGGACAATTTCTATCGCCTCGAGCTGGTCGTGTGCACGTCCTTCTGCGTCGACTTCCATAACGGGACTCTCTCGATTGTCGCTCCGACAACAACAAGTGACGTCACAGTCCTTTGTGCTGTCATGAACGAAAATCCCTACACTCTGCTGATCTTTAATGACTCCAACTCTTTTGAAGTAAGCCAGGTCCTGTCAACCTATTATGATTTACAAAACGATTTACAAAACGAATCATTCGTGGGAACTGACTTAATCATCCAAAATAGATGTCAGTTCAAACTGCACTCAATCCAACAAATTCACCCCGGTCACAATTAATACTAGTTGACCTACACTCTTTTTAAAAATGCAGGGCCCCATTATCTAACATATCCACGCCGAGATTCGAGATCCGAAAACCAAGTTAAAACGAGACTAGAGTAAGCACAAGGTTAGAGTAGTGGGAAATTCCATTAGAAGATAGCATATTACAATTATGATTACGTCACAGGATATTACGTCATGAAATGAAGTACGTAGAAGAGAAGGTAAATCAATTCTGCTTTCTTTTGAGCTGACGACCTCAACATGAGTAGATGTTCGTTTTCGGGGTCCACTACACCTAAGGGGGTGCGGCAGGAAATTACAGCTCATCTTGATGTGTATTGCTGTAAATTGGTAAAATAATCCCCAGAAGCGAAAGATTTGATGTTTTTAAATTTCTCTCACTATTATACCTTCTAGAAGGGAAGAACAAAATGAAACTAAGAGACGAAATATTAACAGAGAAAGTTGCGAAATGTCAACAGAACAGGACTCCAGACAGAACACCGACCATAGATGTTTGCTGTAAGATAAATTAATTATTTAAAGACGCTAAGAACCGTAATTTTCTCGGCTATGGTGCTCAACCCATTGGTATATATATATATATATATATATATATATATATATATATATATATATATATATATATATATATATATATATATATATATATATAGGCAGCATCTTCTCTTGCAGGCAGGTATTGTTGAATATAAGAGACAACTCATGTCTCGGTATCTTTTGGTAGATCTTTTCAATAGTCCGAATCAGGATCTTAGTTTCGGAGGGGAATTGGCTGTAGAATTTGCCATAGTTTAGATTTGTCTCCTAAGTACTTTATATTCAACAATATATATATATATATATATATATATATATATATATATATATATATATATATATATATATATTGTGTGTGTGTGTGTGTAATGTCCATGGATCACTTTTATGTACGTGTAAAATTAAAATATATATCAACGAAAAATACGTCCTATAAAGTTAAGGCATTCTACTTCTATTGCATTATAAGCAAGTGACGTCATGCTTTATTAATACTACCAATTACAGTGCTCTACTTTTTCAAGGAGCGACACATATATATATATATATATATATATATATATATATATATATATATATATATATATATATATATATATATATTTGGGAGGGGTATTCTACTAGTATATTGTAATTCAGTAATGAAATTAAAGGGACACTGACCGATCACTTTCAAACTTAATCTTAATTTTCTCTCTCAACTGTCAAAAATCCAACTGCCTGTCTTCCCCAATTCGTCTCTCTTAATGTAGATGTTCTCCACACATGCAAATCAATGCCACATACAAAAAAATGATCTAACTACGAACACAAGTTCTTTTCGTTTCACTGAAAATCAAGTCACCACCATACAAAACTGTCCACACGCTTCAAACCTGGTAACCTTTCCATTTCTTTACATCTTTACAGTAGGCAACATTTTATCCTCCTTTGTATTTTTAACCATATATATATATATATATATATATATATATATATATATATATATATATATATTTATATATATATATAATGGTAATAATCCAGGTAAAAATATCCACAGGGTAGTAATCCAGAGAATTTGAACCGGGTTTATAAAAAGTGCTCAATATCAAAATAGAGCTTTATATATGATAATTATTTTATTTACACAGACATGTACAAAATCTGCGACACTGGCATGTCGATGTTATCGATCAACAGTTACTATAAACTGAGATTTCATCAGGCAGAGTTAGAATCCGATCTTAACCTCAGATCATATTTGGAGAGAATCTGATGAGCTCTCAGTTTATAGTAACTGTTGATCGATAACGTCGACATGCCAGTGTCGCAGATTTTGTACATGTCTGTGTAAATAAAAAAAATTATCATATATATATATATATATATATATATATATATATATATATATATATATATATATATATATATATGGGAAGAGAAGGATGAAGGTAATCCCTCACTCATTGCTATCATTTTCCAAATATTTCAAATATTTCACACCCTATCACAACAAATCCTCCCTCTCCCCCTCTCAACTATTTTCTCCCATACCCCTTCTTAAATTCCCTCATTTTCTCAAAACGCTCTCTAAGACCATAACTTTCGCCCATCCACCAAAATCACAGCCCCCCTCCCTCTCTACCCATCCTCCTTTCCCTGCATACACCCCCCCCCATACACAAACATTCCAACTTACTTTTCCTCTTCAATCTTGACCGCAGCCATCTGGTCAAACACCTCCCTCCCCCTTCTTCCTCCACTCCCTCTCTGCCATCCACTTTACCCCTGCTCATCCCCCACCTCTTTCTCTTACCACCAGCCACAGTAGTCCTTGCTCACCCCATCCTTCCATTTTTCCCCACTCTATTTCTCCAACAAGTACGGACGTCCACCCTGTAGTGGCCATTATTTATTTGAATTTTTCCTCCCAATTTGTCTACCCTACATGTATCTGTACTTGCATGACATTTTTTCTCTATTTTATCATCCTGATGAAGTCATATAAATAAAGACGAGACGTTGATGTACACATAAAAAACATCCATTTTTTGGTTTTCCTTTTTCATTTTCCCATATATATATATATATATATATATATATATATATATATATATATATATATATATATATATATATATATATATATATACTAGTGGAATACACGTCCCAGGACGGGTGTGAGCAATAAATATAGCTTTAGTTTAAATTTTAATGGGTTTTTTTTCTTTCAGGGATATGGTACGGTGGAGGTGGCAATCCCTAAATGATGATGTTTATAAAAAATAAATAATGTGCCGCCGTTATCTACTCTTTTGCCTAGAATACATACGTACAATTGACGCTGATGCGCACGCCGATCATTTTTAAAAATGTATTACTTAATATAACTCAAAATTATATGTAGAGCAATTCTTTTCTCTATTAGATTTTTTGTATCTAACTTATTTTAAAAGTCTTTTGGGATGGTGCGAGTTCGGGTGGACCCTCCCCTCACCCCTCTTAACTAGTAAAGTTTACAAAAACAATAATGTGTACCGACGTTACTCACCGTGTTTCAGAGAATATATATTACAAAATTCATAATGATCGGTTATTAGGAGTTTATCGTGCACACACACACACACACACACATATATATATATATATATATATATATATACCTAACTTTATAGTAAATAGTCGAATTTTGTTGAAAATTCGATTTTGGAATAGATTTTTCCTTAGTCGGATTGTAATCTTAGTGCTATATTATTCTTCAGTAATTGTCTTGTTGCTAATTTGCATAAGTGGGCTATCACGCCCACTTATGCAAATTAGCAAGAATACAATTACGGTGAGGTTCTATTTTAATGTAAGTACCATATTGGTTTACCTAGTTTTTATTTGATAAATTTATAGTAATATAATTTTATAATTTATAGTTTAAAAAATTAATTCGCTATTTTTATAAATACCGTGCTTGAGTATAATATATATATATATATTATATTTATATATATATATATAATTTATTTGAAAACTATATGTTACATATCTCAGAAATGTTCCGCGGTTTCATCAAGATCGGTTGACTTTTCACATTTTTAAGAAATCTATACCATATATTATTTAAAAAATGTAAAACGTCAACCTATCTGGATGAAACCGCGGTACGTTTCTGAAATATGTAGCATATAGTTTTCAAATAAATCATATTAGCTTTCACTCCTCTGCGATCGAGCACTTTATTGATTTCTTTTCAATATAACCTGACACTATATATATATATATATATATATATATATATATATATATATATATATATATATATATATATATATATATATATATATATATATATATATATATATATATATATATGGTCAGTAAAATAAAATGATATTCTATTTCATAAATACGACTTCACGTATCCTATGTTGATTACCTGACGACAAAGCTATGGAATACTATGTTTCCAAGTTGGCAAAGAAATTTCCCAATTCTCCAGAAAGCAAGACAAAAGACAGTTGTTAATTCTATTCTCGTGGTGAATTTCTCGAAACGCAGCGGCGGAGCATGTCGAAGCAAATGAGACAATGGAGTGTGTAGCTGCAATGGATGGAATCAATAAAGAGGTTTTCCGTTATTGTTCAATTCATTTTGCCAAAATGAATGGTGTGCGCTGGTTTACACTGAAAAACCGATGAAGTCAAAGAAACGTACCTAATGATATTGTAGACAATCGCTAATGAATTGAACAGTGAAACTCAGTAGAAACAAAAAAATAGAAGAACCTATTCGAAGTGAAACGCGATTCATTAACAAGTTACTTACTCGTCTTGGTTTCCATCCCCAGACTGAGTTGAGTTAGCTCTCATTAATTTGAAGAGAAGGTCCAATATCGCCTCAGACCAGATTTAACGATTTCGATCCTCTTCAACCACAATTCCCGATCCACTCGCTGCTATTCTATCACTGCCTGATGTGAGTTCAAGATCCGCGTCGACAGTGTCACGTCTTTAGTTAACCGTCCTGTATTTTGCGCCATTTGGTTAGAGTCTTTTGAGCTATAAGATCGCTAGTCAGGACAGCTGTGTCCTGGCGCAACCTACGAAGTCACCTTCTGATGGGGGTCTTCTGCGATTGAAGGAAGGTTTGCCATTTGATGTATTGCTGACATTGTCTAATGTTCAAATTCGGAGATTACGTCGTAAGCAAGACCAGTCATCTTATGTTTTTAATCCCGTTTGTTATATTTAATTTGTAGAATGAAATGCAATATCAACAAGAAAAATCCATACAAAAATATATTATTTTTATTGACAACTTTTTTGAATAACGAAAAATATAATAAAGAGTTAGTATTGAATGGGAGTCTAGAGTATCTTAGAACGTTCCAAGTTTAAAATTTAGTCATTGAAAGAAGTTGAGTAGATATGTTTATTTCGACTGCCCGCGTGTGAGTTTTAGTGTGATGGTTTGTAAGTTCCGTAGTCTACGTAGGCTGAGTGTGTATGTATGTCTGTCTTTCAACAGTTAGTGTGAGAGTATATGCGTGAACTTGGGTGTAGTTTTTCTTGTTTTATGTGCCACGGCCTTTTCCCAGTAGCCGGGGCTGTTTTTTAGGACATTCTGTCGTGCATTGGGCCTGAAAGAAATTGGAAAAGAGAGAAAATGTTGGTGTTGATGTTTGTGTTCTTATATTACGCGCGAAGTGCGTGGATGAATATCTCTGCAATTTTGATTGGCTGAAAGAAGATGCTGATTGGAGCCTTGTCAAATCGAGAGTCGATACGTTTAAACAACATTCGCTGGTTCCTGCTGTGTTCTATAACTTATAGTATTTACATACGCATAAAGGGAAACAAGAATCTTGACAATTGCAAAGCCTGATGTGAAACATGCGAATTTCTGTGTGATGTGCCTCAAAAGTATTTTCATCAAATCATATATATATATATATATATATATATATATATATATATGTGTGTGTGTGTGTGTAAATATATATATACGTAAATATATATATGTAAATATATATATATATGTAAATATATATATATATATATATATATATATATATATATATATATATATATATATATATATATATATATGTAAATATATATATATGTAAATATATATATATTGTTATGTTATAATGAAATAAATTCAAGGAGGAAATCCGGGTATGAGAGCTCAATGTAATAAACAGAACAAGAATAAAATAAAATACAGTAAATGATGATTATGTTATTTCGTATTACTATATTTTATTTAATATATATATATATATATATATATATATATATATATATATATATATATATATATATATGACGATTTTAAAAGCAAGGTAAATCCAAATTTCTCATTTCGTTTTATTTTGTTAGGATATTCGATCAGATAATTTTCGGAAAAAGTTTTCTTCGTCAAGCATTCAATAAAGTGTAAAGTGTTTTTGAAAATGGTGAACTCAATTTAATATCTACGGATCTGGCCGCCAGTACACATATACGGTGTTTAATGTACGAGGGAGTTCAATAAGTAATGCCCCTGACCCACTTCCAGCTGTCTGATCTAGATTAAATTTTGCATGTGTAATAAGTTATATCTGTATGGGTTATGTTGTGAAACACAGCTCTGAACTAATTGTGGTTTCTGATTTACAGGTGTGTGAACTGAGTCAGGTGTGAAATGGAGCCGGTTGAGTGTCGCACTGTGATTCGGTTTTTGTATTTGAAAGGACCCACACCAAAGGAGAATTTTGATGAAATGAAAGAAACTTATGGTGATGATGCCCCATCATATGACCTTGTAAAACGCTCGCATCGTGAATTCAAGCATGGCTGGAAGTCTGTGGAAACAGCTCCCAGACCTAATCGCCCCTCTTCTGCCATTGATGAGGCATCTGTCCGTCAAGTTGAGGCTGCCATTTTGGAAGATAGACGCATTACTATTCGCCAAATAGCCCAAAAGGTCAAGATTAGTACAGGGTCTGTGGAAACTATCATTCATGACCATTTACATATGCATAAGATGTCTGTCAGATGGATTCCCAGGTTGCTCACACTTTTCCAGAAGCAAGAACGTGTCGAGTGCTCGAGGATGAATTTGGAAATGTGCCAAGAAGATGAGTCAAAGGTTTTCAAAAGACTGATTACACCGGATGAAACTTGAATCCATCACTATGATCCAGATACCAAAGCCCGGTCAATGCGGTGGAAGCACTTGGACTCACCACCTCCAAAGAAGGCAAGGGGCAGCCCTCCGCTGGCAAGGTCGTGCTCACAGTCTTTTTGGACCAGGACGGAGTAGTGATGACAGATTTCCTGGCAAAAGGTACCACAATTACATGGGCCTATTACGCTTCACTTTTGGTGAAATTAAGAGAAGCTATACAAATCGAGAGGCGGGCAAGATCAGCAAATGTATCTTCCTCCTGCAGGACAACGCTCCGGTCCACAACTCGCATGTCACCAGATCAGAAGCACGGGCGTGTGGCTATGAATCCTCCCCATCCCCCTTACCCTACTGACCTTGCATCCTCAGACTTTCATCTTTTCCCAGTCATGAAGTTGTTTTTGAAAGGAAAGCGTTTCCCAGATGATGCAGCCTTGATTTCTGAAGTTACGGCGTGGTTGGAGTTCTACAAAAACAGTGGCCAGAGTTGCATCAAATGATGGGAGAAATGCATAACTCTGGGTGGTTTCTATGTAGAGAAAGACTAATAACTGTGGCAAGTTTCATTAATCTACTGCTATGGGAAATGGATCAGGGGCATTACTTATTGAACGCCCCTCGTAGATGTTGCTGTCTGGTCCGTTTCCGGTATAAATGAACAATGGAAAAAGTATAAAAGAAGGAAAACAAAGCTCTCTAGTTTAATCAGATTGTTTGGTGAAGGTGGGGAGGTATTATCTGTGATCGACAAGAGTTTCTGATGATCTATATTTAAAATTGTAATTTCTATGTTTAGTCTGTATGTCTGGTTTATTGGATAATTTAATTTCTGTTTTGTATGTATGTCTGGTTTGTGAGACAATAAATTTTCGTTTTCAGCGGGTTTTTTTCCGGGGTGCATAAAATATTTAAATTGTCTATATTTAAAACTGTAATTTCTATGTTTCGTCTGTGTGTCTAGTCATAAACTAGACACACAAATAATTTAATTTCGTTTTAATATTTTCCGCGTCGTGCACAAACTATTTGAATTGCCTATATCTAGTTTAGGATGTTCATGTTGTAAGTAAGGGGGTATTTTGTCATTTATATTTTAGGGGTGTTTATGGGTGGGGCGGAGTGAAGAAGAATTTGTAAGAGTTCAAAACTCCGATTTCTGAGTTCAAGCTCCTGGTATGTTTATTTAATTTGTTGATTTATTTCATTTCGCTGTTTTTTTTCCTATGGTGCTATGTGAACTAGAAGCTTGTGTGTAATAATAGGCATTTCATGTTATCTGTTGTTTGATTTAATAGATTGTAATGCGGTGCTACTGGTGAGTGGGCGTTATTGTCCCTGGTCGCTTTTTGTGAGTGTTGAACCTAAGTAGGACCAGAGTGTCTGTCTAACCAACGTAACCACCCTTACTGCAACATGTACAGTAAATAAATTTGCCACTGTGGCACATGAGACCTTGTATTTTTAGATATGTGAGTTTGGTAGAGTGATGGCGGACTCGTAACTATATGCTTGCAGACCTTACACCGGGGTTTATTTCATTGTAGATTGCCTAGGTGGTTGTTGAATTGTGGTTTGGTGTTGGGTATAGTATATATATATATATATATATATATATATATATATATAGAGAGAGAGAGAGAGAGAGAGAGAGAGAGAGAGAGAGAGAGAGAGAGAGAGAGAGAGAGAGAGAAAGCAAGAGAGTAAGTTAAAACAAATAAATTTATGACATTATTTATTTCAGTTCCAAGAATTCAAGATCAGCAATGATTAGGCGTACGATCGTTTCTAAGACGATTAGGATTTTTTTTTATCCTTTTACATTTTAATTCCAATATGTGTCTTCTTCAGCGCCTTTTACAAAAGATTACAAATAGAAGTCAAGCAAAAAAACATCAACATTTTCTTATTTAAGAGAAATTATTATTTATTTATTATATACTAAAAGAATGTGGCCCGTTCGGTCACTCACTGAGTTCGGTTAGTTTGTTTGAATCAGTAAAAGGACGACCAGTAATAAAACAATCCGTATCCCGAAGGGGCAGGTAATGCCTTACTGGATTGCCTCCACAGACTAAATAGAACAATACCCCATTCCTCCGGTATGAAGATGGGAGTTTGCAAAGCAAGTCATTTTTGTTTAATAAAACGACAAACATGCCCTAGAGTTCGAAGAGATGTGCACCAACGTATCCAAGGATTAAATTCACATCATTAAAAAGTGAACTAGATCGGTTTTAATCAATAATAATGATCACTGGATAAATATTAGAATGACAAACTCATTTGATTCGGCGATCGGCGCCCTAGACTTTACAGAGGAATCACATTTCTTAGGGCTAATTATTCTGTACATTCTCACAAAAATGTTTGATAATATATATATATATATATATATATATATATATATATATATATATATATATATATATATATATATATATAGTGCGTCAGTTTATGTTTAAAAGAAATACATCGGAAAAAAGTAATAGCTAAATAAAAATTATTTGTTTAAAAACTATACGTTACGTATTTCAGAGGCGTACCGCGGTTTCATCCAGATTCAAAAGAGACACTTCAGCAATGCACCGTTTAACAGTGAATTCAAGCGCCATTTCTCTCTGTTGTTTTACATTTCGATACACTGAAGATTCTTTATGGGCTATAGACGACTTTTAAAAGTTAAAAAAAGTCAGTCCATCTGGATGAAAATTTGGACTCCCTATGGGCAACCCCCTTAGCGGTGTATTGGCCTGCCTCTTTTTAGAATTCTTAGAATCCGGTCCTTTCAAATATAGACTACCCCCTAACATCGAATACTTTAGATACATAGATGACATTTTAATTTTCCTCCCCACAGACATACAAATCAATCATGTTAAAGATAAACTCAACACAGTAGAACCCTCCATAAAATTTACCCATGAGACTGAAATAAACGGCTCTATTCCCTTCCTTGATACTCTTATAATTAAGTCCAACAACAAACTAGAATTCAAGGTACACCGCAAAAACACTCACAAAAATGACTACATACATTTCTACTCCCACCACCATAGCAAGATCAAAACAGGTATAATTATAGGCTTCTTCCTACGCGCCCTTAGAATATGTAGCCCCCCTCACATAGATGAAGAAATAAAGTACATTTTTAACTCCCTAAAAACATTGCAATACCCCACACATTTTATATTAAATGCCAAGAAAAAAGCCTTCCATATATTCTCCAGAAACACCACACAAAAAAATCAAACTCCTAACACCTCTCTAATAGACAGACCCCTTCTCCTACCCACGCACTCCAATAACACATCCATATGCAACACGCTTAACAAACTAGGCATTCCAACAGTACAAACCACATCTCAATCCATAAAACAAACTTTAAACACATCCAGACATTTCCAAAAAAACACCCACATCCCATGCCGGCTTATATACTGTCCCTTGCAATGACTGCCATCAATTTTACGTGGGAGAAACACAACGTGAATTAAAGAAACGATTAAATGAACACAAAAGGGACATAAAAAACAACAACCCTCTTAGTGCACTTTTCTCCCATGCACTAGAACATGGTCATGCGTTCAAATTTGAACAAGCCAAAATCACTAAATATATCCACAACAAATCTCGGCGAAGATTATTAGAAACTGCCCTCATCACCGCCTCCACCACCATCAAGCAACGTAATGGTTTCTTTAACCTATCACCCTTAATAAGCAAGATCATCCTCACAGAACAAAGACTCTTGCCTGATCATGGTTAACTTTTTTCATCTCCAACCTCTATAACACTCTCCCATTTACTTTTCCCTTTCTTTTTCTCCTTGAATCTTCATTTTCTCCTTACTTTTTCCTCACACTTTTAATACTGCAGTCCAAATAAACTTTCTCATGTTCCAAATATTTCAAATATTCCATACCCACCCTTTCAATCATCGCCCTCCTCCCCCCCCAATCCCTCACTCATTGCTATCATTTTCCAAATATTTCAAATATTTCACACCCTATCACAACAAATCCTCCCTCTCCCCCACTCAACTATTTTCTCCCATACCCCTTCTTAAATTCCCTCATTTTCTCAAAACGCTCTCTAAGACCATAACTTTCGCCCATCCACCAAAATCACAGCCCCCCCTTCCTCTCTACCCATCCTCCTTTCCCTGCATACACCCCCCATACACAAACATTCCAACCTACTTTTTCCCCTTCAATCTTGAACCGCAGCCATCTGGTCAAACACACCCCCCTCCCCCCTCTTCCTCACCTCCCTCTCTGCCATCCACTTTACCCCTGCTCATCCCCCACCTCTTTCTCTTACCACCAGCCACAGTAGTCCTGGCTCACCCCATCCTTCCATTTTTTCCCCACTCATTCTTTTCTACATTCATTTCTATTTCTCCAACAAATACGGACGTATTGGCCACTATTTCATTCTATTTTTCCCAATATGTCTACCCTACATGTATCTGTACTTGCATGACATTTTTTCTCTATTTTATCATCCTGATGAAGTCTTATAAATAAAGACGAAACGTTGATGTACACATAAAAACATCCATTTTTTGGTTTTCCTTTTTCATTTTACCATATATATATATATATATATATATATATATATATATATATATATATATATATATATAGTAATCTATGAAAATATATTTATGGCAATTAAGCTACACAGAGGTTCCCGCGTTTCATCCCCGAGGGGAATCTTCAGGCTAAAAGGCATGGAGTTATTTTTGCCGGGTGTTTTTATATACGCGGCTAGCTAGTTAACCGATCAGATTCTTTGTTGTTCTCTCAGCCAATCGTTGGGCTTCCCACGAACAAAGATCCGGTTAGTGTTACTTCTTATATCCTGTTCTACTGTTCTGTTTTCTATAGAGTGGCCTATATCTTGTTTCTTTGTTGTGTCAATATAATGGGTGAACTTATTTTAACACGTGGTTCCTTGTATTTCTATTTTAGGTTTTAGTTTTTTAAATGGTTAGGTTATATTTAGTTTATTTATTTATTTAATTTTTTTCATTATTTATTTTTTTACTTATTTATTTATTTATTTATTTATTGTTAGCCTAAGGTAAATTTATTTCTGTGTAGGCAGCTGTTTGCTATCTCACTTCTACAGTTTAATAGATTTTTGGTGTTTAAGATTTCAAATTTTTCATTCAGATATAATCTACACGGGTCGTCTAAATTTCTACATGTACTGGCCTGTCGTATTATTTTCCATTCAATTATTGGTGAGCGTCCATTTTCTTTGAGCTCCCAATAGTGGTTTGCTAGTGCTGTTTTAATTCGACGTTCTCTGTTTTTAAATGTTAAAGTAAATACTGAAAAGTGATACATAAAAAATTATATCTCTTTATAAAATTTTATGTTGATACATGAAATAGTAATATATATATATATATATATATATATATATATATATATATATATATATATTATATATATATATATATATATATATATTATCGTGAATTGGCTATAATAAGGGACCCTATCAAGGTCAAGGGTGAAAGCTTCAAAAAATGATACATATGGAAACGAAAGATTTAGGCCTAAGAATCGACGAATTAGCTAACATACAAATAAGTGTTTTTTTAGATATCACTCTCAACTTAGATAAAAATGCATAAAGCAATTTAAAGCATAATGTAAACCCAAAGTCACACCACTCCCATCAATCATAAAATATATTCCTAGTTCTATCGAAAGTAGGCTAGGTAATAACTCCAGTAACGAAAATGTATTTAAGAATGTAAGTAACGTTTATAACACGACTCTAAAAAATAATAATGTTGAAATTAAATATAAGCCACCAGATACTAAGAATAGAAATAAAAATAGAAGAAAGAGAAACATCATTTGGTTCACACCACAGTATGACCAGATGCAAAGGGGCCGTATCATCGGAGTATCGTGAAATCCCGGCATCACATAAGACTCTAGTGATCGAGGAGGTAAGCTGGAAGTAACTAACATTTAATTATCTTTTTAATTATTTTGTTATTCAATATTCCATTTTCTTTTTCTACAACCCGGTATATTATCCTATTGTTATTGCCTTCTAATAAAGTATCTATGAATAATTTTGTTTAGACCAGATGACGACATTCAGACAATAATCTATTCCATCAACAATTAAATACAGTTTTTCGATTTGTAAGAAGTGTTTTTTTGAAATGACGTATCCAATAACAACTTATACAAAAACTCAAACAAAAGCAAACTCCGATCACAATTATTTTCCTTTCGAAGAAAGGATTATCTTAAAATATTACCCATTACAAGATATAAAAGAAAAAAAACATACTTCAATGACAATTCTTTATTTGCTTTGAAGAAGTGATGTATCCCGAAATATTGGTTATTTAAATGATGTAAGAGAACAAAACGAAAATGAACCAATTAATCTAATGCCGAATTAGTCTATTGTTCTACTAAAGCTGACTCAATCACCAACTCTTTCCCTAAGGATTTTTTCTATATATTTTAATCACACGAAATATATGTTAAAATGTTCCTTGGTTTTGGGATTGAGTAATGTTTTTAGTCAATTTTAATGGTTCTAATTCGCCTTAATTTGCAAGTGATTCATCTCTTACTTAGTTTCTATCAACATCTTCCTTTTTTTCACTGTATGTTGGCTGACCCCACGCTCTTATTTTATACCGTTTCTATCACTCTTACTTCCGTGACCCTTTGTCTCTGTGCGTGTGTTCATAACACAGTTGAATGTTATAAATAAAGGAACGAATAAAAAGATTGGAATAGTCCATTATAAACAACAAAACAACAACAAAACAACGTCACACGTAGTGACAATATTTAACCCGTAACCGAGAGGGAAAAAGAGAAAAGAGATAGAGATAAAGAGAGAAGAGCGAAAGAGAAATCGAAAGAGAGGGTGAGATATGGCGAGCAGAAAATGACTAATTTGTGATTTTGTTTATGTATTTAACTAGCTTTGCAAACTCAGTTTCCCCTGATTTAATAAAATAAACCGAGCTGAAATGGCGGCCCCAACGGGTTACATTTTATCTAGTCTTTCACGGCATTTCATTTTATGATATATTGTGCATCTTATCCTCATTCTTCTATATGAATATATAAGCTCCACTCACATATTGAGCACTGTTGAAGTAAATACATAAAATCTATACGCAATATATTATATCGCCTTATAATAGTATACGTGTATACATGAAATAATAATTGTACATATATGGATATATTTTGTCGGATTTTATTTTTTAAATTTCTATATGTGCGTGTGTGTGTGTGTGTGTGTGTGTGTGTGTTTATATACCTAATTTTTAGTAAAGTTTCTCTCTCCTCTTATTCGATACATAATCGATGAGGAACAGAGATCGATTTACGCAAAGTGTGTTTGACAAATAATTAATTCATTAATGTCGCTATGAGTTCTGTCTCATTATCCTCGTACAAATGGCGCGAATGAATATGCTCGCAGGTGTTCGTATTTTCACTTCGTCTAATGACGAGAACAAAATTACAATCGCTATTTCCTTTTTACTTTCAATTTCGTGGCTATGAACCAAGTAACCTTCACCGGCGAATCACACTTTTTTTTATTACTCTTGTATTATCTACAAGCAGTGATCACCAACGTTGCACAGCAGACTCCACACTATGTTTGTACTCCCTTTGATAAGAATTAGCATATACATATCAGAGTACTCTCGGTAATGTCGTTTAAGAATATATATAAATGGTAATGTGGGTCTATCTCAAAAACCCTAGTAGGAGGTTGGGTTATGACGTATTTTCATTTTATCGACGTCCGGCGCGAATGTGAACCCCAACAATGTTATTGAGCCCCTTTGATCAAGATCAAATATATTTATCAAAGTACACTGGGTAATGTAATTTAAGAATATATATATATATATATATATATATATATATATATATATATATATATATATATATATATATATATATATATATATATATATATATAAGACAACGTGGTACATCAGTCTGCTCTGCATGCCATTGATCGTCTCCCCCTGATGCATGAGCTCGACGAGCAGCCTTCCATAGAAGAACTATCCAGTGAAATAGACAAACTGCCATCTGGAAAAGCCTCAGGAAATGACTATATTCCAGCAGAGGTCTTAAAAAGTGGAAAAGCTAGCCTGCTTGAGCCCCTTCATAACCTTTTGATACAGTGCTGGAGAGAAGGTTCAGTGCCTCACGACATGAGAGACGCAAACATCATCACACTCTACAAACACAAAGGGGACCGCAGTGACTGCAACAACTACCGCGGTATCTCACTGTTGAGCTTTGGCAAGCTATTCGCACGCATAGTACTACTGCGACTGCAAGTTCTTGCCGATCGAATTTACCTGGAATCTCAATGCAGCTTTCGTTCAGAGAGATCAACCATCGATATGATATTCTCCCTACGCCAGCTGCAAGAGAAGTGCAGAGAACAAAACCAGCCTCTGTATCTCGCCTTTATAGATCTGACCAAGGCGTTCGATCTCGTGAGCAGAGACGGTCTATTCAAGATCCTCCCGCTAATCGGCTGCCCACCAAAACTCCTCAGCATCATAAGATCCTTTCACGATGGCATGATGAGCACTGTACAGTTTAACGGCGACATGAAGAGCGGTGTCAAACAAGGCTGTGTGTTGGCCCCGACACTCTTCGGCATCTTCTTCGCCATACTCCTGAGGCATGCTTTCAAAAACACAGCGGATGGGATCTACCTTCACTGCAGATCTGATGGTAGTCTCTTCAACATCGCCAGGCTCCGTTCCAAGACTAAGATCAGGTCAGTCCAGATCAGGGACATGCTGTTTGCCGATGATGCAGCCATAGCATCGCATCAGGAAGATGGTCTCCAAAGACTTATGGGCAGGTTTGCTGATGCTTGCAGCCTGTTCGGCCTTACCATCAGCCAGACGAAAACCCAAGTTATGGGACAAGCAACAGCCTGCCCACCTAGCATTTCAATCCAAGGTACACCACTAGAGGTCGTTCACCAGTTCCATACCTAGGCTCCACTGCTTCAGACATTCTCTCATTGGACGTAGAGCCCAACAAAAGGATTGGTAAGGCATCAACAACCCTCTCTAAACTAACTAAAAGAGTCTGGGAAAACAGCAACCTTACCACTTCTACCAAGATGGCCGTCTACAGAGCGTGCGTTCTCAGTGTCCTACTGTATGGGAGTGAGTCCTGGACCATGTACTCAACACAGGATAGGAAACACCAGGTCTTCCATATGAGGTGCCTACGTAGGATACTTGGTATCACATGGCAGGACAAAGTGAATAACAATGATGTTCTGCAAAGAGCAGGCATTCCATCAATCTACTCCCTACTGCGTAGGCGACGTCTTCGCTAGCTGGGCTATGTGTGCAGAATGGATGATGGGTGCATCCCTAAAAACCTTCTCTACGGCGAGCTTGCCTTAGGCTCAAAATAAAAGGGGTCGCCCTCATCTCCGCTTTAAGGATGTCTGCAAGCAAGATATGAAGGCTTGCTCAATTGACATTAATACATGGGAAGCCACTGCGACTGACAGACCTGCCTGGAGGAAACAGATACGCCAGGGAATGATCATCAGTGAGAAGACCTTCCACGATGAAAACGCTGCGAAGAGAGCTAGGAGAAGAGCGAACCTACAGGCAGACCAATAAGCCGAAGTGACACATTGCGCAACAGCTTTCGTATTTATTTACTCCTCTCCAGGAGTTAGGCACAAGGCCAGTTTTATCTTACTCCAACAAGTAAGATGTGACCCAAGGTTGGGTCGGGAAAGTGGGGTTAGAAAAGCCAGTGCCCGAGAAAGTGAGCACTCTGGCTATTAAAAATTGCCTGGGCAGCCCGGTCGGCATTCCCCGGTAGGGGCGCCTCAGGCAGTAAGCAATAAACTTACTCCTCCCCAAAGAGGGGAGGCGAAGCCTGGGAGGGTGGACCTCCTAGAACTGCACTAGACAGACCCATAGACCGGCGTAAATCAAGCCCCGAAGGCCAAGACAATATCAGTCTAGGGGGTGCAGTATCCATCGGAACAGATACTACACTTTGATCTTAGTCAAAAGGCCAAGGCTGTAGTAGACCATGCAAATCAAGAATTGGTCTCTAGAGTCACACAAAAAGGTGTACACTAACAACATCCCAATACGGCGCTGATCCATAGTCGCTGCGACTGAAGGATGCCAATACATATATACAATACAATACATAGATAGATAGATAGATAGATAGATAGATAGATAGATAGATAGATAGATAGATAGATAGATAGATAGATAGATTTAGATTTTTTACTTAGAAGATAGTTTATTCAGTGAAGACCGGGATTAGGCCAATAAAAATAAGCTCGATGTTACTCAATAACAGGGTACAGAGCATTTATATGTGATTTATTGAAGGTTTACCGAAGCATTCCGTTCAGGCGGTTATACATCACCGCAAAAGACTGTTTATTTCAAAATATTATTTATTTACGATATACATTAAACTAAAGATGTTTCTTCCTACACGTGTTTCACTACCAAGCAGGTCCTTGCTTGGCAGATCATCAGGGAAATTAAGTACTTGGATTAATAGTTTCAGTAACTGATAATAGACAATGTGGTGTTGCCCCAATTGAGATAACTTGAGAAGAGGACCGAAGAAAAAAACAAATAAATAAAGAGAAAAAATTATAAAAAAGTTATAAAAAATATAAAAATATCTTAAAATGGTAGCTCGCAATATTTTCTCAGTATTGTTGCTGCTGAGTAAAACAGCAAACAAGATTGGTCCCAAATGCATTAAAAAAAACAAGAAACAATATGCTAGAATACCTCGTCGGGTGGCACAACGATGAAAAGACGATGAAAAAGCATACCCCCAGACAAAAACAAGACATTCAAAATACAGATCACAAGTTTACCACTCCAATCTACTGATAGTGTGGTCATTCCACATCGATTCCCTCAGAGGAAAACACACCATAAATGTCCGCTTGAAATGCATGTGGTCGTGCGATCCCTTTTCATAGGGCCGACTCATTCCCATTCAAGACAAAACCATAACGAGGTCAGAATCAATTAAAATACACGCGTTCATAAACATAATTTGTTATCGTCTGCAGATCACAATCATAACTGCCCAGTCCGATCTTGCTTCGTGTCGTCCACTCCCAAGTCAACTGGGCACCTGGAATTAATGTTTCACAACAGCACGAAGGAACGAAGAATGCTCTCGAATTTGAAGAAAGGACACTTTATTGAGATGTTGACGTTACCTTCTTTTCTACCAGCGGCGGGGTAGAGGCGCATTCCAGGTTACGGATCATTTGGGTCCCATAGCCCCTTAATTTATTGTCAGTGTCTTCTAGCCACATGACGTCATATCCGTTTCCCAGTATACGACAGGGTCGAGATGACATTGAATATACTCGCTGACCTGATGACATCCTGCGCGTCTCAACGTTGGCCCACAACTCAAAATTATGAGATGAATACTAGCAAACGTACCCACTTACTATTTAATATATATATATATATATATATATATATATATATGTGTGTGTGTGTGTGTGTGTGTGTGTGTGTGCATCTTCAAAACACTAGTAGGAGTTTGTATTACACCATTTTATGAAAGGGAGGTAATTCTGCTTGGTCCTAAAAAGGAAAATTCAAGCACACATGCACGTTTACAGTTTACATCATGTTTAAAAAACCTGAGTCTCTACAGATAACCAAAGTTAAGCAACGTTGGACCCGGGCAGTATTTAGATTGTGACTATTTGGGAATACCAGAAGCCGTAAGTTGTGAAGTGAAAATGGTTTTAAAATAACTTTTATTAATACTCTTTTTTATTATTATTATTTTTTACTTTTGTTCACCTTAAACAAGGCATACTACCACTAAAGCGTGATAGAAGTAAAATTCATAGGGGGAAACTTGGGTGGGGAGTTGAGCAGCAAAATACTTGTTCACGTTACATTTGAGTTTCTGCATGTTAGTACAGTCAGGGAAACAGAGAGCAGGGAAGGAATTCCAAAGGTGAGCGGTTTGAAGAAAGAGGCTAGTAGATTAGAAAATCGTCCGATATCTCTACAGTTTAAGGGTGTGATTTTGCTGCTAGTCGGTGAGTCGATGGTATTTACGTTGAGAGGGTACAAGTGTATTAAGTTCGTCGGGGCACACTACGTGGAATGAAGTGTAAAACAAGCACATTGATTCAACACTGCGGTGATGCGACAGGGGTTAGAGCTTGGCAGACAGTACGGGGCCTAGTAAATTGGAAATTCTTTTTTCCACTGTCCAGGAGGGGGAGACTAGTGGTTGGTGCATCATCCCAGGTCTGGCAACAATACTTCATGCCCGAGCGAATGGTGGCTTAAAAATTCGTCCAGTAATACCGTATAAGTTGATTTTCCTGAGAGGACAATTTCGCCAGATCTTGTCAAGGGCCTTGGAGCTCGTATATAGCGCTACCGCCCTAGCTTCACTTAACTTATCCAGTGGACGGTATATACGTTGAGAGGATATCCGCATTAGAATGGGATAGCCTAAATCCATATTGTTTGTCATGAAGAAGTTTTGTATGTTGGTACAGTCAGAGAAACGGGGAACAGGGAGGGAATTCCAGCGGCGTGCGGATCGAGGAAAAAAGCTATTAGAGGAGAATGTAAACAGACTCTTAAGTGTTTGTATGACAACTAGTCTAAAAGAATGTAAAAACCGAAATGATGCCAGTCTATTCCACTTATTCTGGCGTTACTTCCAGTCATCTTGGATTTCTCCTTGTAACTAGAATTAAACAATGCCGGCTCAGGAGAGATGGGGTTGGTTATTGTGCAACCTTGTTTCGCGATCACAAGTTTTTTTTGTTTTTTGTTTCTTCGGGAGATAAGAATTCCAGTTATCAAGCATGCATCCATGAGTCAAATTCTATCACGTTCATGCCGGAATAAGCAGAGAAAAAATTTACCAACTCATCCATAAGGACCGTCGCCGAACATTTCATCAGCTCTGTCGCATGAATTGCTAATATCCAGCCTCACCTTGTATTTATTAGCTTACTTTTTCGTTCATTTATGTTCATAATTCCTTTTTTATTCGGGTGGCGAAGAAAATAAATGAAAGATATATATATATATATATATATATATATATATATATATATATATATTATATATATATATATATATATATATATATTATATATATATTATATTATATATATATATATTATATTATATATATATATTATATTATATATATATATATATATTATATATATATATATATTATATTTTATATATATATATATATATATATATATATATATATATATATATATATATATTATTATTATTATTATTATTATTATTATTATTATTATTATATTATATTTATGTCACATATCAACCGAAACGAAACGATCATCGCGCCAAGCAGGCTCCAAGCCAATAAAAAAAAGAAAATTCCCTCACGATTCGTTCATATAGACGTGACAGAGTCAATTCGAAATGACTACAGTCGCCATTTTTATTGCCTTTCATTCGCCTTTTCCGCACCGTAGGTGTGTTTCTTTTTTTCCCGTCTCTTATTGATGCGAGTGCCAAATTCTAGCAACCTGTTTTATTTCTGCTGTTTTTGCTGTTTTTGCTTTTTATTACGTATCGGTTTTTGGTTGTTTGTAGGAAGTTGAATGCCAGCACCCTAACCCCCCAAATAGACTCCCTACCTTCCACAGGTTCATTTTTTGTTTTGTTTCTTTTTTTATGATTTTCGATTTTGCTCAAGTGCAACAAATAAATACCTTTTTATCATGTTCCGGAATTTTTTTAGATGAGGATTGATAATTTGGATCATTTGTTTTACCCGGACTACTATTCTTATCTTGGTTGCAATTTTCACAACGTGTCGGCCGACTTAACCTCCGACCTTCTTCGGATAAATCTTTCGAACTCGTGAATTGTTATGCCATGAACACATCTACCCGGTTTATGGCTGGCGTAATGAGAACAATTTCCCCCCTTTGGATTAAATTAAGGGTTCAGTTCGAAATTCAGTTTAGGTTCCCGAGTTAGACAGAATGAGTCTCAAGTCCGAAAAATGCGCCTGAAGAAGATCGGAAGTTACATGGGTTGAAACGTTGTGAATATAACAACCAAGATGTAGATAGTAGTCCGAATAATCAAAATAATATAAATCGTTGCATTTTTTTTTGTTATGTTTGTTTTTGTTTTTTTATAGTTTTTTGTTTGTTTGTTATACAACGATTGGGCGAATATAAGTTATTTAGTTCCGATCGAGTCGTAGCGATTTTCAGCTACTTAATACTACATTAATAATTATGATTAGGAGAGGTCATGGTTTACCGGGACAGTCACAGTTTGACATGTCTGTCTCTGTGTTGTCCCGCCAAGTTTACTAATTCTTCCCAATTTACATTGAAATATCCCGGAGTGTCAGAGATTTTGATGAGAATGCACTGAATCTAAGAAAGAAAATATGGCGAATGTTCGAATCTGTTTAGAGTTTTGTTTTGGCGCCCTTCCGAACGGTTTCTAATCCAATATATGATCTACCAAAACTACTTAAACCATGTTTTGAGAGTTAATGCGTAGATCACATATTGGAGCATAAAGAACTCGATAGATCACATATTGGAGCGTAAAGAACTCGGTAGATAACATATTAGAGCGTAAAGAACTCGGTAGATCACATATTGGAGCGTAAATAATACGATAGATCACATATTGGAGCGTAAACAACTCGATAGATCATATATTGGAGCGTAAAAGAACTCGATTGATCACATGCTGGAGCGTAAACAACTTGATAGATCACTATTGAAGCCTAAAGAACTCGATAGATCACGTATCGGAGCGCAAAGAACTCGATAGATAACATATTGGAGCGTAAACAACTTGGTAGATCTCATATTAAAGCGTAAAGAACTCGATAGATCACGTATTGGAGCGTAAAGAACTCGGTAGATCACATATTGGAGCGTAAATAACTCGATAGATAACATATTGAAGCGTAAACAACTCGATAGATCACGTATTGGAGCGTAAAGAACGATAGTTTACATATCGGAGTGTAAAGAACTCGATAGATCATATATTGGAGCGTAAAGAACTCGATTGATCACATGCTGGAGCGTAAAGAACTCGATAGATCTCATATTGGAGCGTAAAGTACTCGATAGATCACGTATTGGAGCGTAAAGAACGATAGATCACATATCGGAGCGTAAACAACTCGATAGATCACATATTGGAGCGTAAAGAACTCGTTAGATCACATATTGGAGCGTAAATAACTCGATAGATCACATATTGGAGCGTAAAGAACTCGATAGATCTCATATTGTAGCGTAAAGAACTCGATAGATCTCATATTGGAGCGTAAAAGAACTCGATAGATCACATATTGGAGCGTATAGAACTCGATAGATCACATATTGGAGCGTAAAAGAACTCGATAAATCTCATATTGGAGCGTAAAGAACTCGATAGATAACATATTGGAGCGTAAAGAACTCGATAGATCACATATTAGAGCGTAAACAACTCGATAGATCACGTATTGGAGCGTAAAGAACGATAGATCACATATCGGAGCGTAAAGAACTCGATAGATCATATATTGGAGCGTAAAGAACTCGATAGATCATATATTGGAGCGTAAAGAACTCGATAGATCTCATATTGGAGCGTAAATAACTCGATAGATCACGTATTGGAGCGTAAAGAACGATAGATCACATATCGGAGCATAAAGAACTCGATAGATCACATATTGGAGCGTAAAGAACTCGATAGATCACATATTGGAGCGTAAAGAACTCGTTAGATCACATATTAGAGCGTAAAGAACTCGTTAGATCACATATTGAAGCGTAAAGAACTCGATAGATCACATATTGGAAGAGCTCACTTGATTTAATGTTGCTGACGGAAAATAATTTATCAGTCTGAATAAAAAGTATGACGCTAAACTTTAATATAATTGTTTTAATTTTGTATAAAAATTATCAGGGGGCGCTCAGTGTTGTCCAAGATGAACGTGGTTCTATTATATCACTCGCTTCACCTACTTGGTGTTGCTCGGTAGTGTATTTATTCGACATTTTTTGCTTTGCTTTTTTAAAATCTATACCAGTATTTGTTTTTCAAAATTATTACGTTTTTTTCCAATCAAATTTATTTTTTTTAAGATAGCGACCATTTTTAAATAATTTCGACATGAAAAAAATAGTTTTGGGAAATAATTAAATCGAATTATACGTTATTCTTCTTAACAACATGCTGCAACGATCCACAAGAAAAAGCGATGAATCATAACTCAATATTGATTTGGAAAAAACGAAAGCTATCGATGATTAAGAAACGATAAAGAGACTGACTTTACTTATATATTAAGATAATATATATTATAACAATTTGTCTCAACTAATGTGCTCAAGGCACTGGGGCGTTCTGTAAGGTTCCACGGTGCGCCTCAAGTTTTAGTTTTATTTTAAGAAAAATTTAACAGAAGCTTAATATTTTGATTTTTTTACTATGTTTTTTTAATGAAAAACTAATTTATGAATGTTATTTATATTAAAGTACTGCTACAATACATTCTAAGATTTGGTTTCACATTAGAATACTTAAATATTATTTTTACATAAGAATACATAAAATTTGGTTTTATATAAGACTACTTAAATATTGTTTTTTTACATAAGAATACTTAAATATTGTTTAACATAAGAATACTAAAATATTGTTTTTTTACATGAGAATACTCAAATATTGTTTTTTACATGAGAATACTCAAATATTGTTTTTTACATTAGAATACTTAAATATTATTTTTTACATAAGAATACATAACATTTGGTTTTATATAAGACTACTTAAATATTGTTTTTTTACATAAGAATACTTAAATATTGTTTAACATAAGAATACTAAAATATTGTTTTTTTACATGAGAATACTCAAATATTGTTTTTTACATGAGAATACTCAAATATTGTTTTTTACATTAGAATACTTAAATATTATTTTTTACATAAGAATACATAACATTTGGTTTTATATAAGACTACTTAAATATTGTTTTTTTACATAAGAATACTTAAATATTGTTTAACATAAGAATACTAAAATATTGTTTTTTTTACATGAGAATACTCAAATATTGTTTTTTACATGAGAATACTCAAATATTGTTTTTTACATTAGAATACTTAAATATTATTTTTTACATAAGAATACATAACATTTGGTTTTATATAAGACTACTTAAATATTGTTTTTTTACATAAGAATACTTAAATATTGTTTTACATAAGAATACTAAAATATTGTTTTTTTTACATAAGAATACTTAAATATTGTTTTTTTACATGAGAATACTCAAATATTGTTTTTTTACATTAGAATACTTAAAATTTGTTTTATATAAGAATACTTAATATTGTTTTATATAAGAATACTTAAATATTGTTTTTTTACATAAGAATACTGAAATATTGTTTTTACATCAGAATACTTAAATATTGTTCTTACATAATAATACTTGAAGATTGCTTTTGATATAAACATACTTAAATATTGTTTTTTAATTAAACATACTTAAATATTGTTTTTTACATAAGAATACTTAAATATTGTTCCAACATAATATTACTTAAATATTGTTTTTTACATAAGAATACTTTAATATTGTTTTTTACATAAGAATACCTAAATATTGTTCCTACATAATAATACTTAAATATTGTTTTAATATAAGCATACTTACATATTGTTTTTACATAAGAATACTCAAATATTGTTTTTTACATAAAAATACTTTTTTTTTAATTTTATATGATAATATTTAAATATTTTTTACATAAGAATACTTAAATATTGTTTTTTCACACAAGAATACTTAAATATGTCATAAGAATATTTAAATATGTCATAAGAATATTTAAATATTGTTTTTACATAAGAATACTTAACATTTCGTTTTATATAAGACTACTTAAATATTGTTTTTAACATAAGAATACTTAAATGTTGTTTTTACATGAGAATACTTAAATATTGTTTTTTTACGTAAGAATATTAAAATATTGTTTTTTCACATGAGAATACTTAAATATTGTTTTTTACATACGAATACTTGTATATTGTTTTTTTTACATGAGAATACTTAAGTATTGTTTTTTTACATAAGAATACTTAAAATTTGTGTTTCGTATAAGAATACTTAAATATTGTTTTTACATAATAATACTTAATTGTTGTTTTTAAATAAGAATACTTAAATATTGATTTTTATATAAGAATACTTAAAATTTGTTTTTATATAAGAATACTTAAATATCGTTTTTTACATAATAATACTTCAATATTGTTTTTTTACATAAGAATACTTAAATATTGTTTTTTTACATTATACTTAAATATTGTTTGTTTTTTCATTAGTATACTTAAATATTGTTTTTTTACATAAGAATACTTTAAACTTGTTTTTATATTAGAATACTCAAATATTGTTCCTACATGATAATACTTAAATATAGTTGTTATATAAGCATAAATACATATTAGTTTTTACAGAAGAATACCTAAATATTGTTCCCACATAATGATATCTAAATATTGTTTTAACATAAGAATACTTAAATATTGTTTTTTTACATAAAAATATTTAAATATTGTTATTTTTACATAAGAATACTGAAATATTGTTCTTACATGATAATACTTAAATATTGTTTTCATATAAGCATACTTACATACTGTTTTTACATAAGAATACTTAAATATTGTTTTTTACATAAGAATACTTAAATATTATTTCTACATAATGATACTTAAATATTGTTTTTTACATTAGAATACTTAAATATTGTTTTTCACATACAAATATCTAAATATTGTTCCTACATAATAATACTCAAATATTATTTTTTCATAAGAATACTTAAATATTGTTTTTTACATGAGAATACTTAAATATTGTCCATATATAATAATACTTAAATATTGTTTCTTACATTAGAATACTTAAATATTGTTTTTACATAAGAATACCTAAATATTGTTCATACATAATAATACTTAAATATTGTTTTTACATGAGAATACTTAAATATTGTTCCTACATAATAATACTTAAATATTGTTTTTATATAAGCATACTTACATATTGTGTTTACATAAGAATACTTAAATATTGTTTTTACATAAAAATACTTAGATATTGTTTTTACATAATAATACTTAAATATTGTTTTTTTCTATAAGCATACTTAAATATTGTTTTATTAAAGCATATCAAAGTATTGTTTTTACATAAGAATAATTTAATATTGTTTTACATCAGTATACTTAAATATTGTTCTTACATAATAGTACTTACATATTGGATTTGCATAAGTATAATTAAATATTGTTTTTTACATTAGTATACTTAAATGTTGTTTTTACATGATAATACTTACATATTGTTTTTACATAAGAATAATTAAATATTGTTTTTTTACAGAAGTATACTTAAATATTGTTCTTACATAATAATACTTACATATTGTTTTTAATCACGCATATTTAAGTATTGTTTTTACATAAGAATAATTAAATATTGTTTTTATATTATAATACTTAAAATGTGGTTTTTATATAAGAATACTTAAATATTGTTTTTACATAAGAATACTTAATATTGTTCCTACATAAGAATACTTAAATATTTTTTACATAAGAATACTTAAATACTGCTTTTTGCATAAGAATACCTAAATATTGTTCTTACATGATAATACTTAAATATAGTTTTTATATCAGAATACTTACATATTGTTTTTATATAAGAATACCTAAATATTGTTCCCACATAATAATAATTAAATATTGTTTTAACATAAGAATACTTAAATATTGTTTTTTTACATAAGAATACTAAAATATTGTTCCGACATAATAATACGTAAATATTGTTTTTTACGTAAGAATACTTAAATATTGTTGTTTTCATAAGAATACTGAAATATTGTTCTTACATGATAATACTTAAATATTGTTTTCATATAAGCATACTTACATACTGTTTTTACATAAGAATACTTAAATTTTGTTTTTTACATTAGAATACTTAAATATTGTGTTTCACATAAGAATACCTAAATATTGTTCCACATAATAATACTTAAATATTGTTTTTTCATAAGAATACTTAAATATTGTTTTTCACATGAGAATGCTTAAATATTGCCACATAGAATAATACTTTAATATTGTTTCTTACATTAGAATACTTAAAAATTGTTTTTACATAAGAATACCTAAATATTGTTCTTACATAATAATACTTAAATATTGTTTTTACATGAGAATATTTAAATATTGTTTCTACATAATAATACTTAAATATTGTTGTTTTATATAAGCATACTTACATATTGTTTTTTAATTAAGCATACTTAAATTTTGTTTTTACATAATAATACTTAAATATTGTATTTTCTATAAGCATACTTAAATATTGTTTTATTAAAGCATATCAAAGTATTGTTTTTACATAAGAATAATTTAATATTGTTTTACATCAGTATACTTAAATATTGTTCTTACATAATAGTACTTACATATTGGTTTTACATAAGAATAATTAAATATTGTTTTTTACATTAGTATACTTAAATATTGTTCTTACATAATAATACTTACATATTGTTTTTAATCACGCATATTTAAGTATTGTTTTTACATAAGAATAATTAAATATTGTTATTTTACATTAGTATACTTAAATATTGTTCTTACATAACGATACTTACATATTGTTTTTACATAAGAATAATTAAATATTATTTTTTACATTAGTATACTTAAATATTGTACTTACATAATAATAATTACATATTGTTTTTACATAAGAATAATTAAATATTGTTTTTTTACATTAGTATATTTAAATATTGTTCTTACATAATAATAATTACATATTGTTTTTACATAAAAATAATTAAATATTGTTTTTTTACATTAGTATATTTAAATATTGTTCTTACATAATAATAATTACATATTGTTTTTACATAAGAATAATTAAATATTCTTTTTTTACATTAGTATACTTAAATATTGTTCTTACATAATAATAATTACATATTGTTTATACATAAGAATAATTAAATATCGTTTTTTTACATTAGTATACTTAAATATTGTTCTTACATAATAATACTTACATATTGTTTTTACATAAGAATAATTAAATATCGTTTTTTTACATTAGTATACTTAAATATTGTTCTTACATATTAATATTTACATATTGTTTTTTTACATAAGAATACTTAAATATTGTTTTTTACATAAGCATACTTGAATATAACATAAATTTAAGAACACCTCAACACACAAGCATCCTCTTTTAGAAAACATTTATTAAATGTAAAACGTAAATAAAGACATAACTGTAAGTATCGAGGCCCTCGAAATAAATGTTAGCAAACTTAGAATCAAGGAAGCGATACTAATAGCTAGACTGGATCTACAAATTGACAGATTAAAACTCAACACAGAATGTTTCATTTAACACACTCGTACGTAACTGACGCGCGTGCGCACACACACCCATGATAACATTTATGCTCAAATTCGAATGAATTACTTATTCTCAGTTTCACACCTATAGCAACATTCTGATAATACTTTATTCAACCTACGGTTTCATAATTTTAAGATTAATTTAAAAAGAGAATACAGTAATTTGAAATGAAACACGATCACAACAGATACGCAAACACAGACAAAAAGAAACTATGATCATACTTTTTTAATTTTTCCATAACCCTAATTCTAACCCTATCTTTAACCTGAAATAGTAATCACTCAAAAGATGTAAGAAAAAATTAAATGAACACGATTTACATCTAGATCTGATGTCGATTTGACGCATTTTAACAACCTCTAACACAAATATTTCTCTAAAATTATATCGCTTATTTCAATAAAATTCTTTATTATTTTCCTACAAGTGTACACCCTCCGTCAAAAATGAGGGAAAACAATTATGCTTCGCTAGTGTTAGCACTAATATTCATATAAAATAGCGTTTCAATCGGTGAAGTTGAAAAAGGAAATAAGAAAGAAAACATCTAAAACTGAAAAGACTTTACAAAGAGAAAAAGAAAAATGTATCAATCGGCATAGAAAGGAAAAAGGAAAAAAAAAGAAAACATCTCATTATGGAAATAGAGTGAAGAATTTCTTACCGGACTCATTTCAGGCGGCGGGGAGGGGGGCATGCTATATGCTTTCTCTTTTTCTCTAAACACTTGAAATGGTTTCGTCCGGCAGTTTTTTACTCGCTGACTTTTGTGTGACGGGGCGAATATATATTTATCTATATATAAATAAATACACATTTCTCTTTATCATAAGGTGGAGGATTTTACAATTTTACAATTTAATGACAATTTTTATTTTATTTGAATTTAACGTGTGCCTCGAGCGTTTGAATTACTCTGCATGTGCCCCTGAATTATAAAAGATTGACAATATACAACATTAAAAGAAAGGAAAATCAGGAGTATCGAAAGTTGTTGCTTTAAATTAATATTCTTATGAGCATTGCTCATTTTGCAGAACGCCGACTAAATAATAATTATTATCATAGGATTCCTCATAAAATCTTACCCTATAAAACTTTTGTTAAATCTTGTTACAGGGCTTTCTTATAAACAAACTAAAATAGAGTAAAATGTTGGCTTTGCTGTTTGGGGGTGTCCAGCGCCTATGCAGATCCCACGATATTATTGTAAAAAAAAAGGGGGATCTTATTAATTCAACCATTCGACTCCTCGTAATATTTTACTCGGGAAAAGTTGTTTAATCTTGGTATGGAGTTTTTTTTTAATTGCATCCTCGAATAGACACACAAAACACAACTATAGTATAGACCCGACGTTGACCAGAATGAATGAAGACACCCTTGTTCGCAGAATTGAATCCCATATTACCATTTTTATTCTTATTTTTTTAATTTCTATAATGTTCAATTGCCAAGTTATAAATAAAATAAAGTAAATTGTCGTGTTTGCTATTTGTGAATGTAGTCCACAATATTATTGTAAAAAAAAACATAATACAAAATTAATATAAGTATTGTATTTCTCGTCCAAAACTTCATTATAAACACACACCATACTGCTAACCGATCATCAACCAGTGACAGGAGGATTTGGGGACAGATACCTCAGTGCAATGCGCAAGCATCCCCGCCTTTCCATGCCGAATGAGAAATTGTTCAAATACTTCTTCACGGTGTAGCATTGCTCCGGTAAGTGCATATGGACTCTGAATTTGTTTCCCGTAATTCAGTGTGACATGCATGGCATGTTTTCCCCCCATGTTGCACATATTCGCTATTCATCAATTGTGATTAGATCACGTTCAAACAACGTATTTTATTATTACAGATCTGGGTAGGGACAAAATAGGGGCCATTGTTGTTCGTTTGTTGTCTATTCTTAGTTCGTTCTTGTTGACGATATGTCAACACCGGAAGTGCTGCAACGGCCAAGATACCTGTCATTCTGCTTTGGTCTCACATAGATATTTCAAATGCTTCTGTGTGGCTCACATTCCACTCAAGGGATTTTAGTGTCCCTATTTTAGCCACTATGTCCACTTGTATTATCTCTGATATTTGATGTGTATACTGAATAGATCATACTCGCAGCTAGAAAATATGAAAGTGCTTTTAACCTTAGACGAATCAAATAGTTTGGGAGAGATTATTTGTCACTCTATCTTATATAAATAGAGATTGTGTCGGTCTGTCCGTCACAATTTTTTTTAATGCAATAAATACATTGCGGAATTTGTCTCATTTCGAAATATCAGAGATCTTAGCTACTAGAAATGGAGAATATTGCATTAATAGTAAATAATAAATTCACAACAAATAAAACGGATACCATGACCGGAAATCGAAACCGAAATCTTGAAATCTTCAGTCTTAGCCATTTTGACTTTCTTATAAATTAAGCTTAAAACATTAACTTAAAAAATAATTGCAGCTTTAACGTGGCATTATAGTTTTATGCTTTACATCATGTTTCAAAACATGAATTCAAACATAAACGATAATAACAAATAAATAAATGAATGTGCTGTCCTTCCTCGGTCTTCTCATCCTCCTCAACCCTCTACAAATATGTTGTCTGGTGTCAGCCTAGGCCGGCACCATTAAAAAAAAAAATTTAAATAAAAATAAAAATAAAAAAATTTTTTTTTTCTTTTTTTAATTTTAATTCCTTTTTAATTTTCAAATTATTATTATTCTTTTTCTTTTTTAATTTAATTTTTTTTCTTTTAAATTTTTTTAAAAATTCTTTTTAATTTTTTAATTTTTTTTAATTTAATTTTTTTTAATTTTTAAATTTTTTTAAATTTTTAAATTTTTTTTAATTTTTTAATTTTGGGGGGGAAGAGAGGGAGGAGTTTATAGTGTTTCTTGTAATTTCTGTTTCTTTGGTTCATTTTTGCGTAGTGATAGCTGAGGCCGGTGTAATTTATTGGTGGGGGGGGATTATGACGTGATGTTTCTTGCAGTTTCTGTTCCTTGGTTCGTGTTGTGTTGTTCTTCGTGTGGTTTTGTTTTCTCCCCTTTGTAAATTCCTTGTGACTGGTTACCCTTTGTAGCTTATGCGTGTTGGTTTGCGCATTCGAGAATTTTCCTTACGATTGCAGCTGTTTTGATCATTGCCGTCCTTTGTATGGTTTCGATCGTCCCTTTGATTCCAATTTCTCCCAGTCTTTTTTCCATGTTTTTGGGGATTGTTCCTTATTATTATTATTATTATTATTATTATTATTATTATTATTATTATTATTATTATTATTATTTACTCACTAGGAGTTATCACACTGGTCATCGTCAGTGATCGCCCACTGCCAACAACCTGTGGTATTCCCTGGAGTCTGAGTGACAACAAGTCTCCTCAGACTTCCAGTATGCTCCACCTCTTTTCGTTCATCACCGCTGATGACCTTGCGGTATCGCAACAGCCACCTACCACCGATTTCCCGCTGATAAGGGCCATTGGTTCCCTCTGGGGCCCGAGTGGCAACTAGCCTCCCCAAGGTCCCAGAGCTGTCCGCGCTCTTCCAGTGGAGGTCTGGTTTGCACTTTCCCTCCTCGACTCTCTGTCCATAATTTTCGTGGCGTCAGCCTATGCTTGCGCCTCTCTCATGCGGTTGTATTTTCCCCGGTTCTGTTGTCTTGTACTTCCATGTGTTTGTTCCCATTCGTTGCTTATGTGGGTTGGTTTCCGCATTCGAGGACATTTCTCAGGATTGTAGCTGTTTTGATCATTACTGTCCTTTGTATGGTCTCAGTTATCCCTTTGATTCCTATTTGTCCTAGTCGTTTCTCCATGTTTTTGGGGACTGTTCCTAGTGCTCCTATGATTATTGGTGTTATACTGACTTTCTTCATGTTCCATATTCCTTTCAATTCTCTGGCAAGTTCAGTATATTTGCTTCTTTTTTCCGTCTCTTTGATCTTCACTCTGTGGTCTGCTGGAATGGCAAAGTCTACGATTTTGCAGGATTTTTCTTTCTTGTTGATTATTATCATATCCGGTCTCCTTGCTGTTATGGGTTTGTCTGTTTGTACATTCATATCCCATATGATTTTGTGTTTTTCGTTTTCTAGTACAGTTTCTGGTTTGTGTTTGTACCGTTTTTTTGCATATTCGAAATTCAGTTGTTTGCACATTTCCCGGTGTACTACTTTCCCCACACTGTCATGTCTGTTCTTGTATTCCCTTTGTGCTAGCTTGCTGCATTCACTTATTATATGATTTATCGTTTCGTCTCTTTGTCCACACAATCGGCATTTGCTGTTTTCCTGGGTTTTATCTATCTTTGCTTTAATAAAGTTTGTCCTAATCGCATTGTTCTGTGCGGCCGTCAGCAGAGATTCCGTTTCTCTGTTCAAGTGTCCTTTTTCTTAGCCATGCCCAGCTGTTTTCATTGGCTTCATCACTTGTGAGTCTTATAAAGCGTCCATGTAGTTGTTTTTCTTCCCACTTTTCCTTTCTTGTCTTTTTGTTTCTGGGTTCAGTGCTTCCGGAGTTGTTTGTTGGGCTGGTGTCTCTTGCTGTGGTGATCAGTCTTTCCGTGTTCTGGGTTACATATTTCTCCAGCTCTTTTTTGGTGTCTTCCATACAGTCTTCTATACTTACCAGTCCTCTACCTCCTTTATTTCTTTTCATGTAGAGTCTGTCCGTATCGTCTTTTGGGTGCAATGCATTGTGCATAGTCATTAGTTTTCTAGTCCTTTGGTCAAGGTGCCTGAGTTCTTCTTTGGTCCAGCCTATGAATGGTCCAGAGTATCTTATTAGTGATACAGCCCATGTGTTTATCCCTTTTACTAGGTTTCTGCTATATAGTTTAGTTTCTAAGAGTTTCCTTGTTCTTCGTAGATATTCTTTCATTTCTGTATATTTGATTGTGTCTGCTTCCAGAACTCCCAGGTATTTATAACTACTTGTTCTCCTAGCGCCCTCATCTCCTCTTGGTTGGGGAGTTCTATACCTTCTGTCGTCTCCAGTTATTATTATTATTATTATTATTATTATTATTATTATTATTATTATTATTATTATTATTATTATTATTATTTGATACGCAAATTACCATATCACATTGTAGTCTCAAGGGTGATTGATCACTGACAACAACCGGTGGTGTTCCCTGGAGTCTGAGTGTCAACAAGCCTCCCCAGATTTCCAGTACTATCCACCTCTTTTCCATACCCACCGCAAATGATCTTGCAGTATCACAACAGCCGTGTACCATTGATTTTTGGTTGGCAACGATCATTCGTCTCCTCTGGGATTTGGGTTGCAATAAGCCTCCCCAAGGTCCCAGTACTCTTCACACTATTCCAGTGGAGGTCTGGTTTGTTCTATCCCTCCTCGGTCTTCTCATCCTCCTTGACCCTCTACAAATATTTTGTTTGGTGTCGGCCTAGGCCGGCACCATTTTTTTTTTAATTATATTATATTATATTATACTATCACATATTATATCATATTTTTGTGGGGAATGGGTGGGAAGGTAAGGGTAAGGCTTATGATGTTTCTCGTAATTTCTGTTCATTGGTTCATTTTTGTGTGGTGTTTGCTGAGGCCGGTGTAATTTATTAGGAGGGGAGATTATGAAGTGATGTTTCTTGCAGTTTCTGTTCCTTGGTTTGTGATGTGGTGTTCTTCGTGTGGTTTTGTTTTCTTCCTGTTGTAAATTCCATGTGACTGGTTACCCTTTCTAGCTTATGCGGGTTGGTTTCCGCATTCAAGGATTTTCCTTAAGATTGCAGCTGTTTTAATCATTGCCGCCCTTTGTATGGTTAGTGCTCTCCCTCATAGTTCCTCCCTTCCTCCTTGGCCCTTTACGACTATTTTGTGTGGTATCAGCCGAGGTATGTGTCATATATATATATATATATATATATATATATATATATATATATATATATATATATATATATATATATATATATATATTAGTGAAATAAAAACTGAATTGTTTTACATTTGGTTATTGGGGAAGTGGTCATTTAATCAGTACCACTGGAGAGACATGAATTTAATAACTGTTCTGTTTTTAAATCTCCGAAAAATTACATGGTTAATAGCTGATTATCCCCGTTTAATATTTCACAATTTAAGTTAAGGTCTCCTGTTTTTGTTTCACTGTTAGATACTTGAATCCCCCTTTTTTATTTGTGAATTTTCCAGCGGTAAGTCAGCTTATGCAAGTGCTAAGTCTGCAATATTTTGGATTTAGTTAGTATCCCAAGGAATTTAAACTGCATTTTCTTTCTTTGTTTAAAATCACTCAAAGCTTATTTAGACATATGTATATATATATATATATATATATATATATATATATATATATATATATATATATATATATATATATATGAAAATAAATGATAAAAATTGGATAAAGAACGATGCGTATTAATCATAAAATAGTTCAAGCAAGAAATATACAGATAAAGTTTTAGGAATAGATTATATATATGTTATTGTTTATTATCTATGTACGTATACGTTTCGTCCTTAAACCGGGACTCATCAGCATAGAGATATGACTATTCACTACCGGTCATGCGATTCGAAACCCCGGACTACAAGTATTTTTTCAACTCGAAGCCGACATCTTTAACCGCTCGGCCAATTTTAAATAGCGAATAAACGATGATAATTTTAACACTTTATCGGCGGGCTTAACGTCTAAGCATTCTACTTCTTTTTAAGGGAAGGAACGATGCATTATAAAGCAAGTGACGTCATGATGTGTTAATACTACCATTACAGAGCTCTACTTTTTCGAGGAGCGACAAATATATATATATATATATATATATATATATAACTTTATTTATACAAACAGTATTTGCTACATATATGCATACATGTTCAAGCTGCGATCTCGTTCGCAATCCAGCTTCTTCGGGCCATTTTAAAAACTGAACTAAGACGAATAGAAAAAAAATACACTCTTGCAAATCTTTTTGCTTTTTGGAGAGGAGAAGGGTAGAGAGAGACGGAGAGGAATATTAGGGGAGACGAGGTAATTATTTGTCTCTAGGTTGCGAGAATTATGCCAAAGCGACCCCTGGCTGATATTAAAACGCTGGCCAATGCGGGCTGTAGTAAAATTAAGAATACTAATTGCCATAATGTATTATTTGGATCATTCGGACTACTATTCTCATCTTGGATTTTATTCTCACAACGTTTCGGCTGATGTAATCTCCAATCTTCATCATATACATTTTGTCAAACTCGGAAATCTTCATATCGAACTCGGAAATCTATACGGAATTTCTAACTGAGCCATTTATTTACTCCACGGAGGTGGATTGTTCTTGTTCCATCAGCCATGATCGAGTAGATGTCTTAAGTAAAGAATTTTATTTTATTCCTATTCCGAGTTCGACAAAATGCACATGAAGAAGGTCAAGGGTTACACCGACCGAAATGCTGTGTCCTTTTCTCACAGAAGAGACTTGCTAGTCTTCCTCTATTCTATCGTTAGTTGAATAGTAGGTGCTTGACTGAGCTCCAATCTCTAGTTCCCCCATAAAACATTCACAGCAATAACTTGTCTAGCTACAAACACTGCTAAGAACTTTCCTTTCTCCTTCTGTGTATCTAAAAGCAAAAGCAACTTCCATGAACAAAGTTTCTTTCCTAGAAATTTCCATCTGTGGAACAGAATACCATGGCGCTGCTTCCCAGCTAACTACAACATGGTCGTTTTCAAGTCCAATGTTAACAATTACTTGTCGAGCCATTATCTTAAATAATCAAATTTCCAATCCTCTCATAGTGTTGTTCATCGTCCACCTGACAATATCATTAACCCTTATCCTCGAGTGGTCTCCGGTCCTTGATAAGTGGTGGTCTATTAGTATGATGAATAAAATAAACATCCAAGATGAGAAAAGTAGTCCGAATAATTCAAATAATGCAAATTATCAATCCTCATTTGAAAATTTTCGAAACTAATTATAATATTTAAATAAAACAGCTCTCTCCAGGAGCTAGACTAAAAGTCGTCCTTTTGGGCGGTTTTTTAGCTAATAGTTTGGCCAAGATCAAAGTGTAGTATCTGTTCCGATGGATACTGCACCCCATAGACTGGTATTGTCTTGGCCTTCGTGGCTTGATTTACGCCAGTCTATGGGTCTGTCCTGTGCAGTTCTAGGAGGTCCACCCTCCCAAGCTTTGCCTCCCCTCTTTGGGGAGGAGTAAGTTTATTACTTACTGCCTGAGGCGCCCCTACCGGGGAATGCCGACCGGGCTGCCCAGTCAATTTTTTATGGCCAGAGTGCTCACTTCTCGGGCGCTGGCTTTTCAAGCCCCACTTTCCCGACCTTACCTTGTGTCACATCTTACCTTGTGGGAGTAAGATAAAAATGGCCTTGTGCTTAACATTCTGAAGAGGAGATTGATAATACAAAGGAAATCGTAAACGGACAACCAATCTTAGATTGACCAAAAGATTGAAGATTAACAATTAACTTCTTATTGAAAATGAAGTGTCCCCAAATGTTTTCTTTCTTTTTTTACATACGTCCATTGCCAATCGGTTTGAAATGCTTAAGTTTGAAATAGTATGTTCATAGCTAAACGCGCAGATTGAAAGGACACATCTTGTTATTTAATGAGTCGACCCAGCATGAATGAACGCTCAATTAAACGATTCCATTCATTGATAACTTACAAACAAATCTTTACAGACAGGCTGTCATTGAGTGTCGATACACCGTATCATGTGACGCCTATTAACCAATCAACGTCACGGACAATATACGATTACGCCGCTGGGGGCAGGAGCCACTGTAGAGTTAATTAATTTTTTTTTCACTTATCAATTATATGACCCGAACGTAGATCTTCATAAAACTCTTTTATGTCGTGCAATGGTAAGTATCACTTAGACTTCATAATTACTATGCTATTAATTATTTGGAGATATATTTCTTCCATGTTTTATATTAACTTTGATCCAATCATTCTCGTGTGCGTATCTATATTATACTTTCTCTATATACTTAGTGTATCCGTGGAAGATTCCACGTAATTAGCATATCATAAATAGGTGCCGTAAGTCGATAGTGATAATGGTATAATATCAGAGCCGACATTATCTACCATCTAACCCCCTACCTGAGAGGTGGGGGAGGGGACAACCCTGTTGGAGCAGTAGGGGTGGTTTCAGTAACTCTCTGGAGGCCTCATTAGCTTTATGGATCTTTCGTAAAAGAGCTTCGCGAAGAAATAAAATACCCCGGCCACCCAAAGAAAGCAGACAAAATGCAAGTTGTAGTGAAAAAAACGTTTTGTTCCTCACTCAATAGGATGGAATCATGGGCATTCCTATTACAGGCCAGACAATCATGCAACTGGGGTCTTTTATTGGGGGCCATGTGAATTTTCTTAAATATTCGATATAGAAGGTTCAAACAAAGGGAACATTTCCCTATGAGATTAGTTTGATGTTTTTATGTGTTTTACATACCAAATAATAAGAACCACAATGAGCTAATTGATAGATTTTACAGATATTGACAAATTCCTATGAATGAAGAGACAGGTAACTTTGAATAAACAAAGGCAAATGCATATTTCAATGAGTGATTTTTGTTTTAATGCGGGATTTTTTTAGACAATTTGTACTTATTTCAAAAGATCATGACTTGTATATTGCGGTTAAAAAATGGATTTGCACCGGTTGATGATATCAAGCAGAGAAACATAGTTTGTTCAAATGTGATATGTGTTTTACTAACCAAAAATGTAAACTGTCCTCATTTTGATTGTTTTCAACACAACATTTTGGCTATAGTCTTCATCTTGTGAGATAAATAAAAAAAATAATCCAAATAAATAAATAGATAAATAAAAAAAAATAACCCCAAAACAAAATTCAAACTAAAATTTTAGCATCCAAATCACTAGTGTGATATTGTAGTCGATTAATCTAATCAAACAGATTCACTGAAATGGAAGATGAAATGAAATAATACAATGTTTATAGATTAAATAGACGGTTTAGTTAGCGAATACTTTTAAATATATTTACATAATCGAAAAGCAAGTATAAACCATTTTAATAACCCAAGGCTTATTTTCAACTGTATCAAATTTCTTGAATAAAACTTGATTAGTCCGATTATTGTCACAAATAACTGCAATTACATGACCGTTCGAAAGATTGACTAAATCAACAACATTTCTAACATTTTTAAACAAAAATTCTGAATTTAGTTTGGCAACTGGGATCATCTTAATCAAAAACTTTGGTCCACCATGTAAACATTTGATCATAATATCCAATAAAGTTTTTACTAATGCTTCTTCAGAATCTTTGGCAACATCAAATATGTTTCCCCCCTTGGTGTTGTAAACTCACTTTAACATAAACTTCATCAACTAGGATGATACATTTTTTTTCTGTTTCTCTGACAGTTTGCTAAACACATCACCAAGAAAATTCAGATCATCCACTTTCGTAACTTTTGAGGTCATATTCATTAGTGTTTTCATACTGGGTAATTTGTAATGATCTCGAAGTTTGTTATAAAAAGACCGAGATGTGGCAAAATATTCAAATGCTCGGACAAACATTTCCGACTCGTAAACGTTTTTGCCAACTATTGGTAGTGACATAACTTCGATATGTTGTCTCAAAACCTGTTTCTCTAGTTCAATTTTCAAGTTACTAAGGTAACGAATTGCTTCCTCAATTTGAGACCAATGTTGAAACTTATTTATTCTGGTTTTTTTTCAACAGGAATATGTGAGTATACTTGCATGGTTACATTCAAACGTTAAGTTTTCAAAAAATTTTAATTTAAAAAATCGAAAGACTTCCAGTAAAAAAAATGACAAGACTGGATGAACTGTTGACTGTTAGATTTGTAGCAGGTAACTGCTGGTACAAAATCATGATGGTCAATATCAGCACACAAATTTGTAAAATTATCAATTCTATCTTTATCTAAGAAATGTGCAAACTCATCATTTTGTACACTTCGCACAGAAGTGGAACTTTTTTTTGTTGTCCTTGGTTTTGGTATTGCAAATTATTAAATATTGATGGAGGTCATGCTTTTCCCATAACACAGTTTCATAACCAGGTAGAAAATGCCTTTCACAAACAACAGTGTCTGAGTGATTAGGAGTGTCGCTCTTGGTATTACCTTTAACCATTTTTCTCTCTCATCTTGATCTTCTGGGAAACGAAACACTCGGACCTTATTTTGCTCATTATAATTGCCTTGATAGGCTGTCACACAACACTTTTTGACGATTTTGAGAAATATTCAACAAATTATTTTAAACTAAAAAAAAAGTAAAAGTGATACTTCGTCAATGAACAGAGCTGTTTACATGTAAATAAAACAAAATTCAATTCTGACTTTTAACAGTATACGCACGAACTTATAATCCGAATGTCAATAATGATAAAACAACAGAACCTCAGCTGAAATAAATTTGATGAGTTACAATTTTGATCAAAATCCATTGCATGATTGTTATTCTAGAAAATTCTAAAATTTAAGGCTTACGCTTAAGGGATATTAATAAGAAATTGAAATTCAGGGAATCTTGCTTAATTGGTGTCTAATGACTATAGATCAAATTCGATGCAAATCCGATATATTTTCATTTTCAAATGTGAGCTCGTTCCCATATTATGACCCCTAAACACCCTTTAAAATACTCTAAAGAATCTGAAATTTGGGGAATATTTATTAATTGATATATAATACATATTGTTAAAATTTTACAAAAATTGGAGATATTTGAATTTTCACGAGGGGCTTCCATCTCCGTTTTACCCTCTTTGTATAGAACAAAATTAAACAAAATATAACCCACATTCTGGCACCTTACGCCTAGCAGCTGTTGATTAGTTTAGAAGTGAATCCTGTACATACAAATATATAAACATATCTAAGTTTATAAAGATAGAGATAGAATATACTTTTAGCTTCGTAGCGAGTCACGGGAATTCAATGGCTTCATTAGAAATTACTATCAAATATAATAAACCACATTTTAATTTAATTTTATTTCAATGTGAGACGTATGACAAATAGAGATACAAAATAAAGCAGGCGTGGGAACAGACAGGAACCGACTAATAGAAAGATGGTGGTGAACAATTGGAATGTTTGATATTCTATTTCTACTATTTTGTAGCGACCACGTGTTAGGGTTTCTTTTCAAACTGGCGGTCGTTATGGTGTGTGTTGTGTTCCTCTATATACACACGAGGGTCGGAAATAAACGAAGAAAAATAGTAATTATTAGGAAACCGTTGGTTGTACATCTATATACATTTATTTCTCATCAAGACAAACATAAGAGGGGCATAAGAAACATAAATGCATAAAGGGTTCAAAATAACAAACGTAGTTACTAACGTTAAAAGGCTACATTAATCGCCCCAAGCACCATCAAAACTACACGTATCATCAGGGTAAACAAATAGAGAGATATAAGGTGAGCAATGTATAAGTAATGTAGACTTAGTTTGTTGAGGTTCTGAGAACGGATATCTGCGACAAGTAAAGGGTTGTGTCTCAAGACGACTCCTAAAATAATTTTAATGGTGTCTGACTGATTACGGGGTCAGAGTTGTGAAACCCATGCTAAGGTGGAAAATGCCAGACAGGGAAAAGGCTTTCAAAATCCCCTACGTGGAGTGGAATTATATTTGAAGGGTTTCCAGAATTAGGGAGTGCATTCTTCCGTTTGCCAGCATGATTCAGGGAAGATAACTTGTATATAGTTAAAGGGAGATAACGTTTGTATACTTTGATCCAACAGGAGTTTAGACATACATGCGGGTATAGAGGGGCAGATAGAATGAGATAGGAGGAGATTAGGACAACCTTTATCATGCTTATTAGATTCATAGAAAATGTAGTGGTTATCAGTATTGATATCGAGATTATTCTCCTAAATATGATCCATTTTGACATGTGAGGCTTAAACAGGAAACACCCAAATGAGAAGTTGTTGGACCTCTGATGTTAATGAGAATTGAACCCTAGATAAATAACACATATAGATTATCAATATTTGACCAAATCACAAAGGTTTTGAGGCCCTCTAATGAAAGCTTGACTCAATTAATTTACAACTATTCTAAGTCCATAACTTCAGTCATGTAAGCTATTTCCACGCGCTTTCATCATAGCAGTATATTTTTATTGCTTTCAATTATTTGGAGTACGACCTTATTAAAAGCCTAATAATATGTTAGTATTATGAAAGAGCGCGTATATATATATATATATATATATATATATATATATATATATATATATATATATATATATATATATATATATATGAAATTAAAATGGAATAAGCGGAAGACCTAAAAAGCTCAACGTTTCGCCCAAATGTTATATGGGCTTTGTCAAGAGCGAACGAAAAAATGCAATAAATGACAGAAGACGAGAAAGTCTATAAATTATGAGAAATATATATAGTGGTAGGGTTCATGTAGAGAAGGAAGATATGTAAATGTCAAAGATAAATAAATAGCAACAAAAAAAAATAATGTGTTATGTTTATAGTACCCAATGTATTTTATACAAAACTCCAGAAGAAAAGCTCTGCAGATTCACTCAAATCTCAACCAACCAACCCTAATAACAACTCCATTTACACAAAACAAAATAAACTAGGCATAAACATAACACAATTAACTTCAGCAAGTATTATAAATTTAATCAAAACATCTAAACTTAACACTACACCTAATGTCAAAGCTGGCATATACTCCATCCCGTGTCTAGATTGTAATAAGATCTACATAGGGGAGACGCAGCGTAGTCTGGACAAGCGGATTTATGAGCATAAAAGAGCGATTAGAACCAACAACACGCCTAACGCCTTATATGCTCACACTATGGAGTATGGGCATTGTTTTGACTGATAAATCTACTTTAATCAAGATAATACATAATAAATCAACACGTCGACTAATTGAATCTGCACTCATAGCCCTTTCCACAAACAAAATTAAACAAAGAATGGGCTTCTACTTTATCTCCTAACCTATCAAAAGCAATTGTTCATGAAAATAAGATATATCTAGACACCGGTTGATTCCCTGAGTTTTGAATTGTCTTCCTTTGGACACCCTTTCTACTTTTTATTCTTTCTTTTCTTTCCCGCTACTATTTTTTTTTTTTTGCTATGTATTTATCTTTGACTCTATACATATTTACATAGCTTCCCTCTCTACATGAACCCTACTACTATATATATTTCTCATAATTTATAGACTTTCTCGTCTTCTGTCATTTTTTGCATTTTTTCGTTCGCTCTTGACAAAGCCCATATAACATTTGGGCGAAACGTTGAGCTTTATAGGTCTTCCGTTTATTCCATTTTAATTTCATACCGTCGGATTATTTTATCCTTATATATATATATATATATATATATATATATATATATATATATATATATATATATATATATATATATATATATATATATATAAGACTAGTCGAGATAGAAGACTAGTCGAGAGTGTTCGACGAACGTATTCGGAACTTTGCATTAGAGCTTTTTGACAGTCTATTTTTAACATCCCCGAAAGTGCTCAACTTTAATTTCTTAAAGGGGCTTAGTATAATATTTATACATAAATATTAAATTATTAATACCTACAGAAGCTAGCGTTTCAAGCTTATTGCTCTCATCGGTGCAGGAAACAATTTCAGACGATCGGAAGCTGCGAACCCGGTTCACAGAGTCAGCCTAGAATCTGCAAGCAGTCGCCATATCTACTCGACCAACGGAAACTGTCACGTAATTGAGAGAAATTAAGATCTATATGTACCTAGAAGCGGGCACAGATAGAAGATTAGTCGAGAGTGTTCGAGCTTTTTGACAGCCTATTTTTAAAATCCCCGAAAATGCTCAACTATGCGCTTTTATTTCCATACTATACACTTAAGAGTTCATTAAGGATACCAAGGTTTCTCGTCACTAGATTCGCAGACCAGAGTCGTCGTCAGCCTCTGAGAGGACGCAGTTCTGGAAAAATCCTATAGCACTATGTATATATATTTCAGCGAGTGTGTGAGAGGGGGCTTATCTTTAAATTTGTATTCAAATGTATCAAAATGTTGATGAGTTTATTAATGTATTTCTGATAATTGGATGATCCATGAAACTGCAGTAAAGTGTTAAGATATACCACATTTATTTATTTTTTATTGCCTATTATGCCATGAGAAGGACTTTAGTGAAATTTCCAATGTGCTTCCCAGAAAAGCGTACGGGGATTTGGGATCATTTTTAACAAGCCATTGGGTGTATCACATTAATCTACCTTGTGTAAACTAGAGATTTAATTACTCTGACACATACGAAAATTTCATCTGTCTATTTTCTTCGGCCATTTTGAGCGGCTACATATTTAAATGTTAACATTTTAGACATTGGAATAGTCCAAACATAATTAGGGTGAAATGTTGAATTTAACAAGTTTACTCACCCCACCCATATCTAAACTCATAAGCACCGTCCTATTATTATGGGACCAACGGTTGGTCTGTCTTAAAATCTATCATCATAAATAGAGGTGTTTCAAAAGCGGTACCGAGTAACGGAGAACAGTTCCAGAATACACAATGGGAAACGAAACATGCAGACAGAGACGGCCCACCGAGGAGAAGTCTGTCTCGGGACTTCTGTCAGTCGTAGATCTGGTATACCATGACTATGGCATAGAAAATTTAGTGTTTGCCAGCGGTCCTGTCGAGGCGTTCACCTACGCCGGGGCGCTACGGGTTCTCGAAAAGGTCGGAATCTTACAAAAGGTGAAGCGTTTTGCCGGCGTCGGTACAGGAGGTCTCGTAGCTTCGTTCCTCGCGCTCGGGATGGACTCCAACGACATCCAAGAAGCTTTCAACAAACACTTGGACAACATGCTCGTCGACGACCAACTTGGATACGAGAATTTCCCAGAAAGCTTTGCAGAAACCTACGGCTGGAACTCCGGCACAAAATTTTTCGTTTGGTTCTCCCTGCTTCTCGAATCGCTGTCCTTTAATCCCGATTTGACGTTTATACAGTTATTTGAGAAGACTGGTAAAGAACTCTGCCTTGTCGTTACCAATGTCGACAAGCAGACAATGGACTACTGCCACCCGAGAATTACGCCAGACCTTCCGATCAAGCGTGCCGTTTTCATGACCATGTCTGTACCTGGTATGTTTTCACCCCTAAGATATGGTCCCGGGATGTGGAAATGTCTTTATACTGACGGTAGCATGATGTGCAGTTACCCGATTAAATCTTTTGATAGTTGGTTACTTTCAATGGATTATGAAAATTCTCTCTTGAACCAGCTAGAATCGCCCGATCATTACCAACTGTGTGAGAAGCTTGGTAACTTCAAAAACGAACACACGCTTGGTTTCTTCCGAATTGGTAAGTTTAAAGAGAACCTGTATGAAGCCTTCATCACTCGCCTAAAAAAAGGCGGTGCCGATTTAAGGATTCCCGACACGCAACTAGCAGTCGAGTACAAAACTGCCTCCCAAAACCGGAGAGCTACAACTGACAAGTTTAATCTCCTGCGTAAAACCAGTGCGACGTTACTCTCCCTGGCTAACGGCCTTCAAGACGAGCAGGGAACCGTTGAGATTGACTCATTTGCGCAGAAGATCTACGCGGATAAATCCCTCCGTAAGTCTTCTGTTCTGTTCCCGGAGTTTGGAGAGAACACGGCGAGCGTAAAAGATTTTCTCGTGAAAATTAGCGATGGTGATTCGAAGCTGACTCTGACTGGCTTGAAAAAGGCCTTGCATCGGAAACTCTTGTCGTTGCTGGACGAATACTCTTTTCACACCAAAAGTAGCATCACCAACTTGTCTACGTATTTCGCGACCATATTCGAAACCGTGCACTATTCTACTATGAATCTGTCGGTATGCGACTATGATCGAAGTGTTGGCATTTTATGCGGACATATTGGCAACCATGATGTCTACTTAGACGAAGACGATCAAAAATACCTTTACCGACAAGGCTGGAACGCCACTGTCACTTATCTCCGCCTCAAGATTTAAATCTACGATGTAAGAATTGTTTTCCGTTGGGCTTAACCGATCGTTTATTTATTGAACTAAATGCAATTAACTGTTTTACTGATTGAATCTTACAGAATTTATATTAATAAATTGTTCGTTTTGCAAGTTTTCTGTGCTTGGTCTTTTTCTTTAACTAAATCTTATACAGTAAAGATATTGGTATTTCTATAGCTGAGGATCCATATCGGTCCGAATATTTCCGTTTACGGAAGTGGCCGAATCTTTGTCGAACGGTTTATTAGTACCGACATAAAATTAAACCCATTTTTCCTTAAGGTTGTCTCAGTTTAACACTCATTTTTTTTTTTTGGGGGGGGGGGGCTGCAATTTTGGTTGGCTTTTCTTTTTCGGCTTTCAAATCGTAAATAGGAATTTCCGTATTTCGCAATCGGGTACATTCGGATCGATCCCAGCTATAGAAGCACCAAATTGTTGCCAAGAAAATTGTAATATTTTAATAAAATTATGGGAAGGGTAACTTTCAGATTCTTTTGAGTTTCAAGAATAGTTAGCTTCAAAGTAAATATTTATATTAACAAGATCTCGAACTCCATGCCTCTACATGTACAGAGCGGCCTGAAGATCTTGTTAGCCTCTCCCCTACCAAAAACAGGAATACGTAATACATCAACACAAAACCCGTGTCCTAGATTCAACTTGCTAACTGTAAAAACGAACAAGACATGTAATGGATTCAGTTTATTCACTTTCATTGAGTGCCACGCATCGAAAAGGTCTGTCTGAACAGCGTTTACGTGACACATTATTCTGGCCCATAGCCTGTAATAAAAAAAAAACTGCTTTGATGATTGTTCCTCTATTGTTACTGTCTTGATAGTGGTAGAAAGGTTTTCGAACCACTCCATACATTTGTACAAACGTAAAGTGTCGAAAGCACTTACACCTAAAATTCTGTGTAGCCGTTATTTATTTATTTTTTTTTTAACTTCAAATGGCGCCCTTTTCTCTGTACAAGGCTGCATTCCCTTTTAAAACACTTCGCTAATCTTATAAATTGATTCACATTGCCTTTGTATTGTTCGTTTATCTTATGGCGTCTGCTCTTTGGCTAGATCAATAGATAAGTTCAACCTCCGAGCAAGACTCCTTCTTTGTCTGTAAAACGCCCCCCACTCCGGTTAAATAGTTGCTAAGAGGGAATGAATTAAGGAAATATTTCTTTATAGAAAATCACATCTTATAAATGTTCATTCTTTGGAACGGAACGTTCATATTCGCTTTGGTGGAATACGAAGGATGCTAAGATTAGTTTAGATAAACAGCATGACCACACGTACTTTGGAAGTACTTGTGCCTAATTTGTAAAGAAATTTGCTTTGCAAATTTTATCCTTACGTGTTGAGTGCTTCAACTTTAATACCCGGCTTATCTTAGTATTATATAAAAGTATGCATTGTTCAATATTAACGTTATATTTTTTTTTTTTTTAATTTTTTTTTTTTTACAGAATAGTTAACAATCGTACCTCATTTTATAAATTGGTTTCAAAATACTCAAACTCATTCTTTACATAGAGGTGTATTAACTATTCTGTACTTTCACCCCTTTTCTGCATTAACTATAGTAGTGCATAATAACTTTTCCGACAAAACTGCTTTCAGTATTAAGTTTTTTGGGGGGGGTCATTTCAAATGCATGGTGTGGTTCGAAAGTTTTTTTTTTTGTTTTTTTTTTTTGTTTTAACATAGTTTACCCCGAACAAGGCAGTCACCACTGTAGACGTAAGGGGCTACTGGGGTGAAGGTTTGGGGGGGGGGGTCAACCTAAATTGGGACCTTCGCAGCAAGATGTCTGTTTACATTAGTTTTAAATTTCTGCAGGGAGGGAGTTCCAGAGTTCAGCAGCTCGAGGAAATAAGCTTTTGGAGTAGAAAGCTCTTCGGCATCTGGGGACCTCCACAGTGTATGGATGAGATTTGTCGGGTTGGTCTAGTGACTCTACGTCGTGCGAGTACCAGAGCAAGCTCATCAGAGCACAATTCATTGAAGTACTTGTAAAACCGGCACAAGGAAACAACATTGCGGCGATGGGGCTGGAGCTTGGTGGATAGTGAAGGACCTATCAAGTTGGCGACTTTTTTTTTTTTTTTTTTTTTTTTTGACCTTGTCTAAGAGGGAAAGACTAGTTTTATCCCCTATCAAAACGGTAGCAATAGAGGAACAATTCAAGCAGTTTAAAATATCGCGTGTACATTACTAAAATGGTCTTCATATAAACCTTCTCTATGCCAGACAGTGTACAATAAACTAAATCAATCACATGTTTCTTTTAATGTTTTGTTTGGCTGTTTTTTTAAAATAATCTGAATCTAGAACCTGTTTTGTATTGGTGCATTACATTTTTTCGTGGGGGGGGGGGCCTACCAAGACTACATGATTACCCTGTACATCACATAATACAGTTAATTCAACCATTAAAATCTTGTAACAATTCTTGGATTCTTAAATCGAAACTCGTCTACCTACAACCACTGTAAATAATTTTCATTTCTTCCTCTGTACTTAAAACTAAACAATGTCCATGAGCAAAGTTTATTTTCAAGAACAGCTTGTCTATAACAATATCACGAGGCTGCTCCCCAGTTGACTACAACATGGTCTTTATCAAGTCCACTGTAAACAAATTATTGTGGGTCCGTCCTCTGAATCAAATTCTGCCCAGTTTCAACCATCGTTACCAACCCTCAAGGTGTTTGTCTCACCTGCCACTCATTAACCCTTATCCTCGAGTGGCCTTTGAACCTTGATAAGCGGTGACTCGGTACATTTTTAATGAATCTGAAAAATATTTAGTCTGTTACGCTTCCCTCAATTTTATTAAATTCCTTCAATTTTCTTATTGTCTAATGCATTTTCATACTATATTTAATTTTCAGAATTTAAAATATATCCCGAAACTATCATATAAGGTAACAATTTATTTAAAAACCTTTTATAGCTAGTTTTCCGTACATCATTTTGTTTCTAATCACTATTTTTTTCAAAGGGTGTGCCAAGTAGTGACAGTAGTTTGCCCCTGAACGTTCCATTTCTACAGATGAATTTTTCACTGTTTCAACAACTTTTTCTTCCGATAATAATGGTATGACTGAGACTTGGTCTTATTTAAATTAGTAAAATAAATAAAATAAACTGAATAGTTGAGACTTCTCTTTCAAATAAAACATTAAAGTGATATTTTTAAATGCATTTTTTTTTTTTTTTTTTCAAAAATGTGGCTCTACTTATATCCAAGTAATTTCTGTGTTCCGTTCACACATTTAATAAGTGGTCAAATACTCGCTGAACTATGTGCAATAATACATTAACTAGTAACGTTACTGGTTCGTACAGTTACCACCCCCCACCCCCGCCTCCGCTTGTATTTTAAGCAAAACGTCATTATTTTTTAACAAACGTTAAAGCGACTAATTAAAACATTAAAAAATTTATTTGTATTCTATTTTAACAGAAGTACATTTTTCTGTGACTTAAATTACAAACTGTGAATTCGTTTTTAAATGAGGCGATTTTTTTTTTTTTTTTTTTGTATTTTGAAGTTATATATATTAGATAAGCTACAAATGTTATATTTGTGTACATGATTCACTACTGAACAAATGAACCTATCATGCATTTTGGAACACAGCTTCTCGTTGTGAGGGTGGACTATATTTAGTTTCATGCAAATAGGGAATGGAAGACCTTCGTGAGAATTCAGATACCTTCCGATTTTTTAAATTTTAATGGTTATATATCGATTTTATAAATATTCCCTGAATTTCAGTTTCGTTTACCTTACATTTTAGACGTTTTCTAAAATCAAAATGGCGTAATAAATTCTGATCAAAATTGTAATAAGGATTCTAGATACAAGAATTAGTAACATATCTTTATTTTAATCTTCATAAGAGGGCGTAAGTGATGCAAAATCGTTCCGTTCGGGAAGTAATTATATTCCTTGTATGGATATGTGAGTCTTGTATGGATATGTGAGTATCTCGTATTGGTGATAAATAATAAACCCGAGAACTCAATTGTAGTGCAAGAGCATATATATATTTTATTTAGAAAATACAATTATACTTCCATCGTACGGGACCCGAGTTTCGCTAATCTACTAACGACTAGCAAGAAAAAAGGCAACGTTGTTATCGACCATATAAAAAGGTTTCGTTTTTCATCTACAGCTTATGACAGTTGGTTTTTCTTGTTTGATTCGCGAAACCCGGGTTTTTTATGGTGACATTAGTTGTTTAAGTTCATTGCTTTTGAAAAAAAAGATGGTGCTGGCAGTAAAACCTCGGAATTCATTTTTTTCAATGAACGATCTGTTAGGTACTTATTCTCCAACCCCATTTGAATTATTTACAAGGTTTCAGCGAGTTCTGTTCGCTACGTAAGTTTATCGTAAATCGGTGTTAAGACTTTAATTTCGAACATCGGTTTACATATTTAAAAATAAAAACTGGCCAAAGATAGCAACAACAAAAACAATTGACAAAAGAATCTTAATAGATTCGCCATTATTAAACTTTTATATTTTTCATTGATGTAAATATCGGGCGAGGAAAATTATTGCTGAAATCGTATCTTTCGTTCTACATCGGTAATCATAGATTTGCGTTGCCTTCCGATCCGTCTTGTTTTTTTGATTCTGTATTATGCCTAAGAAATGGGAGGGGGGCATAATTGACAGTTTCTATCGATTTCCTTCCCAATACTGTCTACAATGTATGATAAAAGTCCCCCTCCCGGGTGACCACCTGTTTTATTTTTCCCCAAGGAGGACTTCGTGGTCAATGAATGCATAAAATAACCAAAAAATAATAGTAATTTTAAAGAATCTCTCTCATGTACACTCGTGGGTTTTATTTCTAGTTACTTGAGAATGATGTTGGCATTAACACCGTTACAAATAAGTATCTTAGTTGTTACGTCAATCATAACTCCAACGTTGGCGACAGGTGATTCTATAAAAATTCTAAAATAATACGAGATTTAGCTAGTTTATTTTGCTTATTTTCGTAAATACAGTTCAATTACATTAGTTTGACCAGAGAGTTCGTTGAGTTTGTTATTTTTTTTTTTTACTTGAATATTTTGTTTCAAAGATTCAAATATCTTATTTTAAATTAGCTTTAAAATTTGTTTACACGTAAAATCGACATGTTATTTACGGTATAGATTTAATCGATCATTTTCGACTATATAAACTCGAATTACATAAATTACTTTCTGATTTACCCCGTTTCCGGCATTCCCCCCCCCCCCATTTGTTATAAGATTAAAAATTGAAAATAAAACAATTGTCAGTTATTGGATTTGTGGACGAGCTAATTTTAAAGTAATTTTTAAACTATCCCTCTGCTAGAATCATAGTTTATAGGACTAAGTCAAGTATTATTGTTTATTTTAGCTCCTAATCCAAATAAAAACTAATTAACGAGCATACTACTATTTGTATCGATGAACCGTTAATTTTTGCAATCTAAAACGTAAAAAGATGGAGAATTGTTAAGTAAACATATATTGAATTATGTTACATTAGGCATCCCTCAATTGTCACTCAATTTGTAAAAAAATATTTAAGATCTTTTAAAGCTAAAGTAAATAAATAAATAAATGTACAATCCTTTGGTATTTATCTCGCTGCTGTAAGGTGTGGCACAAGGCCGGGAGAATATGTTAGCGCACAAGATGTGGTGTATTCCAGCCCTTAAAATTTGCCTGTGAGGGTGCCTCAGGCGGTTTATAGCTAACTCCTTCTCAAAAGCGAGAAGGGCAGGTCCGGGAGGGGGGGGACATAACGCTGAACAGACAAATGCATCTGTCCGACAGAAAAAAAAGCCACCGAAATGGTCCAGTTTCTGTCGGACTGATTGTCGAGGACTGTCTTCGACTGCTCGGCATAAGAAGGAAGGCGACTTTCTTCGCGTGTAAATCTGCAATACTCAAAACAAAATATAGGTCGCAACCGGATGTGTGACAGAATTAATTACAAACCGGAAGTAATTTTATACGTCGCCGAGGAATTGGAAATCTCGTAAGCGAAATCTAAATATAAATATACTTGACAAATTTCTTTAAAAAATGATAAATATACTTTACAAATTTTCTTAAATGATAAAATATACTACAAATTTCTTTAAAAAAATATGATTAATATACGACTTTACACATTCTTGATGATAAAATGAAAAACTTTTTTTTTTAATTCGTACAATATATTTTTGCAAATGAAAGAAATAAAATGAGATTTATTAGTTGAATAACAAATAAAATTGATAAATTAGTCAAAGTTGTAATTTCGAGTTGTAATTACTTCCGAACCCCAACCGGATATAACATACAAGCCCGAAACGCAAGTAGCCAACACGCTTCCGGTTGCTTAGAAAATCTCCACCTTGGGACGTTAAAGGTCGCCTGCAGTCAGCAGCACTGAAAATAGCTATTTTTGAAGGGGCATGTCCACGTCCCGGTCCGTAATAACTAGATGTGAGTAGTATATAAACTTTAATTTGTTTTCCGTTAGTCCTAATCTGTTCTTCTGCCTCGCCATTGAAAATTTCGACAGAAAAAAAAATGTTAAGACTTCTCTTTTCCTCAATTAAAAATGAAAATATTCTTGTCAACGAAATATTTCTTTCGGTCTGACTGAACAAAATGAAACAGCAAGTTAAAAAAAACTTATTTTTAGGTTCGGCTTTGAAAGTAAGATCCAATAAATAATCTGTTGCAACCGGAAGACTGGATTATCTTCCATCGTTTATATTTATTAGGTGACAATGTAAAACCAATCGGATCTAATACATGAACTAAAAGGTGTCACGTCACGATCGTACATCTGTACATCAGATAGACTCCCGATCAGTTAGTCAATAAAAACATTTTGAGCATTTGTTGAAATGAAAATTAGTTAGCATTTGTTAAAGGTATCCAGAGGAGTTATATTGTAAAAAAAATATATGAGAGAGAGACGGTCGTACCTGTTCAGTGAGTGAGGCCTTAGGGAGGGGGAATATGATACCCAACGGAGCAAAGTTGGACAAGGCCATTCTTAGCTGGGGGGGGGGGGGTACGTAGTACAAAAACCTATATCTAGGTTCTGCGTTTTCTCATTCTGCGCGAACAGTTGTGGCGGACATTTCAAATTCAGTTTTTGTACTTATATCGACAGACTCTCTTACGAGTGAGATATTTCAACTACAGTTTTTTCCACTTACAGTAGTGGATATGGACAGACTTTTACGATCCTGAAGGAACTTCGACACTGAGGAGTTCATTCGGATACACACGTCAACCTCTCAGCGAGATCGACAGACACTCTTACGAGCGGGTAGCCATTTGACCATTTGAACGACATAGGCATAAACTGTTACGAGTCGGCGTCAACGGTACAACTTCGATCCAACCAGAGACTCCATTTTTTTTTTACCAGACCCTGTTGGGTGGGTCGCTGAAGGAGCAATTGTTTTAGCAATGTGTTGGGGAAAAAAACAAAATATTTAAATTTATAAAAAATACATCCAATATCTTCATCCCGGATGTACCCTGAAGGGGGCCGAGCCAGTAGTCGGAAGAGGGAAAGTTTTGCTAAAAGAATTGCTCCGGGTCGGCCAACAGGGTCTGGTAAAAAAAAATCTCTACCACACTCGTAATAACTCAAAACGGTGCTTTTTAGGAATAGGTACGCAGAGATTTACAGGCGTGACGTAATCAGTTCCGACTACTAACGGAGAAAACTGAATCTAGTTTCGCCGTTACGAATTTTACCGAAATATACAAATATAAAGGCGCTTACTTTTTTCTTACCAGACGACTTAAATCAAATAAAATGATCAGTTTCAGACTTTAATACTTCTAGCATTTTTCATTTTGAATACGAGACGACTTTTTTAATCAATTAGAAAAACCTTTCTTTTTTATATATATATAACTTTTGCGTGTAATTTGTGATATTTTGCTTGTATTCTTTATATATATATATATATATATATATATATATATATATATATATATAATTTTGCTTGTACTCCGAATTTAGTCCCCCCCCCCCTTGCACACTTTTCTCTCCTCAAGAAAAGAAACTTTTGGGGAATTCCCGACTTATTTTGCTCTGGCCCCATCATAAACATTTTGGCTTTTTTTTTTATCTGATGGCTGTTTGATTTGCTTCTTTACGCAAACTGTTATGTTAGGGTTAGGAAAAGTACAAATTTAGCCTCTTCTGTGCACTTATGAAAAAAATACAGACTAAACTACGGTCATAGCAAAGATGAAAAAACAATTGACATGGCAGTTTGCATTAAAAAAAAACATGCAAAAAACAAACGTTTGTGAAACAGTTTGCGTTAAATACATTGGGAAAAATAGACAAAGTAAATTTCTTTTATTTAAAACAACCAAAAAAATCAACAACAAAAAACATTACAGAATACAATTATACAACTTAAAAACAAGTTTCTTGCAAAAAATTACAAAAAAAAAAAAACATAATCACTAATAGTACATTCAGTTCGTTCGGAAAAGTTCGTTAACCTTCGCCAGTCTCGGAAGTGTTCAGTGAAACTCGTCATTGGTGACGTAAGTATTGAGATTTTTTTGAATACCTATTCCTAAAAAGTACCCTCAAAACTAACATAATGTTCGACGACTAATATTCCATTACTGTTGATGAATTTCCAAAAAGTAAGTCTGCTTGACAAATGCATTTTTCTAACAAGAATGTATTTCAAGTAGTGATTAATTTGAACACCATCACTCCTTTTATTTATTTTTTTTTAGATTGTTAGCAGAGCAAATCAGTCAACGAATATATACCCCCACTCCGGTTGTTTACGAAATTTCGAGTTAGCTAAAAGAAAAAAAAATAAGGAAAAAAAAGGCTTATTTTAACGTTTCTAATAACGAACATTTTATCCAAATATTTAATTATTTTGAAAAGAATCACATCTTTAACCTTTTCAGGCCTTAAAAGAGCAAGTTGTTGTATCTGTTCATCTCTACTAGCAATGACCAAATTTGGATCAAATTTTATTCTTAAACTTCAATTAAAATCATTTTTTAATACTTTTTAATTTCCGTCGACCATACTCGAAGATAACACGAACGCTCTCCTTTCATTGGTTACTACACCAAGATGCAAGGGATGGCGCTACTCATTTCTCTGGAGTACTCCACTTACTTTTGATTCTCACCTTTATAAGGCGCTCTTGTATAAGCAATAACCGATCTGAGGGAGATAACTATTTTTCTTAGCTGCCGCTATTCCGAATTCGCTTATACTTTGGCAAGGGAGATAACTTTGTTGTTTTCGTAGCATGAAAGAAAATAACTTTTCTTTTTTCAAAACCGTAACATGTTTTTTATTAATTGTTATAAAGTTTATAAACTTTGTGGCATAAAAGTTATTTTCTTTCATGCTGCGATAAACAAAGTTATCTCTCTTGCCAAAGTATAAGCGAATTCGGAATAGCGGCGGCTAAGAAAAATAGTTATCTCCCTCAGATCGGTTACTGCTTATACAAGAGCGCCCCTTTATAATGTTAAGTGTTTAGCAAGGAGGAATCAAGTGCCATTTTTGAGTCTTCGGTATGACTCGACCGAGGATTGAACCGATTAGCAAACAATATCCTCCTGTTTTGTAATCGAAAAAGAAAGCTAAATTAGAGACAGTCGATATATTATGATTTGTTTGCTATGCTTCTTTGGATATCATCCCTTTTTTTAAAATTATCTTTTCAATTCACTTAAAAAATTGAATACATTTACACTTGGATTATTCGGACTACTGTTCTCATCTTGAGTGTTATTATCACAACGTTTCGGCCGCTGTAATCTCCGGCCTTCTTCAGGTGTATCTTTTTGAACTCAGGGAATCTTTCGGTCGAACTCGGAAATCTGGACGGAATTTTGAACTAAACCCTATATTTAATCCACGGGGGTAGCATGCTCTCGTTCCATCAGCCATGACTGGGAGCAGTCTTCAGTAATTCTTGCCCTATCGGCGGGGCCGCGAATTCGCCGACTGCAACCCTATGCAGAGGGGTAACCCCCCCCCCCCCCGAAAACGGGGCTACCTGTTGGCCGTGGGTGGCGACCCGTAATGTCTTAGGACGGGATCCTGATGGCGAGCAATCCGTGGCCTGGTTGCATAAATGGTCACGTGACTTGCAACACTCTACTTCGGCCCTTACTTCGGCTAGACGGGAGGTCGGAGAGGCCCGATCCGATCAATCGGCTAGTTACGTCTTGCCCTAGCACTTATTCTATCAGCTTCCCCGATCGTTTACAATATTAAAATGCATAGTTATCAATACCCACTCCAGTTTATAAGTGCTAGAACGCGGTGGCAAGGGTTAATCAACTTGTGAGATGTGTGCCCCGGACGTTTCGCTATAAGTGGGTAGAGAAATCGATGGAACACGGGTACTTGTAATCACGATCAGGTTCAGTATACCATTCCTGTAGCAGTGTCTTGTCAGGGCGATTGGGTTTCCCCCTTGGCAATTCCCACAGTGGGTGGGGAGCAGGAATGGTGAATAAAAGACCAAACAATTTATGGCTCCTAACACAACCACAAAAAGAGGTCATAGAGACACAAGTTCTGAACGAGAGGAAGAAAAAAGCGGCCAAAATAAATTCCCAAGATTTATTGTACTGGAAGCTTTAGAAGAACCTAAACTTACAACATTATCTCCCTTTGTCAGTGAAAAAATAATTTCGGCTTATATGGCGCCTAAAACCGTAAAAAACTGACCAATGGAAACATCCTGGTCGAAGTGGAAAAGAAAAGACATGCAGATTTTCTGTTGAGAATGAGAATGTTTCATAACAAACAAAAAATCACATCTTATCCACACGAATATTTAAATATTGTGATAAGGAGCCAAGAGCTCTCCTTATGTACTTTAGACGAAATTAAAGAAGAACTTAAATCCCAAGAGGTAATTGAAGTAAAACGAATCTCTATAAAAAGAGATAATAAAATAATACAAACAAACACCTATGTGATGACATATTGTTACTTTAGGATCTGAAAATACGAAAGAGCAATAAAATGTATGGTCTATTTTAATGTGATATTCTCTGGATATCCGCATATCAAAACTGGTAGTATATTTCTTAGATCACAACTACACAATTTAACTGAAACAACGGTCAAAATTATTGCACATCTCATTTGCATAAAATATTTCAAAAGCTTGTTTTAATATATAACTTATTTATTTTGTTCTGTAAAAAAGAAGTTTTAGTATTAGAAAGCAATTGAAGAAAAAGATAAAATTTAATTATTTTGTGCAATGAATTCCTTTTCATTCCGCTTTAATTAATATTTGTTAAAAATCCTCTTCCTCTTTCTTCCACTTACAAATCACGAAATGAAAATTGTCAGCGGGTGGTGAGGGTTTTATTTAGCTTAAAGAAAACGATACATTCCTAAAATTATATAAAACCAGATATAAAACTTTGCTCATTCATGCTGAAAACATAACTAAAATTAAATAATTATCTTGGTAATGAAAAGATAATAGATCGCTTATCAAGAGTAGTCGCCTAGTAATTTCATAGATTAGGGGGCATAAACCTGATAGCACTGGTACGTATTTAATAAGTTGTATATTTCGGTTATGTGGATGTGATTGTTTGATTTTTAGATTCTCAAAGAGAGATTACTGCTATTGAATAAATATGAGTTACCTACCTTGAAAAGAAAAAGAATTTTGTAATAGTTTTTTTTATGATTTTTTATTCGATAAACTTTTCACACCCGCGAAAAAAAATTTGATATCGCATAACTATTAAAGTAACTTTGTGAAATACCGCAATGTTTTGTTTTTTTTATTCTGGACCCGTATTTTTAGATAATTCAGTCATGACGACATAACTTTTTTTTTTTAATTTCTTAAAGGGAAGTAACTGTAATTTAATAAATATGTGTTATCTCCCTTAACATCATGGCATGTGTCTTTGTTCACAACTTACTATTGCATGAGTGTTATTCTTGTTGTATCTCTCCTCAATCCTGTCTTCTGTAATGCTTACTCGGGGGTTTTGATGTTGATAGCAAAAAACATCACAGTTCAAATCATTGACAACGAGCTTAATCCACGTTACTGTTGGTCGATCTCTCTTCACATCAGTTCGGATGCCTTTATATGACGATATATTTTAGAACAAAAATATATTTAATTTAAAAAAGAGTGTTAATTTGCTTGAAGCATTGTTGGAAATAATAATTAAAAGGTGTTAAAAAGGCTGAAGGCAATGCAGAGAAGCTGAGAGATGGGAAGAACAAAATAAACAATCGAAGGTGATATCTTACAATTATCTATTTATTTTTCAATCTTTCACCACTGATACCATATTTGCTGTTATACTGTGAAAGATTGAAAAGTAAATATATAATAGTAATATATCAACTTCGATTGTTTATTTTTGGTCTTCCGATCTCTCATTACTCCAGTTCTTCTGCATTGCCTTCAGCCTTCTTAATACGTTTTAATTATTTGATTTAAAATGTAAACAAAAATGATTCCTTAATTACTTAACAATTTGTCGTGACTTTAAAATTTCAGGGAGTTTTTTTTATGTTATTTCTTTGAAATATTTGCAGATGAAAATAGTTACTAAGGAATTTTATTTCATTAAATTTTTTTTTAATGTTACTGAGGATGCGACCGAGAACGACGTTCTATACTCAGATCAAAAAACTTTTTCCAGCATATTTTTGTATGAGGATGCAATTTTGTATTGTGAGGTGGGGAGGGGGGAGCTTCTTTTTTTTTTACTTTTTTTATTTATTTCTAACTTGAACATTAAAAATGGTAATATGAGGGTTTATGACTGAGAAATCTTCACAGGAGTCGTCATTCACTACCGGGCCAAGAGTGACAGCTATATATATATATATATATATATATATATATATATATATATATAATGAAGAAGAATGGAAAGGAATTAGAGAAGCAAAAGTCAAATCATAATTCAATTCAATTGCTCAGAGCAAGGTATATATATATATATATTTTCAATTTATAAAGTCAGCCCATCTGGATAAAACTGTGGTACGATTCTGAAATATGTAACATATAGTTTTCAAATAAATTATTTGTATCAGCTCTCACTTTTCTGCGATCGAGCACTTTATGATTTCTTTTCAATATAACTTAACAGAATATATATATATATATATATATATATATATATATATATATATATATATATATATATATATATATATATATATTTCATTTTGGACTACCAATCACCACCTGGACTGTTTTTTAATCGATTTCTCTGACATTTTTCTCAAAATTGTTTTAAACTTTATGACTTGGATGAACTGTTATACAGTGTATAAGTTTAACAAAAAAGTGTATTTGATGTTTTATATGTATCATTATGTATTTTTTATATATATTTTATACATTTTCAAAGCTTAATTTTATTCCTGCAGTAATACCATTGCGGTAATGGTCCTCTGAAGAGAAGATTTTCTTTGAAAACTCATGGGTTAAGGACGCAGTATCTCTCATTGTTTTTTAACTTTAATAAAATCTAATTAATTTCTCATTTTATTATGTCATTCAATTAATATTATTGCTCTATACACTATATTGAGCTTTGTTTTTATCTTGATAGTCTACTGGCTAAAGATATTATTTATATATTTAAAGTATTATCTTACTCTCTCTCTCTCTATCTCTCTTATATATATATATATATATATATATATATATATATATATATATATATATATATATCAAACTTTTAGAGTTTTAGCTCAATAGATATTAATTTATAATTTCAAGGTATTTATAAATAGAAAACAGATTCCAGCGACTATATCTTTATTTTCCAGTAAAGAGATTCATTACGACTGTTCTACCAATTATTCAGACAATATATATTCAGATACCTCCGATTTTGAAATGTTAAAAATAGGTATTAGACATCAATTAATAAATGTCAATTTGTTTGGAGTATTTAAAATAAAGTTTAGAGGGCATAATGTGGACAAAACCATCCCATTTGAAAATGAAAATATTGCAGATCTGCATTAAATTTGATCCATAGTTATTAGATATCAATTAGGCAAGTTGCCTGAATTTCAATTTCTTCTTAAGCTTTAAATCACTTAAGCTTTAAATTTTAGACATTTTCAAGAATCAAAATCTTGTAATGGATTTTGATCAAAATTGGAATAAGGATTCGAGACATAAGGTTTAGTAGCATTATATTTTGATTTTAGTCTTTGTAAGGGGACATAAAATTGGTACAAATCTGTTTTATTCAAGGAATTAATTTTAGTTTTATTCAAGGAATTAATTTTACTAGTCCTGGGACGGGTATTATTCTAGTATAATATATATATTATATATATATATATATATATATATATATATATATATATATATATATATATTATACTATACTAAAGCCGAGTTAATCAACGTTTGTTTCCCTAGGGCTTTTTTTATATATATTTTAATTGTGGCACAAAGAAGGCAGAAATAAGTTTTCCTTTTTCTTTTCTTTTTTCTTTTTTCTTTTTTCTTTTTTTTTTTTTTGCAACCTTGGACCAAACATGACTAAAAGAAATATGAGCCAAAATATCTTTTCACTTTGTGAAATCGTCACTGATAAAAGGGGAAGTGACTATAAATACATAACTGAGAGAAAGAAACTACATCCTCCGTCCCATGTTGAAGTTACTCATAACCCTTATTCTTATAAAAATTACCCTCACAAAGTGCAACATGTTAGCAGTGATCAACCTGACACTGATGTTGGCTAACAAAGGTTAAAACTGTGGCGTGTGCGAGAGAAGATGTGTCTGCTTGATAGTCAACCTGTATTTTCCTTGTTTGTGTCACAATGAAAGAATTCATTTTGTCGTCTGATTTTGCTATGAACGCCCATGGCTGCTAATAATGCCTCACCACGGCAATATCCAACTTAGTAAAAATAAGATGGATTTTTAACGAATAAATTATATATTTTATAAAAAAACAAGACAAATATCTTAATTCTTATTCAGTCTTCCATCTTTAGCTGTAACTCAAATGAAGTCAAGAGAATTAATTCTCTAACCCGACAGCGAAATAATGATTAATACCAAGTGCGACCGGCTTATCCCCAGTTCCTGACATGGGAGGTGATGGTGTTTAAGTGGATAACGACACGGACTGAAGACCTGGGTGTTCCAAGTTCGAATCCAGTCGGTTCCACAGTATCACTTTCACTTAGGGATGTTGGCAACCTTCTTGTGGTTCTTCCCGTAAGTACCCAATGTCTTTACAGAAAGATTTCTAATTAGAAAAACATTGGGAAAACTAATGCCAACACCAGAATCATCTGATTCACATGAAAGAAATTCCTGACATGGCTGAAAAATAAAACTTCTGCACAGCATCGGGTGGAGCAGTTAGTCAGAATGCATGCGATCCTTGTGGCCTCTGACTATATTCAGTGCCGAGTTACCCAGAATACAACACTGGGTGACTCCCCGGGCCACAATAGTATAACAATGGTGCCTCAAAACAAGATTTAACCCATGGACATCTCCACGGCACAATAATACCACACTTGATGCCTTAAAGAGGCAGAATCTAATCTGGGTAGCATCCATGGAACAGCCACACCATAATTGTTTGCAACACAAAAGTAACCACCCAGAACAAGCAATCTCCACACACATCAACAATAAACAAGATTCCACCGTCATCTAAAAAAAAACAAGAAATAGTTAAGGTAAGTGACAATTTTCCTCTGATTCTCTTAACGAATTTTATTGGATTTTATTAAATTGTATAATTATTATTGGATAGACTTGTTAGACTGTTTACTACTTGAAAAAAAATCTATATAAAATAGCTAATTCCAACCCTTAAATAGTGATCTCAGGTGGATCACTTCAGAAAAACTGACTAACTTAAGACCGTAGCTCTCAGCTCTAAAAAGATAAAGAACGGATCTACAAGCTGACAGATCCTGAGCTGGTAAATCTTGCGTATGAATTTTTGGGCAGTATGGCATCAGAATGGATCAGAGAATATCTCAAGAACCATCCGAATATCGCCAGTGGAGAGCTGCTCGATCAACTATCGGCACAGTACAGTGTATTCACTAATTCTACCGATCCTGCACAGGAGGTGAGGTACTCGTTGGTCTATCTAACAGGTTGAATGAACTTGCTAGGTTAACATACAGGGACGCAGAGTTGAAAAAAGGTTCAGCAGTGCAAGTGCAGTTAGCTAAATTTTTCATAGATGTGCTAATCAACCTTTTCATTAACAAAGATGCAGCCAGATTGAATCCAGCGACCTTATCGGATGACTTATCAGCGACAGTGAAAACCTCAGTGGGCAACTCTGAGGTGGTAATATGAAAGAACAGGCTATCTTAAATGATAGCTTGAAAAACAAGGTAAGTTGGCAGCAGGGACAAAGGAGGACCCATACTAGATTAAGGGTACCCAAAACTGAAGCATACAGTGACAATAGTCTGAAAAGGGCCATAGTTGCTACAGCTGTAGCAAATCGTCAAAAGCTATAGAGAATAAATTTGTGGGTACACGTCTGTGAAATCAGAGATCGCAGTGACGGCATTTTAGCAATAATAGGCTAAAACGAGACTGCTACCTGAGGAAGAAGTAAATGACTTCCCCCAGAAAAAAAGAAAAGACTAGGATACCCTCAAAATCCACCCACTGTTACCGGCTTGATTAAATGTCCAAAACGCTGACATGTAACCATGTAAAATCCTTGAAGAAAGAAGGACTTTGGAGAAATACGAACCCTAGAGGACATAGGTGTCAGGAAGGTGGTGGGAGCAGTCCAAAACGGGCCCATCGAATGGGGAAATAGACTGGAGAGTAAAAATCCTAAAAGGAAAAGAGCCCAAGGATACAGACTCCTTAACCAGGGCTCCAACATGGTTTGTAAAGTAAGGATTAGGGGTAGGCCACAGATCTTTAACGCCACATGGGGCGGTGTGGTTAATGCAGCAGTTAGTCAGAACGCAAACAGGAAGTTTCATCAGTCTTACTGGATTGGCAGACTGAAAGCAGACTCAAGGGGTTACCTCGAATAATAGCGATGGGGAGGCACTTGTAGAGCTAAGTCAATTCATGATGGTCCCCAGTGTGATGCGTCATTAATAGACCAAGGCAGTTAAGAAAGCCTTGCATGGCAGAACCAGTTTTTCCACTTGTCCCTACAGCAATCGGTTGAAATACAAATCTGCAAGACCGGCATATTTTGATCACCTGAAGTCTTCCACTGACCTTATTACATGATATGTCCAGGGTTTGTCGCTGATTCTGTTACTGACGAGAGTACAAAAGTGTCAACACAAATCGTATCCCATATTAGCGACTTGTCGTTTGAAAAGGGAAACATTGTCAGGCCTTTGGTGCGTTTGCCGTCCCCTCTGTTGAGAACAACTGGTTGGATGATCGATAGGAAGCTAGTGATATCTAGAGCTGGTTGGACGATATCGTTGAGAGCGCTATGTCTAGGGAATTTGCCAGAACTCCTTCTACATGAAAGGGTGTGGATTCCATACACGTCGACCGATTGACCACAACGGAATCCGTGGGCACTGCACAGTGCACACTCTCGACCCTCATGTGCAGGGCGATGGTGAATCTGAAGCAATCGTTATCGACTAGGTTTCTCACGGCCGATGACGGCAGGGCTATTAGCCATGGATCGCTGTGTAGCAAATTTGCAGCTTGAAGGCAAGACAGACAGTATTGGTCGCAGGACGTTCTTAGAGATTCAACTCTGGTCTTCATTCTGATCGCGTCTCAGCACTTCTGTCCACCTCCCCCCCCCCCTCTGCTCTGGAACGATAAAGCAAGCCCTATTCTAGTCGATGAACGGGTCAGGGGTTAGATGGTTGGAAGGAGATTCGGATGCTTCATGTAGAATACTCTCAACCGAATCCTGACAGGCACAGATGGAGGAGGCGAGGGCCGACAACGCAGTTGTCAATATCAGTCTGTCAAAAGGTATGCGGATGGTTGCCTGGTGCCAGCCTACGTCGTCAAAATCGATGTTGCAAATGGCTGTAAATAAAAACTTTGGAATACAGAAGCAGTTGCGCAAGAGGAAGAGTGTCGGATGCTTATCGATTAGATAAATCTTTTGAAATCTCAGATGTGATTTGTCCCTATTTACACGCATGCAAAAATTAGACACAAAGTCGAGTTTAAATGTTGAGAAAATTCTGCTCCCAAAAAAGGGGTTCTTAAGATTGGGATAAAAATAAAAAACTGCCTGTCTCAGAGGGTATCTCCTCCCCCGACCGAGGATAGAACAGATGTTACACGTTGATTTTAGATCGGACAGATTAAAGTATAATTTGTGGTAATGTTTCTGACTTCCATTTTAATGAAAGTTGATCAATAAGACGATGCTATTCAGTCGCTGATTTATGAGATTTGGGGAGATTTCATTGAACAAAGGAATAAATAAATAAAATGGATTCAATCATTTTTGTTCAATTTAGAGCTAATTTTCAAGTAATGTAATTTTTTTTTAATTAAATTGCTTGTGTTCATTTATGAAAACAAGATTTTATAATGAAAATGAAATTTAGACCGAAATTTTGTAATATGTATGCTTAAAAAAATGCGCTCTCTCATTGTAGATCATGTTTTTTTTGTTTTTATCATTCGTTTGAATTCATATGTTTTAATAATTACTCTCTCCTTTTTCCTTCCATTTAAAACCACGAAATAACAATGGTCAAATGATATGTTAAGAAGAAAACTGCAGTAAACCGAAGGGTTGGTTATTATTATGAATTTTTTTGGTACTGATACAGCTTTTGAACCAAGCAAAACCGACTTTTTCTTCAGCATCTTCCAGTCGTTTATGTAAACAGCTGGAAGATGCCGACGCGCTTAGTCAATCAGAAGACTCTGCACCATCAAGAGATATTAACCCGTGGAGAAGGAGTCTTTTATTGGTGACAGTACCCAGTAGGAACGCCGAAACATTTCTTTCCACGTCTGCACTAACCCCCCCGCCCCCCCCCCCAGCCTTTTGGCCAGGATCAAAGTGTAGTATCTGCTCCGATAAACTGGTAGTATCTGCTCCCATAAACTGATATCATCTTGGCCTTCGGGGCTTGATTTACGCCGGTTTATGGGTCTGTCCTGTGCAGTTCTAGGAGGTCCACCCTCCCAGGCTTTGCCTCCACTCTTTGGGGAGGAGTAAGTTTATTGCTTACTGCCTAAGGCGCCCCTACCAGGGAATGCCGACGAGGCTGCCCAGGCAATTTTTAATGGCAAGAGTGGTCACCTTCTCGGGTGCTGGCTTTTCAAGCCCCACTTTCCGGCCCGACCTTGGGTCACATCTTACCTTGTGGAAGTAAGATAAAAATGGCCTTGTGCCTAACTCCTGAAGAGGAGGTAAATAATACTAAACCCAGAAGAAAATTTGCAAAATTTCCGAAAATGACTAAAAGAAAATGTACAGTTTTTGAACCAGACAAAAAATAGCATTGTTTGTTTTGTTTTATTAACCCTAAACTAACCCTAACCTAGTCGGTATTTGTCCAGTTGTGCCAGTACCGAAAAAACGAAAAGAAAAAACATCTGTACAAATTGTTGTTTCGTTGATTATGTTCTTTGCAATCGTTAGTTTATTCATAAAAAATCACGATTAATCGGAAACAAAAATGTTAACTTTTTTTTTTAACTTTTATTTTCAATTCGCCATTAACCGGTGTGGGTTGAGGGGGGAGATTAACATTTACTGCTATGTGTCAGCTAGTCGCTTCCTTACCCCTGCTGCCATCAATGCCGTGTATCGGCTTGTCTCTCTCTCTCTGTCTCTTGTTTTCTGCATAGGCAATCATCACCATCGTTGTCATCTGTGTGACGCTTGTCCTGTTGCCTCGGGGTTCGGGATGGCGGTGATGTTGGTAGTCCGACAACAATTAGGAGGTGGATTGACCTGCGCTGAGAATGTACCACATTAAGCAGTATGAGTCAGGTAATTTAGTAAATTTCTAGTGAAAAAAAAATGTATTTCATTGGTTTTTCTCCGTCAGAAAAAAAATAAATAAATTGTTATAAAAATAAACATACGGTGAGTGTTTTTCTTTCATTATTTCTTTCTGATGGAAATCACCCTCGCTTTGATTTTGACTATTTTTTTTTTTTTTTAGCTTTTTTCGGCTGTTTACGTATTTCTGTGTTGGCAAAAATCGGTTTAGTTTTGCTCAGAAGTTGTACCAGTACCTTTTTTTTTTTTTGCTAGTTTATGCTGAAAACTTAAATAAAATTCGATAATTGTCTTATTTAGATAAGTTTTAAAAAATATTGATTATTTACAAAGAGTAATTTCCTAGTAATTGCATAGTCATAATCTCTTGACATCGGCATTAATTGAACAATCATCTTTATATTTCGATCAAGTATTTTTTCTTTTTTAATTTATTGTCAAGATACTTCTTAAGTTCTTCACGCCAGTGAAAACAAATAGTCTCCAATTTATATTACAGAATGTTTTTTTGTTTGTTTGTTTTTTGTTTTTTTCTGTATTTTGATGTATTGTAATGTTTTGGTTCTGTAAAATATGCAATTGAAGATATAATGTGATTATTACTTTTATTACAAACATGTTTTAACATTTTCACAATTTTCGTACAGGGGAGGTAACTGCTATTTAATAGTTATGAGTTGCTTCCCATTATTTAGTTAAATTAAGTTTTGTGAATGTTTTTATTGATCTAATTTTTCAATTGCTTTTTATATTCTGATAAGAGTTAAATAATATTTATAGATTTTTACATATCTTTTTCTTTATTTTTTTAAATACAAAAATAAATCCGTAGTAGCGAAAGGGTTTGACGTTACACGAACCTTTCGGTGGTTGGGGAACATTCTGACATATTTCTTTGAAATGTTGACAAATTAATATAATTACAGGATATTTTTGTCAATTTTTAATTTTAAAAATATTTTTGTTGTAAAATTGGTAATATGTAATGTCTCTCTTTTGGGGTATTCGAAACAAAACCCTATACAAATGTCAAACAAGTTTTCTTGAGTAAAATGTTACTTTTAATTTAAAGCATACTTTTTTTTTTAATGAGTACAGAATAGTAAAAGTTGTTTGTCTTTTAACGTTTAAACAGTTTATAAACAATTTTTTGTTATTTTGTTTTGTTTGTTTTTTCAATTTTTCAAGCATTGGGGCGGGGGGGGGGGTAATGATGGTATGAAATTGATTAGCAATACTTAGTCTTAAAAAATTATTTAACTTAGACAAAAATAAATAATTAAATAAACTGCTACGCAATATGCATTATTTAGCATTCTAGGTACGTGCAAAATCAATGGCCGATTCCCAAAATGTAAAAAAACATTTTGACCCTCTCTTCACTTAAAAATTCATCAAAATTCAGGAAATCAACCAATTTTAATGAAATTTTCAGTATTTATTAATCAACGATTATGGAATATAATGAAACCATTATTTTTCTTAAAATCTTAGTGAAAATGTATTATTTGTTAAAAACAAAATACACCTTTACTAAAGTTATATTTTTAAGTATCAATAAAAAAAATGCATTAGTTTTTTTTAATAAAAATAAAGCACTGTAGATATTAACAATTACAAAAAATTTATATTTCATATATATTACGAAAAAGACCCCTAAATTCTGTTTTAATAAAATCACTATAACTTGAAGAAAAACTAATTTCTTGAATTAGCGATGTTATCATTGAATAAAGCATTGTTTAATCAATATTTTCACGCAAAAAAATAATATAATAGCAAAAAATATTTTATGTGATTTTAATGATTAGAGTTTCTGGGAAAATTAAAAATGCGATATAATTATATTCCCGTTTCGCACATGATCATATCATCATCAGTTTAAGAAAAAAATATATAATTTTGAAAATAAACAAAAAAAATTAGTGATAAGTGCTTTTTAATAACCATGGTCAGTACAAGACACGGCCATTTTTGCACGTACCTATAGTATTCGGACTATTATTTGCATCTTGGTTGTTATTTTCGCACAATTTCGGTCGATGTAACCTCCAACCTTTCTCAAATGAAACTTTTCAAACTTGGAAATCTTTATGTCAGACTCTGGAATCAATACCGTATTTCCACATGATACAAATTATCAATCTTCATCTCTAAAATGGCGAAACATGTTATACAATAGTCCAGACTTTTTTCAAATAAATCCAAAATTCTACTAAAAAAACACATTGTCAAAATGCAATTTTCTGCTAACATGTCTATACTTATTGCAGTGTCAGACTCGGCTCGTGAAACAAAAGAAAGGATAAAGATGAAGAGACGCACGTGTGTTTTCAATCTGTGCTGGAGTTAAACTGATTAGTTTTTCCTGGACATTCTTTTATCTCCAGAATATAGCAACACGCGTGACCAGTAGTTTGCTTAACTTCCGATTTGCAAAAGGGAGGCAATCTTGACTGAACATTCAATCTATATCCTCCAATTGATTTGTTTCATCCACCCATATTTTACGTTAACAAATATAATTCTGTCAATTCATCGCTCAACACATGCACTAATAGATAGAATAATGACGTCACGTGTTTAACTCTTGACTGAAAATATGAGTAAAGTTACCATCACCGTATAAACGCGTATTCCTTTATTTTAAGCCAAAAAATAAACTACTTATTTCATCCAAATATTTAAATGGTAATATTTTCTTGAAAAACATTTGTAATTATTTTTTTTAATTTTGACATATCCTACGATATTGAAGAACTAGCAGATGTTGCTGATAAAAGAAATGAAACAAATTCAAAATGGTCAATTCGATTTGAAATATTTTTCTTTTGTAGAATTTGGTATATTCGGACTACTGTTCTCATCTTGGGGTTTTTTTTCACAACGTTTTGGCCTATGTAACCTCCGACCTTCTTCAGGTGTACCTTGTTGAACTCGGGAATCTGGACGGAATTTCGAACGGAACGCTTTATTAAATCCACGGGGGTAGCATGAACTTGTTCCATCTGTCATGACCGAGAAGAAAACATCAGTAATTCACAATTCTTTGTATCGCCCGCACTGAAGATTGAACCTTCAACCTTCAGATGACTGTCACTTAGAACTGAATTTTACTTAGTACTATATCCACTTGCAGACAATTCTAGTATACATTTTGGGAGCCTTAAACCTATTCTTGTTTTTTATCTAATTACTTATCACTATAGATCACTACTTATCTATTATTTATAATTATATGTTCCCATATTGTATTAAATTCTATACTAGGTCTGCTTAGTAAGTCATTGTCGCCTAACATATGTACTGCTTCTTTAAGTCATCTTACTCTCCACCGTTCTTTTAAGTCTATAATTTTTACTTCATCCCATAATGGTAGATGGTTTCCTTCCATATGTGGTCAGCCATACCCGACTTTTTGATTTCTCCACGTATTACGGCTTAACGGTGTTCTTCTAGCCTTACCTTTAGTAGACGACATGTCTCACCTTTGTATACTTTTCCACACTTACATGGAATCGCATACACACAGTTCTTTGTCATGACTTTTTCTGTAAGGGGTTTGACTCTCACAAGAAGCTTTCGGAGAGTTGAGTCGCTCCTGAATACTATCCTGATGTCATATGGATTACATATTCTTTGGATTTTTTTCCGACAAACCCCTCATATATGGTATACAAACTGTGGTGAGTTCTCGGGTGGTGTCCTTTGGTGTTGCATCTAGATTTGTTGGAGCTGATGTCATGCTCTCTGGATAGTTGTTTCGGTGGAGGGTTTCTCTTAAACTATCCATTTCCTCTTGATATGTATCGTTGTTACTACATATTGTCTTTGCTCGATGTTGTAGGCACCGGACAATTCCTTTCTTTACATTATATGGATGGTGGGAGTTTAAATTTAGATATTGTCCAGTGAAAGTTGGCTTTCGATACACAGGTGACCTAAACCCCTGGTCAGTGCGAGTTATCAGCACATCTAGGAAGGATACTTTGTTGTTATGTTCTTTTTCCATCGTGAACTGTATAGATGGGCAGAGAGAGCTCACATGGTCCAGTAATATTTGAACGTCCTCCTGGTGAGGCCAGAGTAGGAATGTGCCATCCACATATCACAGCCACATTGTTGGCTGTAGTGGTGTTGATTATAATGCTATTTCCTCGAAGTATTCCATGTATACATTGGCCAGTACTGGGGACTATAGTAAACCCATAGCTAGACCTTCTTCCTGCCGGTATATATAAGATCCTATCACGAAGTATGTGGTTTCTATGCAGTAGGTCAACATCCCCATTAGATTATCAATTGGGATACAAGTGCGTTCCTTCAGTGAACCATCTGAAGTCAACCTATCCCGTACCACCGTCAGGGTCTCATCAGTGGGTACTTTTGTGAACAGACTCACTACATCTAGACTCACCATCTGGTTGGAATGAATGGGAGTATTGTTGATTTTTGCCACGAAATGATCTGAATTCTTGAGATACGGTGGAGATTTTTCTTTTCTATTATAAAACCATGTGATTTATTTAAGAGTTGATTCAAAGATTTGTAGTGAATGCGTGGAGATGAGATACCAACTGGCTTGTTAAGAGACTGACCGTTTTTTTTCTCCCCGTTCTATTCTTACGCTATTCTTTCTGTTGTGGCCCTGTAAATGGGCCGAAATGAAAACACGAACTCGGGGTTTAGATAAAACAAGTATATTGGAGAAAATATAACACAACAGACAAACAAGAGTGGTGATATGTCATTCTTGACTGCCAGTATAGACTGGAGTTGATTCAGGTAATTAATCGCTTCCCACAGCAGCAATATGTGACACAATGTCGGAAGGTGGGGGAAGAATCAAGCCAGCGCCCCTAAAAGAGGAGCACTCTGGCCTAGCAAAAATAGCCTGAGCATCCCGTCGGCATTCCCCGGTCAGGGCGCTTCAGACAGTAAGCAATCAACTTATTCCACTCCAAAGAGGGGAGGCAAGGCCTGGGAGGGTGGACCTCCTAGAACAACCCAGGATCGACTACCTCAGTCTGACAGATAAAAGGCCACCGAAATGGGCCAGTTCCTGTCGGATTGATTGTCGAGAACGAATCCTCGACTGGTATTACCTTACCCCATCCCGACGTCCACACTTAACTGAAGTTAAGGTGAGACTGATCGGGCTGGGGTTGAATCAACACTGAGGAGAAGGTTCTCTATGGTGAATGGAAGAGTCTAAGGTCCATTATAGGTAAGGTACCATAACACTTGCCTATCCTTTCTTTAAATAAAAAAAGAATGTTAAATTTTAATAGAAAATTAAATGTTAAATATATTTAAAACAAAAATATTTTTAAAAAGTAATGTTTTGGGAATAATCCCTTCTTCAGATGACGGCAATTTGCAAGGGAATATTTTCCCGAAATATTATGTTATACGGCCCCCACCATCTAGTGACACTGAAGGCAAGTAAGATTTGTAATTAAAAAAAATCATAATAATAATAAAAAAGGGAAAAACAAAAAACTCATTTCACTTTTGCATTCGTCTTGTCTTGATTTCAATCCCGCTTATATCTGATATATGCTCACATTGTAATCGCATTCTATAAATTATCTCTCTATCCCCCTCTCTCTCTCTCTCTCTCTCTCTCTCACACACACACACACACACATATATATATATATATATATATATATATATATATATATATACTACACGCAATGTTTCAAGCAAACTACATCAACTTTTTATTAAAATAAAAAGCGCTAAAAAATTAACAATAAAACTACAAAAAAATCAAATACTAAAGTGAAGACTTACTCCAAAGCTTTCGGAATTTGAACAAACACAAATCACCGATGCTATTCTGCCTAATACTGTTGCAGACCATTCGTCATTTCTAGAATGACAAACCTGAAGGATACTCTTCTGAAAGTCTTCTGTCCTAACTGGGAAAACACCCAGTTCTCTTTGCTTCCTACCAGTTTTAGCTGACTGTCCACACAACAAGCAGTGTTCTTGAAAATTGAAGTGTAGTTCAGAACGGAGCTCACAGCGGGGTTTTGGTGGTTGTTGCTGCCTTGCTTGCTAGGTCACGTGCAATGTTTTCTGCTTTGCAATAGTTGCGGCGACATTCTACGTGTAGTGTCTCTCCTGGATTCACTACCAAATCGCTACCACGTTGACTACTTGCACGATTCACGCCATCGCTGCCTTTTGTTCGAAGAACAACTGTCGCCTTTCCGTCAGAGATTGATTCATTACAGATGCGACACTTCTCCATTGTCAATGTTTGCTGAATCTCAGATTAATTACCCTGGAATAGAAACAAAAATAATATATAAAGTTATAAAATAAATAGTTAAATATAAAAAGTTATAATATAAAGTTAGTCAAGAGTTAGTAAGTTATAATAAAGTTATAATATAAAGTTAGTCAAGAGTTAGTCACATGAGGCAGCAAAACAGTCACATTTCAGTTTGCTATGTTTTGGATACCACGCATATGAACATTTTTCAATATTTTTTGGCCATATTGGATTTTTGGCTATAAATTCTTTATCCAATAAAAATGTAACCTATTCCACGTAAATCCTTGTGTTCAAAAACACCATTTTAGCACTTCAAATCACTCAATTATGACATCTAAATGCGGAGATGTGGCAAATTATCGAAAATTGGCGGCCATCTTGGATTTATGCAAATTAGACATATTTCCTCAACGTTGATTTCTTAGGACTTTTAGTATGATGTTCTAGACACCTCATGGGAATGCCTGGTGGTGAAAAAAATTCTGTTGCAATTTGTTCCAAGTCGAACCTTATTTTGCCTGGACTACAAGCGAAAAAAATTACTTTGAATTATTTTAGCCAATTTGAAAATGACGGTAAAGAAAAAATACTAACAAAATCCCAATTGGGTAAGTTCATTAAATAATTTCGAAATAAATTTTTTTTTCAAATTTGTATTATTCTTTGCTCTATGATAAAATATTTTGAAATGTGTTTTACAAACTAAAGCCTGTTTAATTATTTGTGCATATTTATTTATCAATCTATCTTTCTATCTATCTACATGCTATTAAAAAGTTATGGTATTTTTCAAGTTTCTTTTCATACGCAAATAGAAAAATGTGATTTGTTGGCAAAAAAGGAATAGGCAGAGTACATATTACTAAGGCAGTAGTTTTTACGATATCAATACTCGAGTTCGAATCTCACATAAGTCTAAGGGATTTTCTTTAACTGGATACATGTTTTACAAAATAACAGCAATTAACATAACATAATAATATAAAACCATTACATGATTTTTTATTTTAACTAAGTGATCCTTTTTTATAATCTGCATACAGAGGTAGACATAAATGGCATGGTATTTAGCATTAGTTCAAAGCGAATTCCTTTTGCTTAAAAGCATTTTAATGTTTTTTTGGCCAATAAAAAACATGCATAAATATATTCATCGTAGTTACTCTCTCATACAAATACTAAGTAGAGTATTTTCTTCCACAGAATTTGACAAATACTTTTCTTCATACTAGCTATCACTATCACTAGCTATCACTGAACGGGTATAAATTAATGGATATTTATTTGGGTACTTGTACAGATTTTGAACCAGACAAAACCGACTTATTGTTTGGCTTTTTCCAACTGTTTATGTAAAGATCCAGAAGATGCTGAAGCGTTTATCCAATCAGAAGATGAGAAAAGCAGACAAGTTAAATCATAAATTGGCGATTGTCACGAATTTCTAACAGAGGAAAAAAGGGGTAAAAATAACTCAACAAATAACTGTTACCAAAGGCAATAAAATTAGGTTAGGGTTAAAAAAAAATTTAAAAACGGTTCGTGTTTTGTCTAGTTAAAACACTGGACCAGTACCGAAACAAAAATGAATTTAACTTTCTCGTGAAAAAAAAAATATCTATATAAGTTGTTTTATTCCTTTTTTTCGTAAGGTATAAATAATTTTTGCATTAAAACAAACATACGGTGCGTGTTTTTTTGTTATTGTTGTATTTTGTTTTTTGTTGTTTTGTTTTTTTATTTGCTTTAAATGCTGTTTCATTTTTTTTCTGTTGGAACGCCGCCTCGTTTTTATTTTGACGCCGGTTCGTTTTTATTTGACATTTTCCGTCTGTTTATGTAATTCTGCGTCGGCAAAGGTCGGTTTTGTCTGGTGCAAACGATGTACCAGTACCTTTATTTACTTATAGTAAAATCCCAATCGTAAACATATTTCGTAAGAATAAAGAATATTTAATGAAATATTAATTCGATATTAGTCAAATGTTTTAAAATCTTCTTTTTTTTAATTCTTTGAGTTTGTTATTATTTTTTTATTTCTTTATTTTTTTTATTTTCTGAAGTATAAAATAAAGTGAAAGAATACAAAGTCAGCAAATCATAAAAATGAAATAAAAATAATTTATTTAAAAAACGTATCTTTAAAATGTGAACATCTTTTTTTTTTAGTTTATTTCTATTTTTTGTTGTTTTAATATCAAACCGGAAGGCCGTTATTTTATTTTATTCATTTATTTAATTATTTTTATTTACTTAGAAGTTTATGCTGAAAATCAAAATTCGATATTTTTTTAATATTTGGCCATCAAAAATAATAGTTTGTTTACAAGAGTAGTATTTTAGTTATCTCATAGATCGAGGGGGGGGGGGCATTAGTATCGACACTAATTACACATAAGTATATATACATTTCGATCGATTTCGATTTTTTAAAATTAAAGATTTTCTTACCAAGGGATAAAACTCTTATTTAATGTTGAGTTGCTTCCCTTACATAAATGAAAAGATTTGGGAAATACTTTTATTATACTTTTTACACTATCTGAAGTAACATCTCTCCAAGTGTCAAAAGGGTGGGTAATGCAGGGGAAATAACTACGTTTCACTAAAGAAAAATAAGCATAAAAAGAATTTATGACGCATATTACACGGAAGTTGTCGAGTCTGTTTCAATAGTAATAAAATAAAAACTAATAAATACCGTACATGTTAATTAAAGATATGTTAAATACAGATGAAAGACATTGAACTTGCTCTAACTGAGTCTGTTATAAATGTGATACTTTGAAACCAATTTACAAATGTGTAAATCAGCCACGAATGTTAATAATGTGTAAGGTTTGAAACACGCCGCTCCTCTCACCCCACGCGTCTCCTATCGTTTCTGTTCTAATCGGAGCCTGCGAATCACCTATTAGACTCGCTGTTAGTGAAAACGATTTTTTTTTCATTAAAACGATGAAAGGGAGATAAGCAACTAATCATGGGAGAGGAGAAAAAAGGGACACATTAGAATCACAATTTATAAACATAAAATAAAACACTTGTAAAAATCAACAAATGCGATATTATGCAAACATGTTCAAGTGTTTATTAATTCAAAATGATCAACTAAAAGTTCTGCTCCACTCTAAGGGAGTTCTTGATAGAGGGGCTGGTTTTGTTAAGACCGAGAATGATCGATCAGTCAGAATATTAACTCAAACATGAGATCATGTATGAGACAAGATTTTTTTTAAATACGAAAGTTCAAATTTAGACGAATTCAAATATGGAATATTTTTATTCCACAAAGCACGGTATAGTGTTTGTTTTTGTGGAAGAAATTATCACAGAATTTTTTATTCTGATGCCCGTCTTTTGCGGACAGTTTTTTTCTTTTGTTTTGTTTTTTTAGTGTGGAGTTGACGGCTACATGAAAGATATTATCACAGAATTTTAGATTTTGATGTCCGTCTTTCGCGGATAGTTTTTTAGTGTGGCGAGATATATGTTATCTAGTATTTCGAAAGGAAACTGTTTACTCTGTCTATGTGGTCAACTTTGTCGGACTGGGTTGTTTCCTTGTTATGTTCAACAGACAGCGGTAAGATTGTCGCTGTATTTTTCTCAGCCGATAAATTTTGAATCCTGTTTGTTTTTGTTTGTGTGCAAGGAAATATTGTTTCGATTTGACTGCTGTGTGAGCACCAAATCTTGTCCTCTCTCGTTCGCTCCTGAAATCCGTCTCCTCGTGTTTCCATTTGCCGGGGTTTTCTCGCTATTCTCTATGGTCTTTCGTTCGCCTAGCAACAGGCTTTCCTCCAATTTGATTGGTTGCGTGGGCTGATTTTAAGGCTCTTGGTATCTCGCTGTCTAGACTACATCCTGTCCCAATTTTTAATGTGTTCGCTTTTGGATGAAATGCACTTTACTTTTTTTATTATTATTGTAGGGGAACATGTGCCAACAAGTCCCCTACTATTCTTTTCATGCTTCATGGGGCAAAATATGTGGATATAACACAGCCCCAACCCCCTGCCCCAGATTTTGGACCTGTCCGCTGGGTATGCTTTTGATGATGAGTCTGGCATTACAAAATCCCTAAAACGAGATGGAAGCTGTCCCCTGGTAGAGCGATTCTGCAATGTCCTTGCCTGCTGTGTAGCCTGACCTGCCTGGATGAATGTGTCCTTCTGGTGGGCCATGGGTGTTTCAAGTGGTTGATTCTTGTTAACGAGCTGGTTATCTGCCATGGGTGGTGGAAGATCATAATTCAAGTCCCCTACTCTTCTTTTCATGCTTCATGGGGCAAAACATGTGGATATAAACAGTCTTTTTTTTTAATAAATCATGATCGTCGCAAATATTTGAATTAACAATTTAGGACGCTTATTACACGGGAATTGCCGAGTCTATTGTTCGATTGATTAATTGTAATCTTGTACGTTAACAAATTTATTTAATCTTTTAAATTCGTTAATTGTTCGCTTGATTAATTGTAATCTTGTACGTTAACAAATTTATTTAATCTTTTAAATTCGTTAATTGTTCGATTGATTAATAGTAATAAAAATTGTTTCATTGTTCCTTGTTCAAGTATCCTTGTATTTATTATACGTTTTCAGCGTCCCAATTCAATGTTAATTAGTTTCAAACATATCTTTACCTTTAATAATTAAAAATCATAAAATTTACGATGCTTAGGGTAGCACTTTTTATACCAGCCGGAGGCGCCAGTAGCGTGACTCAAATGAACCAATCAATTGCAATCATTTTAAAATAGATATTTCACCTTCATTATTAAAAAATAAACACCGAATTGTCATTTTTATTGACACACCCCTCATGAATACAATATTTTTCTTTTCGGTTTATTTTTATTTTGTTAATTTTAAAATAGAATTAACGTTGATCGATTTTCCCCACATTACTAAGTCTGCTCTCGATTTAAGTAATTGAAATTAAAGGAAGTTATATTTAAAAAAAAAAAATAGGCAACAAATAAATGTTACCACAGGCAAGATAAATTCTTCTACTACTTGTATGAGTTTATTTGTTTATTTCATTATTTATTTTTAATAAATGATCTTTTTATTTATTTATTGCACTAAAAATGAAAACATTTTCATTTCTTTTTTCTTTATCGTTTTAAGGTGTTTAAATTCAAGGATCTCTTTTTATTTTTATTTTTTTGTAGCCTTTTCTTTTAGGTAAAATAATTCCCTTTTAAAAAATGATATTTCTGAATTTTTTAGATGAGGATTAATAATTTGTATAATTTGGAATATTCGGACTACTGTTCTCATCCTGGGTGTTATTCGCAACAGCGTTTCGGCCGTGGGAAAAATCAATCAACGTTAATTCTATTGTGAAAAGTAACAACATAAAAATAAACCGAAAAGAAAAATATTGTATTCATTGTGTGTGGGTCAATAAAAATGACAATTCGGTGTTTATTTTTAATAATGAAGGTGAAATATCTATTTTAAAATGATTGTAATGACTAACGAGAACATACGTAACTTGGGAAAGCTTTATTCAGCACGCAATGTCGGTACAGTATCAGTGTTACTATTTATAGTGGTTAGTAGAAGCAGGAGAGTTCTCCAAAGGGGAGATAAGTCAGAGTAAGAAAAGTTACTCGTAATTATTCATTACAATGATTGTGATTGATTGGTTCATTTGAGTCACGGCTACTGGCGCTTCTGGCGTCTCCGGCGGATATAAAAAGTGCTTCCGCGATTCTTATGCTTTTATACTTATTTGATTAGCCAAACTCAGTTATTTAAAAAAAAAAAAAAAAAAAAGATGTTATCACTAACCCAAGTCAGAAAGCTTTAAAATGGTAATGTTTTTATTATTATTAAAGATAAAGATATGTTCAAATCATTCGTCTAATAGATTGCGTACGTTTACAGGGTCCCAAATTGTCTCTTCAAAATATGCTTATTTTCTTAGTGAAACCTAGTTACCCCCCTGTATTATCCACCCTTTTAGCACAAACGCCCTATTTGGCCAAGTAACTTTTGGATATATCTGAATATCGAAAAAAAATGAAATAGTGCATTGTTTTTGTTCTGTAAAATATGTGATTACCGATGTAAACATGATCATTTTACATAAGTCGTTCATATTTCAACTGTTTTAGAATTTTCAACTAGGGGATGCAACTCCAATTCGATAAACAAGAGTTGCTTCCCTTGCGTTAGAGTGATTCAGTTTTGCGATGATTTTGTTATTTTTTTTTTTGAATTATTATTATTATTATTATTATTATTATTATTATTATTATTATTATTATTATTATTATTATTATTATTATTATTATTATTAGCAAATAATGCTCCCTCCGGTCGCATATTTTTGCTAGTTGTTTTATTTAATTACTCAATAAAATGTGTTTGCTTGGTTTTTTTTTTGGTTTTTTACAAAAAAAAGAAAGAAAATCACCCCATCCTTTATTTTAATAAATAAAACACGGAATAATAAAAACAGTTTTTAAACAAAATTTACCCTTTATGGCGTAAAATGTAAAACAAAAAATCCTAAACTCACTTAAGGTCGTAAAAAGATAATAATATTTGAAGTTTTTCAAATCGAAAAGAAAGGTGTACCTAAAATAAAATCAACGATTAAAAAAATAAAATACAGTTATTTAGTTGTTCTATAAAATGTGTTTGGTTTTTCTTACACCAAAAAATAGTAATTTTTTAATCAATTATTTTTTTTAATTAAATAATTTGATTCAATAAATTTGTGCTTTAAAACATAATTTCTAATAAGATATAAAAAAAACGTTTTAATTAAAAAAAAATCAAAGTAAATATACCAGTTTTGAGCAACTCGTACGATAAATTTCAGAGAATCTGTTGTTTACATGTTATCAATCAAATAACGCGCCCCTGTCTTGTGCCTCTCTCTCTCTCTTTCTCTCTCTCTCTCTCTCTCTCTCTTGAAATAGAACTTTCTGTGCGTTCGAAATAGACCATTATACTTAATAATCAGAGGGCGGATAAGACATATACTACATACCCCCCCCCCCTTCAAAAAAGAAGGAGATATTGCCTGAGAGGATGGTATAATGACAACAGAACAGATGTTACACTACCTCCCGCCTCAATAAAAAAAGGTAAAGGAGAAGGTAATCCTTGGGAGGATAGTATCATGACCACAGAATAAATACTACATCTCCTCCAAAAAAAAGGAAGAGGTAATGCCTGGGAGGATGGTATCATGACAACAGAACAGATACCACACTACCTCCACACCTTTCAAAAAAGGAGGACGTAATGCCTGGGAGAATGATATCATGAAAACAGAACAGATACTACACTACCTCCACACCTCTCAAAAAAGGAAGAGGTAATGCCTGGGAGGATGGTATCATGATAAAAGAACAGATACTACACTACCTTTACACCTCTCAAAAAAGGAGGAGGTAATGTCTGGGATGATGGTATCATGAAAACAGAACAGATACTAGACTACCTCCAGACCTCTCAAAAAAGGAAGAGGCAATGCCTGGGAGGATGGCATCATGACAACAGAGCATATACTACACTACACTATGCCCCTGAATTGAGCATTTAAAGATAGTACATTAGTATGAAATAGTATATACTATACTATTTCATAAGTACAATAGTCTTAAATAGTATAGTTTTGGCTTCAGACAGACAGACAAATACATAATCTCCATTATTAATAGATTATTATTATTATTATTATTATTATTATTATTATTATTATTATTATTATTATTAAAAGTGAAACAATATTTATATATTTTATAAATATTGTTTTAATTAAAAAAGATAAAATGTATTCATTAATCGACAAACAGTTTGAAGTTATGCAAACATTTCGTTTTTTGTTTAAAAAAAAGAGAAAAAATAAAAAATCGACAAAATATACCTTAATAACTTAAGGTATATTTTGTCGATTTTTAATTTTTTCTCTTTTTTTTTTGTATAATCTTCAATATAAATGTAATGTCTCAATGTATCTGCTCTAGGATTCAATTGCAATCAAGTCCTGTATGAATATCAAACGACTTTTCTTTAGTTGAATAAAATTTAGGATGAATCCTACGCTGTTATTAATTTTGTATTAGTGGATTTTATAATGAGATTGTGGAATCTACATTCACGCCAAATATCCATAAACAGTAAGAACGACGCTGCACTTTATTTTATCTTATTTATAATTTGAAAACTGAAATTTTTAAATAGTAATATGAAGAGGTGCAGGGATGAAAATAGGATAGCCATGAGTCCTCGTTTATTATTGTACAATGCCGACATACATGGTTTTTACTGTATTTATCCAAAGGTGTATGTGTTAAACAAGCTTGAGTTTTCCTGCTATCGATTCGAGTAGACGTACTGCCTGGGAGTGATAGAGTAAGGGGAGTTTTATGCATACTGTGTGGTGTGTGTGTGTTTTATGCATGTATATGATTGACATCTATGCCCTTCCAATGAGTAAGAGATTGCTGAGAGGGGTTGATTTTTGCTGGTCGGTGATAATGACACGTTTAGAAGCGTCTTACCCCAACCATCGCTATAGCTATGATCTTGTAAAGAAGTTCATTTTTACTGCCAATTGTATGTTTTGTTCTGTCTGATTTCTTTTGGAACAATTTAATATTTAGTTTATCTTGCACGTAGCAATGTTCTAACATCAAAACACCGGTTAACTCGCGTAGGCTGTTCTAATGTTTATATATATATATATATATATATATATATATATATGATTATTTTTATTTATACATACATTTACATAATTAGCTACATTGGCATGTCGATGTTATCGATCAAAAGCTATTAAAAGCTGATATCTCATCAGGCAGAATAATAATCTGATCCTTCCCTTAAGTCATATTTGGAAAGAAAGGTTGAAATTCTTTGGATTTTTATCCTGTGAATGTTTACCTTACCTGGATTACTATATATAATATATATATATATATATATATATATATATATATATATATATATATCGTATATGTATTGGTTTCTGTAAATGTAAATCCGTAGAAACTCAAGTGTTTATAAAAAGTGCTCAATACCAAGTAGAGCTGTTTATAAATATAAATTTTTATTTATACAAACATTATCGGTTACATATGTGCATACATGTTCCTGAAAGATTCTCGGTCTGATGAGGTTGACTTGCTTGGGAGAGTGCAACCGAAACATGTATGCACATATGTAACCGATAATGTTTGTATAAATAAAAATTTATATTTATATATATATATATATATATATATGTGTGTGTGTATTTATATTTAAAGTTTTTTTTATATTTAAAATATAAATTTTATAATATAAAAGAATTTTAATAGCTCAATAGTGTGAGACTAGGACTATAGTATAAAATATTTTTATTTAATTTAAACCATGTCAAATGTTAGGAAGGGCAGATTCACATCATTTCACTCATAGTGAAACGCACATAGAGTGTGTATATCGCGACTAGGACATATACGAGTTAACAGCTCTATTAGAAAAAAAGTGAACGATGATAATGATGAGTACGGATTGTAATCCAGGCTTTGCTTGCCTTGTTTTTACTTTGTTTTTTCTTTGTTTTACATATGAGCACTGAGGATAGCCATACCAGGAAATAAATGCAGAGGATATGCAAGCATTTTACAAATATCTTGGTAGTAAGCCGAAACAATTGTATGCTGGAAATAAAAAAACAGTTTTTTGTGAAATGATGTGAATCTGTCCTTCCTAACATTTGACACGGTTTAAATTAAATAAAAATAATATATATATATATATATATATATATATATATATATATATATATATATATATGAACGCCGGTTGGAGGCGCTGTGAGTTAAAAAAGAAGAAAGAGAAAAATCGGCAGTTAAGCTTATGAACGCTGTGGGTTGACAAGGAGGATTAATATTTATTTAAAATTGATGTCAAGGAATTGAACAACAAAGGAGGAGGAGGGGAGAAAAAAAGACTAAAAGTATATATATGTATATATATATATATATATATATATATATATATATATATAATTTAAAAAAAAATTTAATGGATTCGTCTACACACTTTAAAATGCAGCAACATTTTTGTAAGTAACGGATAAATTTATTAGACAGACGAACAACACAGGTAAGGAGGACTTTTTTTCTATTTTTAATAACTAATATAAGTTAGCAAAACATTTATACGGAGCAAAACTTAGGTTTAGTATACAGAACGTTTATGTTTTTGTCTTTTAAGGGAAGTGGGGTCTGATCAACTCTGCTGGGAAGCCATGAAATTAAATACTGTCTTGTTTTTAAATTCCTGAAACAGTTTTTCATGGTAAACAACTGATGATCCCTTAAATAATGTTAGAAACAAACTAATATAATAACTGAAAAAGTTAAATTGACTTACATGAGTGATTTTCCACTGAACGACTTGGGACTTATGGTTTTTTTTTTTTTTGGTTTTTTTTTATATAGTTTTAATGGTTGAGAAACTTCCAAGACTATATATATATATATATATATATATATATATATATAATATATATATGTATATGTATTTAAAAAAGCTTTAACTTATCTATACATGAAAAAAAACATAATATATATTTATTCAACATTAATAATATTATTCAAGCCAAAAACCTCAATTTATATAGGCCATCCACAAGAAACGCTATCCACAAAAACAGCCCCTACTACTAACAATACAAGCATTCTACTCTTCTGTATTCCTAGTGAGAGTGGTACTATCCTAACACTAATATACAGCTTAGTATAGGGGTTTTAAATACTTCATATACTATTAAATCCGCATTTTGAAGACTTAGAACTTATATATAAAGTATTTTATTTAAAAACTATACATCACAGTATCTGTTTGGTGAATCTTCAGCCGGCAAAGACTTTTAAGTTTTCGCCTCGTCCAGATCGATGAAACCCCGGTATACCCAATAGACACTGTAATGTATAGTTTTTAGATAAAATATTTTATATTAGGTCTTGAGAACCTACAATCGTGCACTTTATTGTTTCTTTTCCTCAACTAATTTATGATATGTGCTTCTCGTACCATTCCAGCTTTGGGTGTATTTGAACAAGACATGATAGACATGGTGAAAAACGTAAAACTCAAAAAATGAAAAATCAATATCTGAACCCCACTATTGACAATATTAACCATACTTATAAAAAAATAAAAAAATGACACTAATATAATAGTAAAAGGTAAAGGTCGCATAGCCTGGATGCGCACAAGTGTCGTTGCCGACATCGCACACTGCCCATGGCCGTAGCGGCTGTGATTTGTTAAGAATCACCGTGTCTAGGGCACAGCATATGGAAGGCGGAGCCCATCCCTCTCCTTCCGCTGCCTTGAACCTTCCATGAGTTTTAGTCAGGTACCCATTTACTGCTGGGTGGACAGAGGGAGTTTTCAGACCCGAAAATTCGCATGCCGTGAGTGGGATCGAACCCGGGTCGTCCAGCCCAAAGACAAGTGCTATAACCACTCATCCTCCCTAATATAGTATAATAGTACTTGCAGATAAAACTATGAACACATATAGCATGAGCTTAGAAAATTACAACAATTCAATTATGAAAGAACTCCATAAAAATTATAAAATAGCTGAGAGTATGAACCTTCACAACATAAATTCCGACACATTTGAAATATGTTCTGAAATTGGCATAGAGAAAAGCATTGAAATTCACACCCCTAAAAATCCAATGTTTACCTTTAAAGATCATGAGGCAGATTTTAATAACAATCCTTCTACTAGATTAATTTCCCCTTGTGTATCAAATATTAGTCTGATAAGTCAAAAGATATTAGATCGAATATTACCTTAAATTACGGTCGTCCTTCGATGAAGTTATAGTCTGTTTTAAAGATTTACACATAACTAAGAGTAGCAAGTTTATTATGTTCGACATTGATTCATATTATCCATCAATATCCTTTTTATTACTAACTGAACCCCTTGAAATGGTCAAGGTAGAAACTAACATAACTAAACTGGAAATTGACATTATTTAATTGGCTAGGAGAACATTAATATTATACAATGATATATTATGAACTAGAAAGAATAAGGAAACTAACTTTGACATCACTATGGGAGCTTCTGATTCGGCCCAGGTCACAAACCTGGTGCAGCTTTGTTTTGAAAAAAATAAATGAGGACATACCAGGATTCTTGTGTGAGCTATATAAGGATGACGTTCTGTTCTTGGTCAATTCTACTAATAGAAACTTAGAGAGAAGTAAAAAATACTTTGCATGAGTTTTTAGGGAAATTTAACCAAAAATAACGATATATATCAACAATAATACAGTAAATCTTTTAGACATAACCCTGAATTTAAATAACAAAACATTTGGACCCTACCATAAATCCAATCACACGCTATACTATATAGATAATAACTAAAAGCATCCGCCATCTGTATCTTTAATAGAATATCTAAGTTATCTACAAACGAGCAATTATTTAATAAAAACAAGCAATACTACAATGATGCATTAACTAAATCTGGGTATAGGAATAAAATAAGCTTTACCAAAGTTAATTCGGAACAAAAATTGGAAGATTGAATCAAAAGCAGAAAACAATACTCTTTTGTATCATATAATATGGCAATGCATAAAAGCAAATCTATGGTAAGTAGGACCAATGTTGTCGACAAATCTTTTGGGTAATCTATAGAAATAATCTGGAATTTCAAAAACAAATAACTATACAATCATATATTACAAGGGAAATATTAATATCGAACAAATATTTTCTCAACGAAATATATTATTGTTCTTTAGCTTAAGTAAATAAATTAATGATTAAACTGTATTTTTCGATATGAATCCGTTAGGTTGCTGATATATACCTAACAAATTAGTTTTACTCCTTATGGAAAAAGTATGTATATTTATCCCCTTTAGCTGTTATAAGTCTGGGACGTTGTATTTTAAGGGTTATATTAGGGTTTGGGAGGACTTCGCGAGTCCTATAAATAGACGGGGGAGATAACTGAATTTTCCTTACTAATTATATAGTTGACCCCCCTTGCACTATTTGGGTTGTAGGATTGTTGACCGTGTTTATTTCAAACCTTATTACTCCTGATATTTTTAGGCCACCAATCTGACTTAAATAGTAGTAATTAAAGTAAAATAAACCTTAATCAACTGTAAATAAAGCAACACTATGAATTCTCAGGACTTTAGATTATTCCATTGTAGTTAATAAATTAAAAAATACATATAAACATATTAGCATTGAAATTCGCCCACGTGATAAGTTAGAAAAATAAGCCCTTACTTATATAAGAGAAATGTTGAATTCACTACCATAAACCGTTTTTTTGGGGGGGGGGGGGCTTTATCTTTCGCAATAGTTTTACTTATAACAATAATAATTATCTACTTTAATCTCAATCTTTAATTAACCACTTGCTATTTCAACTAGTAGTTTTCAGTACTTGTTATTGTTTCCCATAACTATTTGAAAACGTAGCTCTGTGTGATAATTTTTAAATGGCACCCTGATTGGAATTCTGTAATCTTGTTGCCGGGGATCACACATGAGTGTTGTCTGCTTTCTGTTGTTTGTGTTTTTCTCAACGGACTTTGTGCCTGATATAGCATTTTGTAAATACCTTTCATTGTGGTTTCTGAAGAATAGTGAGTCATCGCGTAATTTTACTCGTTGAAAAACAAGTGTAAGACCATCGTCAATATTGCCATTTCAAAAAAATAAATGATATGAGTAAAGACTGAATTTTTCGATCATTGGAATTTAAATAATCACTATATATATGTATATATATATATATATATATATATATTTCAGACAACTTTTGTCCTTCAGCAGTTGCTAATATATATATATATATATTAGCAACTTCTGAAGGACAAAAGTTGTCTGAAATATATCACTCACTTAAAAAAAACATTTATTCATGCTTTCTATTGTTCCTAAATATACCAGACAGAGTTTTAAAATTTGAGTTGCATTTTTCTGTGATAATTTTGTTTTTTAGTTTTAGTTCTCCTAAAAGGCAATACTTATCTTTTAAGAGAAGTACACATGGAGAACAACATGTATAATGTGTGTGTGTGTGTGTGTGTGTGTGTGTGTGTATATATATATATATATATATATATATATATATATATAATTATATTATATAACCTGAGCAACATTTGAGCTCTCCAAGAATGACTCTCTAAAATGATGTACAACTTTCAGGAATCTCGGCAAAGTTGTACGATGTTACAGTGAGAAAAAAAACGCCAATTGAACTTTGCTAAATCGCCATGGTAGAAGTAGAAGAAAAGGCGGTCTCCACTTAAGTAAAAGTTTTTCTCTCACTTGAGTGGAGGTTGGCCTAAATATATATGTATTCAAAAAGAAAGAGAAATGGCTAGTCCATTGAAGCCAAGGTTATGTCTGCGTTTTACGCTACGTGATTTGAAAATCTCTCACGCCCTTGAACTGACATTCCACACCCATTAAAAAGTCCCCCCAAATAAATGATATCTGCCAAATTCATCATTATAAAGACACTTTGTTATTGTATCATTGGAACTCCCAATTTTGTTTTATATTCAGCATCGAGGTTAAGGCTCAATGCCAATTCATACTGACGTTACTTCCTCATGAAAAAGAACTCTTATCCATTCAGTTCCTCATGAAACTTCTAACAGACTCTGTTCATATATTATAAATATATTGGTTTAAACCTTAATCTCTATAATCTAGGAAAGCTGTTCTGATTTTCATATATTTTCATCGATATTTCGCATCATACAAACCCAATATTTCATTCTGAATAGCCAGGGCTAATTGTGCATCGTTCGACCATGTTCTTTAGGTAATTAAAATGTTAATAGATCTAATTGATTCCAGAATATAATTAGACTACCTCAGATATATTATTCACTGGCAGCCATTTAAAAAGGGAGGTTAACTTTGCATTTGTTCATAATAGGCCATTCCTTTTGGAAAATAAAATATTTTGGAATATTAAAAAACAGATACTGTAAATCTTAATTTAAAATTTATAGTTTATAATTAAAAAGAATTCGGTTGAATTAATTCTGTAATAATTCTTACTTAAAATTCTAAAAAAATTTAAATAAAAACAAACTATTCTACGTTACATTCGATTTTTGGAACCCAGCCTTACAGATTTTTTGTTTTATTAAGCCTCATATTGCAAATAATAATTTTTAAGATCTAAATTCTGCTTTTACGTCACAAACTTTGTTTTTTACATCTACTTCTATAATATAAAGGAGAGTTGTGTATGTGTGTGGGTGTATGTGGGTGTGTGTGGGGGTATGGGTGTGTGTGTTTGTATGTCTGCAAAAGGCTCACAAGATACTCGACAAGAACCCTAAAGTTGATATTTTCTAAGGGGCCGACCGGGGGAGAGAGATTGTTACACTTTTGCCTCGGGCAACACCGAGTAACCCCAGCTAGTATATAAAGTCAAACTGTTTATCGATTTTGTCCTACAAAAATCACTGTTTGATTTTGGTTCATCAGTTTTTATTGATGAAACGTTGGTACATGTTCTTCACAAGAAAAAATAATCCAACCAGAATAATTTTCTAAATGACGCCATCTGAAGAAAGAAGACAATTGTTTTGAAGAATAGATAGTTACTTCCCTTTCTTTATTCTGATTTTCACTTTTTTATAGAGGACACAAATTTCTTTTATGTAAAATAAAAAAAAATAATCCAGGGTAATGCCGACAAGAGACAACTAGCATTATGAAAACTTTTTTTACTTCATTCCACTTATGGTTATTGATATGTTTCTATTTACGTTCAACAGGTACGAAAAGAAATCCAGATTAATATTTTTTTTTATTTCTTTTACTTTTACACAAAGCCCCCCCACACACACACACACTTTTTTACTTGTCACCCCCCCCCCCACTTTACGGTCATCAATAATGAAGTTATATATGCATGTGTTTAACCGGGCCTCCCCACTTTTTAGGAGAGCCCCCCCCCACTTTTATAACTGTCCCGCCGGTCCTGTATATATATATATATATATATATATATATGGTGCAGACAATATTTGTTTGCAAGATTACTTAATAATTGTTTTTTCCTTCTGAAGAGAGGACTTGTTTCTTTGAAAAACCTATGTTTAAAGGACTTTTCTATAAACTATTCATTTACATACTTTACATTTGTTTTATTATAATTTTCTCTTAATGTCCCGTGGTCTAATGGTTACAGCGCTTGCTTACGGAGTCTAGGTCGATTCTGTGGCACCGGTTCGAACTGTGCGACCGTCCGAGATTATAATCCCTGCACTGATGAGAGCAGAAGCTCGAAACGCTAACGTATGTAGGTAAAAATAATTTAATATTATTTATTTAAAATTAATATTGGTATGTGTGTGTGTGTATATATATATATATATATATATATATATATATATATGTATTATATATATATATATATATATGTATTATATATATATATATATATATATATGTATTATATATATATATATATATATGTATTATATATATATATATATATATATATGTATTATATATATATATATATATATATATATATGTATTATATATATATATATATATATATATATGTATTATATATATCTATATATATATATATATATATGTATTATATATATATGTATTATATATATATATATATATATATATATATATATGTATTATATATATATATATATATATATATATGTATTATATATATATATATATATATATATATGTATTATATATATATATATATATATATATATGTATTATATATATATATATATATATATATATATATATATATATATGTATTATATATATATATATATATATATATGTATTATATATATATATATATATATATATATATATGTATTATATATATATATATATATATATATATATATGTATTATATATATATATATATATATATATATATATATGTATTATATATATATATATATATATATATATATGTATTATATATATATATATATATATATATATATATATATGTATTATATATATATATATATATATATATATGTATTATATATATATATATATATATATATATATATATATATATGTATTATATATATATATATATATATATATATATATATGTATTATATATATATATATATATATATATATATGTATTATATATATATATATGTATTATATATATATATATATATATATATATATATATATATATGTATTATATATATATATATATGTATTATATATATATATATATATGTATTATATATATATATATATATATATATATATATATATGTATTATATATATATATATATATATATATATGTATTATATATATATATATATATATATATATGTATTATATATATATATATATATATATATGTATTATATATATGTATTATATATATATATATATATATATATATATATATATGTATTATATATATATATATATATATGTATTATATATATATATATATATATGTATTATATATATGTATTATATATATATATATATATATATATATGTATTATATATATATATATGTATTATATATATATATATATATATATATGTATTATATATATGTATTATATATATATATATGTATTATATATATATATATATATATATATATATATGTATTATATATATATATATATATATATATATATATGTATTATATATATATATATATATATATATATATATATATATATATATATGTATTATATATATATATATATATATATATATATATATATATGTATTATATATATATATATGTATTATATATATATATATATATATATATATATATATATATATATGTATTATATATATATATATGTATTATATATATATATATATATATATATATATATGTATTATATATATATATATGTATTATATATATATATATATATATATATGTATTATATATATATATATATATATATATATATATATATGTATTATATATATATATATGTATTATATATATATATATATATATATATATATATATATATATATATATATGTATTATATATATATATATGTATTATATATATATATATATATATATATATATGTATTATATATATATATATGTATTATATATATATATATATATATATATATATATATATATATATGTATTATATATATATATATATATATATATATGTATTATATATATATATATATATATATATATATATATATATGTATTATATATATATATATATGTATTATATATATATATATATATATGTATTATATATATATATATATATATATGTATTATATATATATATATATATATATATATATATATATATATGTATTATATATATATATATGTATTATATATATATATATATATATGTATTATATATATATATATATGTATTATATATATGTATTATATATATATATATATGTATTATATATATGTATTATATATATATATATATATATATGTATTATATATATATATATATATATGTATTATATATATATATATATATATATATATATATGTATTATATATATATATATATGTATTATATATATATATATATATATGTATTATATATATGTATTATATATATATATATATGTATTATATATATGTATTATATATATATATATATATATATATATATATGTATTATATATATATATATATATATATATGTATTATATATATATATATATATATATATATATATATGTATTATATATATATATATATATATATATATGTATTATATATATATATATATATATATATATGTATTATATATATATATATATATATATGTATTATATATATATATATATATATATATATATATATGTATTATATATATATATATATATATATATGTATTATATATATATATATATATATATATATGTATTATATATATATATATATATATATATATATATATATATGTATTATATATATATATATATATATGTATTATATATATATATATATATATATATATATGTATTATATATATATATATATATATATATATATATATATATATATGTATTATATATATATATATATATATATATATATATGTATTATATATATATATATATATATATATATGTATTATATATATATATATATATATATATATATGTATTATATATATATATATATATATATGTATTATATATATATATATATATATATATATATATATGTATTATATATATATATATATATATATATATATGTATTATATATATATATATATATATATATATGTATTATATATATATATATATATATATATATATGTATTATATATATATATATATATATATATATATATATATGTATTATATATATATATATATATATATATATATGTATTATATATATATATATATATATATATATATATATGTATTATATATATATATATATATATTATATATATGTATTATATATATATATATATATATATATATATATGTATTATATATATATATATATATATATATGTATTATATATATATATATATATATATATATATGTATTATATATATATATATATATATATATATATGTATTATATATATATATATGTATTATATATATATATATATGTATTATATATATATATATGTATTATATATATAGCTGCCTTAAAGTAAGATTAATCTCTAGCTGATTTACCAAGTTGCTGGCAACAGCCACGTAAGCAAAGACATTGGAATTTGAGTTTGAAATATAACTCGGTTTCCGGGGTTCGAGTGTGGCGACCGGTGTGAATAATTCTTCTTTACACTGACGATTCTCGTAAGGATAAAACGTATACGTATGTAGATAAAAAATAAATATTTATAATTAATTATATACATTCTTCTGATACTAAATATATATCTAAAGAAGCTGATTACATTATAAGCAAAATATAACATTAAAACAAAATTCTCACAAGACTTTGGTTTTTATTTGTTTTCCAACCATTGTATTATTTTATTAATAAGCATTGTGTATATTCACCAGTATTCCCATGCCGTTTATAACGGCATCATGTTGGTCATTTTTTAAATGTACTGTTTTCCAATGAGCATTTGAAAATATAATCAAATATTTTGTTCATTTTTTTTATCAATAATTATTTTAATCCTAGATAACCCGTTTCATCAAAAATTGGTGGAGAAAAATGCTACCATTTTTTCAATCAAATAAATCAAGCATTAAAAATATAGGCAAACAAGCGGAATAAGTTGACTGCTGAAGGACAAAGATTGTCCGATATATATCACTCACCAACAAAAAAAAAGAAATAAAGCATTTATGCATGCTCTCATGTGTTCGAAAACAAAGGAGTGAGTTGCATGCTTATTTGTTTTATATTTTTATTTCTTTTAAAAGCCAATACTTATCTATTTTATAGGAACATATGCTGAAAACACTATATATATATATATATATATATATATATATATATATATATATATATATATATATATATATATATATATATATATATATACAGGGTGGGCAAAAATAAGGGTCCTATTTTTAAAAATTCATAACTTTTTTATTTATTGATTTTTTTTTTTTTTTTTTTTAGAATAAGTAAAGGACCCCTTCCGAAGCAAGCATGAGCCGTATTAGCCCTAAGGAACGTACCCTCATTTAGAAAACATTATTTTTGCTTAAAAAACTCAAAACAGTGTAAAAAACAATACTTTAGTTTTTGTAAGTTTTAAGAAGTGTTTTTCGGCTAAAATTTGTTTTGTTTATTTCAAAAAATCTCGGAAGGGTCAGTCTACACACACATAAAGTTTGGTGAGTTTAACTTTTATTTTGTGGAAGTTATTCAAATTCAAGTTATTCAAATTTAAAGATAGGACCCTTATTTTGGCCCACCCTGTATATAAGAGAGAGAGAGAGAGAGAGAGAGAGAGAGAGAGAGAGAGAGAGAGAGAGAAAATATTTATCCACTGACCTGTGTTTCGCTGTTACTGCGGCTCATCAGCATGGCTAACTATGACTGGGCTCAAACCTGTGATCATTGGAGCTGTGATCGAGTGCATTAACCATTATGCTAAGAGACCCGTTTGAAATGACGTGAAAATTTATCGTTTATAAAGTTATTTTTTGTTGTTATTGTTTTTAGCAATAATTAACTAACGGTATATTTTGTTCACCTTGAGTGTACGGAGTTGCCCCCCCCCCCTTTACATACGCATGAGTGTTCTCCCTTGCATATGCTATATCGACCCACTTTAAAAGACGTGTACATATATGTACATACATACATACATATATATATATATATATATATATATATATATATATATATATGTACATATATATTTTTTTGTATTATTTATTTACTTATATTTATTTATAGATAATATATATATATAAGTATATGTACATATATATATATTTTTGTATTATTTATTTACTTTATTTATAGATAATATATATATATATATATATATATATATTTATATATTTATATATATAAATAAATAAATATACGCACATATATGTATTTTTTGTATTATTTATTTATATATATATATAAATAAATATATGCACATATATGTATTTTTTGTATTATTTATTTACTTATATATATATATATATATATATATATATATATATATATATATATATATATATATATATATAAAATTAGTACGAAAAAGAATTGTGTTTTTAGTAGGCCATAACCACGGTTTCACTTTCTTTGTGATTTTCAAATGGTCTCATGCACAAATTTTAGGATCAAATTTGTGTCTGCTTGTTTTTTCTATAATTACTTCTGATAACAGAGCAGATAATGTTTCTGGTGACAGATTTATTCCAGCTAATATTATGGTGCATTTTATAAAAAAAATATTTCTTATTCATTTACTTTTCTTTTTTATTGTTTTTTTATTAATATATTGTGATCAATGCTGTTGCTTATTATTTATTTGTTGTTATTTTTTAATCTTTTTTATTTATTTTTAATTTTTTTTTTTACTAATGGTGAACAATACTATGAGAGGATTGGAAACAATGCGTTGAATTGGCAGAATTTGATTATTTAAGAGGACGGATCGACAAGTATTTGTTGACATTGGACTTGAAGACAGCCATGTGGTATTGATTTACTCCTCTCCAGGAGTTAGGCACAAGGCCAGTTTTTATCTTACTCCCACAAGTAAGATGTGACCCAAGGTCGGGTCGGGAAAGTGGGGTTTAAAAATTGCCTGGGCAGCCCCGTCGGCATTCCCCGGTAGGGGCGCCTCAGACAGTAAGCAATAAACTTACTCCTCCCCAAGGAGGGGAGGCGAAGCCTAGGAGGGTGGACGTCCTAGAACTGCACAGGACAGACCCATAGACCGGCATAAATCAAGCCCCAAAGGCCAAGACAATACCAGTCTATGGGGTGCAGTATCCATCGGAACAGATACTACACTTTGATCTTAACCAAAAGGCCAGGTCGTTGAGTGTGGTAGTCAGCAGCGAAGCAGTTCCATGGTATTGTGTTCCACAGATGTAAAGATTTTTGGAAAGAAACTCTGTTCATAGAAATTCCGTTTGTTTTTTTTTGTACGGAGAGGAAGAAAAGAAAATTATTTGCAGTGGTGGTAGCTAGATGCATTCTTGCTGTGAATGTTTTACATGGGGGGGGGCCAAATTTTGGAGCTCAGTCAAGCACCTACCATGGAAATAAAGATAGAGTAAAGAAAGACTAGCAACGTCCCTTTTGTGAGAAAGGGGCTGTATGAAAGAGATCATCCCTCGCTAGATTGTGAAGTCGATTTTGTACTCTGTTGAGGCAAGAAAGAGTTCTCTGAGGAGCACCTCCCCTGATGTGGCTGCAATACTCCATCTTAGGACATACCTGACTCTTATACAGATAGAAGATTGCATCAGAAGTCGAGTATTTTCTGGGGCGGTAGAATGATCCAACCATTTTGCTAGATTTGATGTAAGTCTTCCATTTCATGTCAAGAATGAAAGTCAGTCTTAGAGACTTATGAATGCAATAGGAGAGAGCCGTTCATTTCAACTGGGGTAATGTTGGTAGTAAAAAGAGAGAAGGTGTTAAAAGTAACAAGAGAGAGAGAATCAGCAAAATCTTGATCAACAATGCTCTTTGAAGTGCTGCCATAGATAGGTGTGTCGTCTGCATAGATGTCAACAAATGATCTGAGAATATGAGCTAGAAGACTATTGATAAATATCAGGAAGAGGGTATGGCCGAGCATGGATCCTTGAGGCACTTCATCATTGATACTATGTACTTCAAACTTCTGCCCATCTACAAGTACTTTTTATAGATCTATTAGAGAAAAAGGATTTGATTGTTGTGAAGATATTTCCAGATATTCCATGGCTCTCAAGCTTGTGAAACAAAAGTTTGTGTCAAATCCTATTAAAGTCCTTTGATATGTAAAGCGCTATCACCATAGAAACGAAGCCCCCGTCAATAGATTCACTGATCCTATGCTATATCACAGTCAGCACATCAGCTGTTGATCTTGCAGGACAAAATCCATTATTGTAGGGTGGGTTGAACCAAATGATGTCATGGTTTCTGTTGAATCTATTTATGTTTATATTTCATGTGAATACTAGGCTATTCTTAAATCAGATATTTTTAGAGCAGTTTAGTACTCTATTTTGTGCTCGTCAAATATGGCTATATTGCTGGAATGGCAGGATATTCTGTGTTCTACAGGTTTTCTTGCAGCGTAAACAGTAGGAATTGCAGGTTGTGCCTAGAGGAAAAATATCAGATAAGCTTTAAACAAAGGAATAAACTCCTCAACAAAAACATTAACTCCTCAACAAAAACATTAATTTATTGCAGAATGAAAAGATTTAAATAAACATCTCCTCTGCCACAAAAAGGCTAAATTACAAAAAAAAAAAAACTAGAACACATGCATACACAAATAGAAAAAAAATCTTTTTTATTAATTATATAAAATTAAATATACAAATAAATATCATAATAATAACAAATAATCAAAGAAAAGAATAAAAATTATAATAATAAACAAAATAAAATAATAACAAATAGATAAACAAAGACACAAATAAAATAAAACATAATAAACACAAGATAGATATCTCTATCTTGTGTTTACATGAAAATATAAAAAATGCGAGTTATCTCCCTTGAACATTGAAATAATAATAATAATAATAATAATAATAATAATAATAATAATAATAATAATAATAATAATAATAATAATAATAATAATAATAATAATAATAATATAAAAAAAAAGCCTCAAAATAAATAAAATCATGCAAAATAATTACATGACAAGAAAAAAATTATATCTGTTCAATTAAAAAATGTTTAAAATGAATGAGTTATCTAGCTTTGGCCATAAAAGTAAAACTTTACCAATCAAGGGAAGACAACTATAGTAATTATATGAACTTTAACAATCCATGCAAGAGAGTCAGTATGCAGGTGCAACCTCTTTGCTTGCCACTGTAGTGCTAAGTTAATACCTTTCATCACAGCATCTAACTCAGCCAGATGATGTGCTGGGCGTCCTCCATCTTTCTCCAACAGGATTCCCAATGCTAGTGAACTGGCTAGACCCATACATTCATTTCTTCTCCATTGACACACCACTCTCCTCAAACTGGGTTCACCACAGACGTTGATCCGTCAAACTCAGGAATGAGTTTTAAGTCGAACTTTTCATCCGCCATTATGTTTGCGTCTATCACTAGGTGTCCGTCACACTGATCAGGAAAACAAGAATACGCACCAAGGCAGCAAGCTACTGATAAGACGAAAGTTAGACATCTTAAAGAGTCTAGTTTCAGAGTATGACTTGATAGTCAGCGTAACATTAGTCCCATCATACTGTTACTATTAAACTGACACGAGTGCCTCATAGATGGTACAATATCATAAAGGTGGGTGCCGAGCGTGTTGGTCAAACATGCGCTGTTACAGTGAGTGTGATGAGCCAGCAGTAGATAGAAGACATCCACATGCACAGCACCCATCCAGGCATCAAAAGGACTCTGTATTTCATGAGACGTGTAGATCCAGCAATGGCCAAATCAGCGGTCAAACAAGTCATCAAGCATTTTGAGATGTGTCAATCAATTGACCCAGCACTAGCACAGTAGCAAAAAGGACAACTGGAAGCAAGTGACAAGTAGTGGCATGGATATCACCCATTATAATGGAAACCATTTTCTTATGCTAATTAACTGTGGGACTCACCCATTTTGCGGTTTGGCGACCAATTGCACAACAAGACTCGGCAAGCATTATTTGACAGCTATTGTCCGTCTTTTACGAAAGGAGAGCATCGCATGAGATTTTGGCCGATAATGATCTAGCCTTTTGCAACCAGCAAGTCAGACAGTTTTTGTGTGAATGGGGAATTCAACAGCTGCTGTGATGCGCATACATACCATCAGACAATGACATCGCGGAAAGAAGCCACCGCAGAATAAAGAGGATTGTTGCTCCATAGGGGAAGCAACATACTACGCCGAAGGATGCCGTGTCTCCAAAGACTACACCTGCGAATGACATCTACACGTACCAGGCTTGTATAAAAGGAATTGACCTTGTGCAGTTACTAAACGACGAGATGATGTAGAAGATCTTATCTGGGTGAAATTGCCAGGCTGTCGATGTACCACCAAATTCAAACAGAGGTGAGTGATTGGCATGGTCAGTAAGCAATCTGTCCTGGTTGATGGAATCCCACATCACATACTGCTTTGGAGACTGACCATTCAACCACCGAGGAAAATGATGAGGAAAGTGATGAGTTGTTTGGGTCTGAACTATTAATGGGCAGCACCAGTTATCCTCACGAGAATGGAGTCGCAAATTCGGAAGCAGAAAGTTTGGACGATATGGAAACAGAAACTTCATCAGACGATTCGGAAGCAGAAACTTCATCAGACGATTCGGAAGCAGAAACTTTGTTGGGCTATTCAGAAGCAGTAGGTGGGCTGCATGTCCCATTTCGAAGAAGCACACGAATCAAAAGGCCACCACCACCCTGCATCGTGTGTGATCAACAGATCAGGGGGGAGTGTACTAGCCATCATGGGGGTCTACGGGGTAAAAGAGTGAGGGTCGAACCATGTGTCCTTCATCAAGGATTGAACCCAAAGCATTCCGATTACAAGATAGAATCTTGTTATTTCTGTGTGAGGACAAGAGTACACTTATGTAAATGCGCATCGTTTTGCATAGGCGAATTCTCATTGAAATAAAAAGAGTAGAAATTTTCCTCTCCGGGTGTGACAATAACATTATGATACGTCGAGTGTTAAGCAAGAAAAGGAGAAAGAAATTACCCGATTGACGAGAGTCGGATATTTTTTTTAGAGTTGGCATTTAGTTTTGGAGAATTGTTAATACAATTCGGGAGTCTGACTTATGATTTTTTTTTGTGTGTGTGCGTTTTTATTTTCATTCATAAACTACAGTTTTCCCCCTTAAATCGTTATTTTGACATAATGTGTAAGCAGTCATTAAGAAAGGATGTCTTTCAATTTTAAGAACATGTTTGTTTTTTATTTGTTTATATTTAAATGTGTGATAAAAGAATTTTAAGTAAAATCATTCTGAGTTTTTTGTATGAAACGAAACTTATATTAAGAAATAAATGGTTTAATAATGTAAGCACGTGTAAGATAGCGAAATGTTGAAACGTTTTTATTAAAGGCTTAAACTTTGAGTAACGAAAAGTAACACCATTTTATTCAGAATCCTAACCGGTCTAAATATGATCGGAAAGAAACTGAAGCCGAGTAATTTAACAAATAACAAAGTGGAAGAAAAAAAAAGGCTATTCTGAATTAATTATCGATTTCTCAGATGTATTGTTATTTAGGTCTGACTTTGAAATTACAACCAACTTAATTTTATATACGGATGAAACGGCTGTTATGGCATATAAAAATATATATAAAAATAAAAATGTTATAAGCAAAAAACTCGGATTTTATTCTCTTATATAATGTCATCCACAGACAGACTGTTCGCTGTATCACAACTTTTCTGTGTGGCTAGATGAGTAAGTATTTAATGCTGAGGTCAAACCCTGACTATTTGGTCAATGGTCGGAATCACTACTCCCTACGCCATCAGCAAAAGTTACAAAAGGAAAGGAAATCTTAATATATATATGCATTATCAGCTATCTAGAGTGCTCTACTTTTATTTTTAAGAACTATATATATATATAAAGTTTCTTATTTAAAGCATTAATATTTATGTGTTTCTTGCCTTAATGTTGGACTTAGGCGTTAATGTCTATAAATGTACATACCCCACAATAGCTAATAGTACCAACCATAATTCATTTCTTGGTTCAATTTTGATATGGAATCCCAGGGGCCGATTTTCCCCCCTAAACCCCTACCCCCTAAAAACAATCTGCAAATACTGCATCTCTTTCCTCACAGCAATATACTTCTTACAATCACGTCACTACCATGCTCCCACCCCTACCCAAGCTATGCTGTTAGGCTAAGAAGTAAAAAGCAAGACATGGACGGGGAGGGGAGTATTCAATTTATGATCCGCCACTGGTCTAAAATGTCTGATATTGAGAGCCTGGCATTGTAAGCCTATATGATGACTAGCAATTGGTTCTTGTATGTTTTGATTAGGGCAGCAGGGAATAGTGGTCTTGGAATTGTGGTGAGGGATAGAATTCTTTACCAAAATGCCATATTGCTGACTCACACTTTTTTCATGGTTTTAGAGGATTTGGTTTGATTTTCCTTTTCCGGTTATTCAATGTTGAATCCGGTCATTTTGGTAAAAGTTGTTATGCTTCAAGTTCTTTATATCTCCAAATGTTTATTCATGGTGTTTGGTTTCGTTGTTTTGTTTTACGGCATATAAACCCCTTTCCGGGTTATTTTATGCTGAATCCGGTGATTTTAGTAAAAGTTTTGGGGAAGGGAGGGAGAGGGGGAATGGTGGAAGAGGGCGGGAAGGGGGGCGGATTGTTGTTTTTTTTGTTTCTTTTGGCTTTGTAGAACATGATTGAGTTTTGCAAAGAGAAAAACAAAACAATAAAACATCAATGTTTGGTGCATTTTGGATCAGGAAGCCGATATCTTCAGACAACCTTATCTAATAGCACCAGAGGTATTAGATGAAGCAAACTCAGAATTGCAGAATCTATGTCTAATTCATCAAACGAGGTCAGTCTTGCATGAAATAAAATATAATTATGCAAATTAGACGTACAGAAACTTCTGTTTTGATCTTTAATCTCTAGTATACATATATATATATATATATATATATATATATATATAATTTCCCAGTTATTATTTACTTAAATAACACAGAGCCCTTTTTGTATGTACTATAGTTATACTGAATACTTATGTATATTTTTATGGATATGCATATATATACTCAGTATTGTTCGGCAGTCTTTTTACTTTAATATTTGTTTCACTTTTTTGTTAAATATACCGTTTGTTATTTTACCACTATTTTCTAAACATGATTTTTTTTTATCCTTAAATTATGAATTGAACCAGATTTTTATAAAACTATAATTAATTATGCTAAGATAATGTTTTTATCTATTCATAAGATTATTGGTTGTAAATAAACTTTTAATACATGAGGATTTGCCAAGTTAGAAATGACTTTCTATTTGAGAGTTTAAATGCTTCCAAAGTCCTTTTAAATTTCGAAGTGTCACAAAGTAATTCGTTCTTTTTAAGATTACAATGGTTGACGTCTTTATGAAGAAACGGAAATGCATTCCGATAGGTCTGATTTCGTAATTAAATCATTTATTTAAATGGGATTTCTAAAAAAATTTTTTTTTTACGTGATTGCATTTTTGATTTCAATAAATATTTAATTAATATAATAAAAAATAAAAATAATAATAATTCAATGTGTAATTATCAAAGCTAATATTCGCATGGACTGTAAGACCAATTCCTAAAATATTTCGTAATAGGCTTTGTTTTTCTTTCATTTGACGATGCTTTTCATCGTCAAATGAAAGAAAAACAAAGCCTTTTTATAAATAACAAATAATATATTTATTTGAGTGACCTACACCCTTCATTAAACATATTTATCACTTTTTTTTAGCAGACTAATAAAACAATATTTTTAGTCTTTAGGTAAACCACAAAACTGGTATTAGAAGACACTCTAAAAAATGATCTTATTTTCTTAAGATCATTAGAAAACTTGGAAAAATAAACATGGTATAATTAAGCAGAAAAATTGTTATTTTTCACGATGCTTGCTTAAATATATATATATCCATATATATATATATATATATATATATATATATATATATATATATATATATATATTTAGTGTTATAATGGAATAATTCAAGGAAGAAATCCGGGTAAGAGAGCTCAATGTGGTAAACAGAGCAAGAATAACATAAAATATAATAACACGAAATTACATGACTGTCGATGCAATAATTTATTTCAACCTTGCGGTTTTATTCAAGCATCCAATTTGACAATTACATTTTTGAGACTGACAGAAAACTGAATTCACCCTCGACACTTCAAACACAACCAGAGAGAGTGGTGGTCGCCGCCAATCTGAATACCTATTACAGAGCGAGTAGGAATTAACATCTTATATTTAACTAAAGCAATCGAAAGGGATCTTATGGTTTTTTTTGTTTGTTTTTATTAAAATAATAACGTCTGAGTTAAGCGCACATATTCTTTCTACATTTCCGACCTGGTGACATTTAACGTTCATACGCCTCCATACACACGCACACATATACCTATTCTTAACCTCACACACACACAATTTTTGGCTAGATATATATATATATATACATAGATTCATACATACACAGGATCCCCCCCCCCCAAAAAAAAATGCCACCCATAGAATCTTTAAAAAAATGCACAATCCTTTCTGTAATCAACCTATATTAGGTACAAATAAACTTCAGTCTATGCCTGACTTTGTTCATCTAATTTTAGTCATGAATGTTCAACAGTTTTTGTTTTAGCGTTGTTCAATGATATGCTCTGAATGTGCACCTCTGCATTGCCAGCACACTTGGATACGATGTGCAAGATTGCCCCTAACCCTGACACACTCTGACACACTCTCTTGACACTGCCCAGATTTTGGCTGTGATGGTCGCCCTCTTCAGTTTAGGAATAGTCTGGGGATCGTTTTGATAGACATTGTCTTTGAGATAACCCGACTGAGAAAAATAGGAGGGGAGGAGGAGTTTATGGTTAGGTGAGTCTGAAGCCCATTCAGGATCACACCTACTGATGAGACGATCACCAAAGTGTCCTCGCAGCGATTCCAATAAGTCATTTGAAATGTAGGGAGTTGCCCCATACTGCTGAAACAAGTGAACCACCCTCGCAACACTTCTTCGTCTGGCTAAGTGTCTCGAAAACTTCTTAACGACAATTAGGTAACGATTGATCAACACAGAGGTGCACATCTGGAGTATATCCTTGAATGACAATAAAACAAAGACTGTTGGAACTTCCTGACTGAAACTTGGTGGACAAGTCAGGCATAGACTGAACTTTATTTGTACCAAATATGGTTGGATTGTATAAAGTCATGGGTGCCATTTTTTGGAATCACTCCGTACTCAATAAAAAAAATGCCACAAATCCTTTCATAATCCATATGAAAATAAATCTGACCCGGTCATAGAATTTTCTGGAAGGAATTAAATCGAATTGCATTAAAAACACGCTGCAACAATCCACAAAAAAAAACCCAGACGAATCAAAATCAAATTTTGATTTTGTAAGAAGAAAGATTTGATAACAAAAATCAAGAAGAAGACTTACTTTACTTTATATATTGGACTAGAAGAATACTCGTCCCAGGATGGGTAAAATTAATTAACAGAACAGTTTTGCACCACTTTTATGTCCCCCTTACAAAGAGTAAAATTAAGATGATACTAAACCTTATATCTAGAATCCTTATTCCATTCTCGATCAAAATCCATTACATGGTTTTGATTCTAGAAAATGTCTAAAATGTAAGGAGTCTTAAAAAGAAATTGAAATTCAGGGAATCTTGCTTAATTGGGGTTTCTAATGACTATGAATCAAATTCAATGCAAATCTGAACTACTTCAATTGGGAAGTTGTGCTCATATTATGGCCTCTAAAAATCTTTTAAAATACTAAAAAAACTGAAATTTGGGGAATATTTATTAATTGATATCTAATAACTATTGTTAAAATTTCACAAAAATCGGAATTTTCATGAAGGGCTTCCACTCTCTTTTTACCCCCTTTGCATAAAACTAAATTAAACTAAATAAAGCTCACATTACGACCCCTTATGCCTAGCAACCTGTTTACCGGCCCGTTTGGAATAATGATAAGAGTGTTTGATAATGAGCCAGGAGATCAGAGTTCAATCCTTGGTCGAGTCATGCCAAAGACTCAAAAAATGGTACTTGATGCCTCCTTGCTGAACATTCAGCATTATAAGGTGAGAATGAAGGGTAAGTGCAGTAGTCCTAAGAAAGGAGTGGCGCCCTTCTTATGTCTAGCAGCCTGTTTACCGGCCCATTTGGCAAAATAGTAAGAGTGTTTTATAATTAGCCGAGAGACCAGGGTTCAATCCTCCATCAAGTCATACTAAAGACTAAAAAAATGGTACTTGATGCCTCCTTACTAAACACTCAACATTATAAGGTGAATAATCAAGGTAAGTAGAGTAATCCTGGGAAAAGAGTGACGTCCTCCCCTACATCACGGTATAGTAGCTAATAAAAAGGGAGCCTTTGTGTTTCACTCGACTATGGTCGACCACTGTACTGCACGGTGTGTACACCTAGCAGCTGTGTTCCAAAATTAATTAGTTTAGGAGTGAATCCTGTACATATAAATATATAAACATATGTTTTTTTTTGTTTTTTTTGCGATAATGGAACTGATTATATTTTTTTTCTATAGTCATTTTAATGAATTATCTTAATTTCCCACGTGTGGACCATGTAGCTATCTTGAAGTTCATTCTTCATAGTGGCTGGACTACATGGATTAATTGGTGACAACAGACAATGTAGAATGTTCACGTTATCCATTTACACACTCCAGTCCACAACAATTACCAGCCAGTCCGTTGTGTCATACGGTCCTAGGACTTTACACTGTCAAATTCCTTCTGCAGGTGTCCATGAGGGAAGAGCTTTAATACGGTCGCGTATCTGTTAGCTATGTGTCTTACCAACTGAATTATCGATTTCAAAATTCCCCCTCTCTAACTAAACACATGATACAGTTCAACCAATCACAGCTTTTTATCTCTTATCTCCCAACCCCTTGCTATTGAAAAAGTGTTGGTGTTTATTTAATTTTATTTATATTCTAAAAAAAAATCTCTTGTGTTTAAATATTTAATTTTCTCTATTCTAAAGTTTTGTCTTTAATGGAGTGATCAGCTTTGACAGAAGTTCGACTGACTTCTGTTTTCAGTTCTTTCCCCTAACACTGAAGCTAAACCTACCAACATTGAACATGAGATTTTATGGTATGCAAATATTTGGACAGCGTTCACGCTAAAGAGTAATTTATAAATGCAGGTCAGAACTTGCTCGAAATTGTGATTTATTTAATCGCGTTGAACGACAAAATAAGATGATGAATGATGTAAGAAAAGGTGGATATGAAACAATAAGAGACAAGAAAATCACTGTAAACCGTAACAGATTATCACAATGAAACCGTATTTATGTTTTCTTTTTATTCCTCAACTACCTGCATTATTTTAAATGGTAGCTGATATAGTTAGCTTGAATCTCCTTAGTTATATATATATATATATATATATATATATATATATATATATATATATATATGTCATCCACATACAGATACGCCATCATACGACACTGACTGAATGTAAGAAGTATCTCAATGTAAACATTGCAAATGCCGGGAGCTCGAATTAGTTTTGCCTAATGAGCTATGCCTTAAAGCTAAATGACAGTTGGCGATACCCTTACAAATAAGCTCTACCCGGGGGGAGCTTCATATAGTCATCCACATACAGACTGTTTCGCTGTTTCACAGCTCATCAGTGCGGCTAGACCAGTTAGTGCCTCAAGCCGACATTGAAACGCAACTGTCGAGCTGACAGTCGGCGCTGCTAACTCCTACGCCATCATACGACAGTTATATATATATATATATATATATATATATATATATATATATATATATTAGAGATGAAAGATGAGAACAAAAAATTGTAATTCATGGATTAAAGATATGAAGCTCCTTGCTCTGAACTTTTGATGTTCTAATATTTATATTGTATCTTTACAATTTTTTTATTATCATCTTTCATCTCTAGAATTGATTGCTCTATATATTGAGCTTTATATTATCACGATAGATTATTATTAAACGATAATTCAATTATCTTTGATTTAATTCGACATTTAAATATATATATATATATATATATTATTATTATTATTATTATTATTATTATTCAGTACTCATTAAAAGTTCTCACACAGGCCATCATCAGTGATTTCTCACTGATGATGACCGATGGTGTTCCCTGGATTCTGAGTTACATAAAGTCTCCCCAGATTTCCAGTACTCTCTACCTTTTTCGATAACCATTGCAAATGATTTTGCATTACCGCAACAGCTACTTATTGATTATTCGCTGGCAATGACTATTGGTCTTCTCTGGAATTTGGGTGGCCACAAGCCTCTCCAAGGTCCCAATACTCTCCGCACCCTTCCAGTGGAGGTCTGGTTAGTGCTCTCCCTCCTCAGTCTTTCCATCTTCCTTGACCCTTCACGGCTATTTCGTGTGGTATCAGCCAATGCAGGTGCCATTACTTATTATTATTATTATTATTATTATGCTACTACTACTACTATTAAAGCTGAGTTAATCAACGTTTATTTCCGTAAGGCTTTGTACCTACAGATTTTAAACACACAAAACACGTGCTAAAATATTCCTAGGTTTTTGGATTGACCTTTGTTTGAAAAAAACTTCTATTTTAATTGTTCTAATTAGCTGTAATTGACAAATAACTCTTCAAATTGCCCATCTCTTACTAACTTTCTATCCATCACTTCCACCCTTATTTACTGCTTTTATTTTATTTTATACGGTATCTAACACTCTCGCTTCAAGTTCATTCTTTATAGTGGCTGGACTACATGGATGAATTGGTGACAATGTAGAATATTGACGTTATCCATTTATACACTCCAGTCCACAACAATTACCAGCCAGTCCGTTGTGTCAGATTTCTATCTCTGTTTATTAACAGTCGAAGATAAAGGTAATAAAGGAAAGAATAAAAAGATTGGAACAGTCCATTATAAACTAGTAACATAACCACAAATAGTCATATTATTTAACCCATAGTAACATCACCACAAATAGTCATATTCTTTAACTTATAGTAACATCACCACAAATAGTCATATTCTTTAACCCATAGTAACATCACCACAAATAGTCATATTCTTTAACCCATAGTAACATCACCACAAATAGTCATATTCTTTAACCCATAGTAACATCACTACAAATAGTCATATTATTTAACCAATAGTAACATCACTACAAATAGTCATATTATTTAACCTATAGTAACATCACCATAAATAGTCATATTCTTTAGCCCATAGTAACATCACCGCAAATAGTCATATTCTTTAACCCATAGTAACATCACCACAAATAGTCATATTATTTAACCCATAGTAACATCACCACAAATAGTCATATTCTTTAACCCATAGTAACATCACCACAAATAGTCATATTATTTAACCCATAGTAACATCACCACAAATAGTCATATTATTTAACCCATAGTAACATCACCACAAATAGTCATATTCTTTAACCCATAGCTGTAGAGAGAAATAGAGAGAAGATGGATATAGCCAGCATAACGGATCTAATTTTGTCTTTTTATTTTATCATATTTAACTGGCTTTGCAAATTCACTTTTTCCTGATTCAAACCATCTAAGCCGAACTTAATGTGTGACCCAACGGGGCACATTTTTTTCTAATATATTTTTGCTAGGTTGGGAGGATTATATACTTGTGAAAGAACTACATACAATACGTAGTTAAAGCAAAATAAATAGTTTTGGACTATTAAAATAATTTTCAACACTATTGATAATGTTTACCCATTAATTTATTTTTATCATTTGAATTTATTTTTTGAAACATGACGTAAATCATAAATCTAGGATGTCACGCTAAAGCTATAATTATTTTGTCAAGGTAATGTTTTTAGCTCTATTCATAAGAAAGTAAAAATAGATCAATTGGTAGAACCTTGGACTGAAGATCTCATAGTTTCGGTTTTGATTTCCAGTCATGGCATCCACTTTATTTATTGGGAATTTATTATTTACTATTAAATGCAATATTCTCCATTTCTAAAAGTAGTTAAGATCTCCTATATTTTGAAATGAGGCAAATTGTGACTGACGGACGGCGGATAGACGGACAAAATCTCTATTCATATGAGAAGGAAACTTTTTTTTACTAACAAGTCACCACTTATCAAGGCCAAAAACCACTCGAGGATAAGGGTTAACGAAATGGATAGATTGTCAGTTGAAAGATGAAGAATAATATGAGAAGATTGAAAATGATTAATGGAATGAACTAAGTTCGATTAATTATGGGGACGGTTTATCACAAGTATTTGTTCATACTAGATTTGAAGATGACTATGTTGTAATCTGTAGGGAAGCAGTCCTGTGGTAATGTGTTCCACAGACGGGAAGCCCTTGCAAAGAAGCTCTATTAATAGAAATTCTGCCTGACACTAGGCGCATGAAAAAAGAAAGAAACGTTATTTTTTTGATTGTGGTAGAAGACGAGTTCTTGCTGTGAATATCTTACGAGGAGGAACCAGAAATTAGGAAATTAGGAACAGATTGAATATAAGTCTTCCATTTTAGATCTGGAATGAAGATCAGTCTTAGGAGCTTATCATGGGTAAGTGGAGTAATCCTGGTAAAGGAGTGGCTCTCTCCACTACACCTCGGTATAGTAGCTAATGAAAAGGGAGCCTTAGGGTCGCCCTCGACTATGGTCAACCACTTTACTCTTTTACTATCTTTTAATGCTCAATTTAGGGTGTGGAGTTGTGTAGTATTTGTTCTGTTGTCATGATACCGCCCTTCTGAGCATTACTTCCTCCTTGTTCAAGGGGTGGGTAGTGTAGTATCTGTTCTGTGGTATTAATCCCATTCTATCATGCATTACCTCCTTCCTTTTTTTGTTACAATCGGGCCTTCATTAGCAACACACACCTGCTCTATCTAGAGTATTGAGCACATTCGAATTCATCATCTACCACGTTCCGAGTGTCCTACTGTATTATTACATACACCTGCTCTATCTAGGGCATTGACCACTATTAGATCCAGTATATACCACTTACCAAGTGTCCTACTGTATTATTAATTTATTGCCCCATGCAACACTGAGATTATTGTCTAGTATACAACACTATAACAAAACACATTGATCTGGGCAGTGGAACGTTTAAACACACCTGCTCTATCTAGGATATTGAGCACTTTTGGAGTAACATATACCACTTACCAAATGTAATACGTTATTATTATTTTTATTGCTCCCGGGCAACCCCAAGTATCTTGTCTAGTATACAAAATTATAAAAAAACACATTGAAGATAATACTCCTGGGTAACGCAGTGTTTAAAAACACCTGCTCTATCTAAGATATTTAGCACTTTTGGATTAACATATACCACTTATCAAAATGTAGTATTGTATTATTATTACTCCCGGGCAATGTCGAGTATCATGTCTGGTATACAACACCATAGCAAAACTCCCAGGCAATTCCGAGTTTTTTGTCTCCCTCCCTCCTCTAACAATAATCTGAAGAGAAATATGTTGATAAGGACAACATTCTGAAGAGAACCTTACAAAATTTTAATAAAATTCAAGGAATTAGCATTTCTCAAAATCTTGAGGAATGACTCAACAATTTCTTTCCAAATTACTACATAAATACATTAAAAAGTCGTTCTGAAAATCGACCGCGCTTGATTAATTATGTTCCATTTGACTCCCTAAACAATGAATATTTCAAAAATATGTGCCTATTCTTTGTCCGAGTCAATGCCGAAAAAGAATATATCAGCTTTGTGGATGTGTCTTGTGTAGTTTTTTTTAGTTTTTGCTGGACACACACAGACAATTTTCCTTTATATAATAGACAAACTATTTTTAATTTATGTAGCAAGATCCATACGCCAAACTTCTAAACACTATAAACAACATGACATTAATACGGATGTGGCCAAGGGTCGATCCTTAGACCGTTATTATTCCTGTTCCTTATAAACAACCTCCCCGATGAAATTGTGTCCGAGATTAGTATATTTGCTCCTGACACCACGCTCTATACATGACATATAGGACAAACGAACACACGCATACCAAAGGCAATGGTTGAATCCTTAGAAAATTACCTCCAGTCTGTGGTGGAATAGGGACATAAATGGATGGTAACATTTAATTCTAAGACAAAGCTCCCGTCCCTCAACAATTATAAGAAACCTTTTCAACCACCGATTGCCATGACTAATAGCACCCTACCTGAGAGTTCGTCATTCAAACTACAAGGGCTTATATTCACAGATAACATGTCTTGGGACAAATAGATAGAAGACATTGCCAAGGCTGCTGCAAGGAAGGTGGCTCCCTCTAACGAGCTAGAAAACTTCTTACACCTGCCAGTATTCTATATCTCTAGAATGAAGTATTGTTGTCACATCTGGGCTGGTGCACCAAACGCTAGTCTCTTCCTCTTGAACAGGGTCAAAAAAAGAGTCTCTAAACTAATAGGCTCCCTCGCTATCAAGCATGCTCCAGCCTCTGTCCCATCGCCACAATGTTGCATTCCTGTGCTTGTTTTACAATGGAATATGCTCCAACGAATGTGCTGCCCTGGTGCCCCCTCTATGTAAATACCTTCTGATCAACCCGTCAGTCAGCAAGATCCCACCCCTTCACTGTTAAGGTCCTCAAATGCCGGAGAGATTTCTACTCCAATATCTTCTTAACTCGTACTGCTACCCTTTGGAATTCCCTTCCTGCTTCCTGTTTTCCTGACCGTACTAACATAGACATTTAAATGTAATGTGAACACGTGTCTCACTGCAAAACTCCCCATATAGGATTCTCCTAATTCACAGTAGCCCCCCTACGTCTCAGTGGCATTGTGCCTTGTTTGGGGTGAACTTGAGTAAAAAAAAAAATAAAAAAATAAAAAATTATTTTGTTAAGTAGGTTAAAAAGACAAAATATTTTCGCTTGTTCAGTGGCTGTCTGTCAGTTCAGTTTTATGCCATCTTTCAGGGTTCGAATTTCACACTAGACATTTGTATTTTTTTTTTTTGCTACAGCGTTCCCAGTTATTTCCTAGCCGATATCGATCATCATCATCATCATCATCATCATCATAAAACTGAATAATAATATTTTTAATTATTTTATTGCGATTTAAATTAAACTAAAAAAAAAATTTTCATTTGATATAGATCATCATCATCATAAAACAGAATAATAATTTTTTAAATTATTTTAATGCGATTTTTAAAAAAATTAAAAAAATTTTCATTTGAATTGACGCGCAGAAAAGAAAGGTTTGAGAAATCCGGCGTTGATGGGTATTTCAGCTAGTAGGTATATAACAAAGAGTCTGATCAGGTCTCGATTCGTCTCTTACTGCAGCCTTGCAAATAAGCACATCATTTATTTCAATCTATATTAAATTTATTCAAAAAGCGGACATTTCAAAAATGGTCTCTGAACTGAAATTCTGAATAAAATGTTATTCACCAATCTAATAATCATCCCATAATTTTCGAATTAGAAACTTTCTTATCCATAAATCATTTTGTAATGTCAGACAAATATCGAATTTTATGCATATAAATTTTATTTGAAAATATTCACAGAAAAATATTGATTTACTTTTGATTTTATTTCTAAATAGCAAATGGTATTTGAAAAAAAAAAAATAATAAATAAATAAATAGCTTTATTTTCAAAGAACAGTAATGATAGTAATTATATTTGGTGATTTTTTTTTTTTAGATGAGGATTGATAATTTGTTCTTTTATTTGGACTACTAATTGAAAATAACAACCAAAATGAGAATAGTAGTCCGAATAACACAAATAATACAAATTTGCATCAACCATAATATGTGTTGCCGTTTTGAGATATATATATATATATATATATATATATATATATATATATATATATTACAGTGTAATGCAACACTCTATGTCCCCTATTGAGTGCTTTCGACGGCTTGCTTATGGCCGCTGAATTTGCCATTAAGATATTGATCCACTCTCCCATTTCCAGACACATCGGTACGCGCTCAGACTACTGAGTTAAATATGACTTTCATATCGGGTTTGAACCGTGTGACCGGCATGGATTGTCTCCTCCCATACTGATGATTGCAGGTTTGGCATAAAACACATGTGTATATGGGTTAATTTAGAAATATTATTTATATATATATATATATATATATATATATATATATATATATATATATATACTAGACGTACCTGTGACCCGCTGGGTCAAAACTACTACCACTATTTATTCTTTGATTTCATTCAAAAACTCATAAACTGTGACCCATCTTTTACGACATTCTTCTTACATAACTAAAAATAATAAGTCTCTTTACATTTATATTATTACTAGCAGGGTTACCCAGCATTGCCCGGAGCCATATAAAACAAAATAGAAGAAATTAAGTAGTGTGTGTAAATCTTTATAACAAAACTTCTATCTCTCTCTCTCTCTCCCTCTCTCTATCTCTCTCTCTCTTTCTCTTTCTCTAGTTGTTTCTTTATCTTTCTTTCCCTCTGCCTTATTTTTCCATCCCTCTCCCCAACCCTCTATTTCTCCTTTGCCCAGCCCATTCCTTTCTCTTATTTTACTATTATACTCGGACTCCTTCCAATACCATCCGACTATGACTCCTTCCACTACATTCGGTTCGGACTCCTTCCCATGCCATTCGATTTGTTCCCATACATACTGACTCCTTCCCATACCATCCGACTCGAACTCCTTCACATACATTCTAACTCCGACTCATTTTCATACCATCCAACTTTGATTCCTTCCAATATAATCCAACTACACATCGTTTCCATACCATGCGGCTCCACCTAGTTCTCATACCATCCAACTCCGTCCGATACCATCCGACTCCTTCTCATGCTATCCGACTCTGACTCCTTCACATACTAACTGACTCTTATTCCTTCCCATACAACCCAACTGACTCCTTCTCATATCAACCGACTTCGACTCATCCCAACACCAGCTGATTCAGACTCCTCCTTATACCATTTAACTCGGACTTAGTCCCATACCATCCGACTCCTTTCTTTACCATCCGACTCAGACTCCTTACCATACCATGCAACTCAGACTCCTTACCATACCATGCAACTCGAACTACTTCCCATGTCGGTATTAGTAATGATTACCAGCACTCAAAATTTAAACTTAAAAAAAAGGAAATCTCAAAAATAATTTATGTCGGTATTAAGTAATGATTACTAGCAATCAAAATTTAAACTTAAAAAAAAAGGAAATCTCAAAAATAATTTATGTCAGTATTAAGTAATGATTACCAGCAATCAAAATTTACACTTTAAAAAAAAGGAAATCTCAAAAATAATTTATGTCGGTATTAAGTAATGATTACCAGCAATCAAAATTTAAACTTAAAAAAAAGGAAATCTCAAAAATAATTTATGTCGGTATTAAGTAATGATTACCACCAATCAAAATTTAAACTTAAAAAAAAGGAAATCTCAAAAATAATTTATGTCGGTATTAAGTAATGATTACCAGCAATCAAAATTTAAACTTAAAAAAAAAAAGGAAATCTCAAAAATAATTTATGTCGGTATTAAGTAATGATTACCAGCAATCAAAATTTAAACTTAAAAAAAAGGAAATCTCAAAAATAATTTATGTCGGTATTAAGTAATGATTACCATCAATCAAAATTTAACCTGTTGTACCAAAGAGCCCACAGCTTATGGCAGCGCCTCTGTTGTACTAAAGAGCCGACAGCTTACGGTGGCGCCCCTATTGTACCAAGGAGCTGAGAGCTGACGGTGGTGCCTCTGTTGTACTAAATATACGTTTTTAGTTAAATTGATTGGTTTTATTAGATATTAAAATATGCCGTCAAATAGCGTACGCATGTCGCATGTATCGTTTTTGGTCAGATTGATTTGTTTTATTAGATAATAAAATATGTCCTCAAATAGTGTACGCATGTCGCATGTATCGTTTTTGGTAAGATTGATTTGTTTTATTAGATAATAAAATATGTCCTCAAATAGTGTACGCATGTCGCATGTATCGTTTTTTGTCAGATTGATTTGTTTTATTAGATATTAAAATATGTCCTCAAATAGCGTATGCATGTAGCATGTATCGTTTTTGGTCAGATTGATTTGTTTTATTAGATATTAAGATATGTCCTCAAATAGGGTACGCATGTTGCATATATAGTTTTTGGTCATATTGATTGGTTTTATTAGATATTAAAATATGTCTTCAAATAGCGTACGCATGTCACATTTATCGTTTTTGGTCAGATTGATTTGTTTTATTAGATATTAAGATATGTCCTCAAATAGGGTACGCATGTTGCATATATAGTTTTTGGTCAGATTGATTGGTTTTATTAAATATTAAAATATGTCTTCAAATAGCGTACGCATGTCACATTTATCATTTTTGGTCAGATTGATTGGTTTTACTAGATATAGGTAAAGACTAGGAGAGTGTACCTCTTTTTTCCTAGAACTCGTCTCATACTGACAGAATCAAGGCCGGTACCGGAATGTCCCCAGAATTAGCGTTTATTAATTTTTAATCCCCCCCCCCCTCCGCAGTCTCCCTCTGATGTCATTTCCGGTTTAATTTTTTTTTCGGGGACGACTTGCATTTTTTTTACAAGTTACTAAATAATATAATTGTTTTCTATTTAAATTAATACATAATCAAATTGAAATTAAATTGAAAATAGCTGAAATAATTGATAAAAAAGTAAGAATGCCTAAAATAATAAAGTAAAAAGGGCTGAAAGAACAGGCCTCGTTTTTCTTCCCCAAAATAAGAAAAACACAACAGGTGTCTTACTTGAAGAAAGCTGAAAAACAAAGAGACATGCAATAAACTTTAATAAAAAATGTCTTTCATAAGACTAATTCTTCGAAAGTCACTTTTCTTTCAGTCCTCCTCCTCTTCCAATATATTTTTCTTTTAACAGGTCACTTTGGACTGTATTCTTTTTTTTAAAACAAAACCTTCAGGCTTCAGAGTTCATAAGGTTTTCTCGCCCATAAAGTTAATGATCAATAAAAGAACAGAAGGTATTTTACCTTCTGTTCTTTTATTGATCGTTTTTGTTTTCTTTTAAAAGGGAATTCTTTTCGAAAAGCTCTGAGACAATTCTTTCCTTTCTTTGACCTATTCGGTTTTGAATCTTTCGGGAGTTTTCTTAACCCTAATAATTTTTGTTTAAAAACCTCTGGGTTTAAAAAAAATCTTTTTCTTTTAGGGACTTTTTTGTCGTTATTACTAAATAACCTCTGGGTTTTTTAATATTTTCCTTAAAAGGCTCTCTGAGACTTTCTAAAAAGAAAAAAACAAATATGTCACTTGAAGTAATGGAGTCCAACAAAGATGTCCTTCCTCAAAGGTGAATTTGTCTGGAACTAATTTGAAACGAGCGCGAAAAAACACTGAGGGCTACCTCATTCAGCCAATCAGTGCTCGGTTTCCTTCTTTATATGTGGACTGCTATGGCCCCACCTTCGCCCCATTGAAAAGCCAGGAAAGGCAGGCGCAACATGATGGTGATAATGTTGATGATGATAGTGGTAAAGGGGCAGTGTATGATGATGGGGAAGGGACAAGCAAAGCTGATATATCGTGTACATCAATAATTAAATATTCTCAACATTTCACTTTCTTTTGAGTATTGTAAAGGGTATTTATAGGCACAACTTCCCTGTTTGAAAAATAAATATTTTAAATTTGCATTACATTTGATCCATAATCATTAGACACCAATGAAACAAACTTTCCTAAATTTCAGTTTCTTCTTAAGATCCCTTAAGCTTAAGCCTTAAATTTGAGACATTTTCTAGGATTGAAATCACGCTTCATGGAAACAAACGTTGATAAACTCACATTTAGTATAATAATTGAAATATATATATATATGTATGTATATATGGGGTAAGGTACATAAGTCATGAAAATGAAATGCCGTGGTAGACAAAATGTTTAAAAAAGACAAACGGAAAACAGGTTAATTTTCAGGAGAAAAACAAAAAAACAAGAGATTTGACCGGTTTCGTTCGTATTATCGAATGTTTTCTGAAGACGTTCGATAATACGAACGAAACCGGTCAAATCTCTTGTTTTTTGTTTTTCTCCTGCATTCTAACCTGTTTTCCGTTTGTCTTTTTCTCAAATATATATATATATATATATATATATATATATATATATGGCTGCCGAAATGAAAGACTCCCCAAAGTTTTCAGTTGAGTTTTCTGTTCTTTTAACTATCTTGCATGTATTTGGCATTTTTACTAATTTCTAACCATGCTACCAAATTTACTTGTATTTACCCTGTGTTTTCTTTAAAAAAAAAATTTTCTTTTTCTTTTTTAATTTTGAGCTTCAATTCACTCTATCTTCTCCGTAGCGTTTAATCTTATAAATAGTAAACTAGTATCCCTCTACTGGCTGTAAATTTCGATGTTCTTCTATGTGTATGTGTGTGTATGTATAAATAGTGTTTAACACTAAGAGAGATAACTCAGCATATAACGTTAAGAGCAGCTGATTTGAAGTATTATATTAAAAGTGTTAATTGTCTGTGGTCGCTTGATGTAAAGTTCCAATAAGAGACTTGAAAGATATGTTTAGACAGTTTTATTGAGTTATCCATGCGAAAATTGTCACCAAATTGCACTGTTTTTTGTCATAAGAACGGATTAATTCTGAATTTCTCTTGTTTAATAATAAGCGATAATAGTGTATTTTTAGCCGAAATTATTACGGAAATTGTGTTGAAATTTCATAATTACAGTTTATGTATTCTGAATCATCCGAAAAAAAATTATTTATCCAAAATTTGGTTATTTACTAATATTTGATTGGCTGGGTACATCTTCTAGTAAGATTAATCTTAAAAAGTATATTTTCTTCATTTATTGTCGGGATTATTATCCCCAAAAGAAAGTTCAGTGCTTACATGAGAAGAAATAGTCATTATACTTAAAGATTACCGCTGAAAAATGAATTGGGCAACATCAACCACAGTAATAAAAATGGAAAAAGAGGTGGGAACCCTAGATGCTGGAAGACTTTCTACTCTAATAGATTCTTTCCTTGGACCACTTGCGTTTGGAATTCACTCCCTGCTCCCCGTTTCCCTGGCCGTACCAACTTGCAAAAATTTAAATGCAATATGAACAAACATCTTGCTGCCCAGCTCCCCACCCAGGTTGCCCCTATAAATCTGACTTCTATCTCAGTAGCCCCTTGTGCTTCAATGGTAATATGCCTTGTTTAGGGTGAATAAAAGTTTTTAAAAAGCGTTTCAGTTTATATAGGGTAGCTAATGTGACCCCTAAGGAGGCAGTGATCGGGTTACATTTTGGTCAATCCACGTGACCCCTAAAGGGACAAGGGACTACAACCATTAAACAATCTATGAGGGTCTTATAAATTCCAATAATATTTACTAACATAACATTAGGGGTGGGACGTAATGGGTGAAAATTTCAGATTCATGCGAGTAGTATTTTTTTGTGTTCATTTATACATAAATAACACTAAACAATCAGACATTTTGAAAATTTTGCAAAATTCAGAAGGTGCAGGGCGAAAATAGCCGTTAGGGCTCTACAGGACTCAAACTCCATCATTTTTCGGTGAAAAAGTAGTTTCATGCGACATTGCAGGTCCTAAAACATCCTTAAAAGCTATGAATGGATATAGATAGTTAAATCTGATATAGTACTATAATTTAGGACCATTTTCAGGCTGTGAAAAGGTTTTCATGAATGTAAAATAGCCAAAAACTAGTGGTCTGCACCTCCTAATTTTTTCAAAATTTTCAAAATGTTTGATTGTTTAGTGTTATTTGTGTATAAATGAACACAAAAAATACTACTCGCATGAATCTGAAATGTTCACCCATTACGTCCCACCCCTAATAACATTAACGATTTTTAAAAATTATTATTTCTCATGAATAAAAAAACGATTTTCTTAAAGTTTTCTACTCGCTTCCCTTTTCCATTCCATTCTTAACTTATTTTCCTCTCTTCACATTACCTTAGATCTATACTATTTGCCTTCTTTCCTCTCCTTTCTGCCATACTGTTATATACCAGGTTTGTCTTCTGGCATTGTCCTTTGCCTGCTTTCATTCCTTATTTTATGAACGAGGTACAAATGCGTTCTCCCGTGCAGAAGTAAGAAAACTCGCCCCATGCATGTGTGGAAGTGAGAATGAGATCTATCCTCTTTTCTGACTGGTCTTTCACAGCCATCAAATATAGTCTGACCAGTGCAAACTTGGCATGACCCTCACAAATCCTAATAGCAGTTGTATTAGTTTAGAGTCCCCTTTTAGGTAGCAGTCACCCAGACTCCGAGATGACCACAACAAATAAACATACGTCATAATTACTTATACATTGTTCACGTATCTTCTCTATCTATGACCCTGAAAACACATGTTTTTTTATTGTAGTGAGACATTGATGTATTCTATCTTTAGTAATTATGTCTGTGATTTTATCCCTTTGTATATCATACTAAGTGTCACCTTACATGTTTCGTATCCCCCCTTTTACGCGTGTCTTCGACAAACTGTTTATGTGAAAATGAATGTGATTGTATGCAAATCCAACTGTTTCTCCACTATTGTCGTTTCCTCTTTCTTCCGACCCTCATGTGGGTTACCCATGATAACAAACACACATGACGGCCTCGTCTATGGGAAAGATATACCCAAATACGTGATCACTAAAAACGTAAATGTTAAGTTATAAAATATTGTTAACGTTACAGGCCAAAATAACTCAGAAAAAGAGTGAAATAATGTTGTTGTTTTTTTTTAATCATCAGCTTCAGTGCTAACACACATACGCAGATAAATGAACCGATGGTCAATACATAAATTTCTCCTTTAATTAAGAGATTTTACACAAATTGTCATTATTTTCTCATTTAAATTTTTTTTTTGTTAATTTAAAAAAAATGGAAATTGGTCCAGACAACGCATGAAGCCATTTGATATAAGGAGCAAACAAGAATGAAAGATGATTGTCGCAAAGACCAAGAATATAGGTAGGAGGAAAACAGTCAGCAGGGATAGAGTTCTACAATCCTGCAGTTCTTGGAAAGAAGCTACTGGAATAGGAAGCTGTATTACAATGGGGTATCAAAACAGCGAATTGATGGAAATCGCTAGACCAACGAGTCAAACGAACTGGAACAAATAAAGAGGTAAAATGAATGTTTGCTAAGTGAGTCTTGTTAAACATCAGTTCATGATATATATTACTCTCTTCAAAATATTCCCAAATAAAAGAAACTAAGAGTTTTTGACTAAATAATCAAACAGAAGAGGATGCTGCTCAAATATTTGCACAAAGTTTTTGAATTACACTTCAAACTTATTGTAAAATATTAAATGACCCTGTGCCAGACTAGTAAGCTGATCAAATGTTAAAAGAATTGTCATCACAGGAGAAGATCGAAAAGGAAAATAAGAAGGGAGCATCTATATTGTTTTGTTGGTAAAAAAATGGAAGTAGTTAAAATTCATTTTTGAAGTTCGTTTTATTTTATTTCTGTTTATTTAAACCAGGGTTTCTCAACCGGGGTCCACATGGACCCTGGGGGTCCACGTAATATCCTTAGGGTCCACAGGCAAAAATAACAAATTGGGGGTCCACAGTGATATTTTGGTGGTCCATGGAGCAATTCCTCTTCAGAACGGTTATTACTAAAAATAAAATTTCTACTGTAATTTACACCATATTGAAATAAGTAGAGAATATATATGAATGATTCTTTCTTTAATATTTCCTTTTGACCTATCTACTCACCCAGGAGATCTTTAACATCGATGGAACCAGATATAAAGAAATTTGCTTAGCAGCATCAACCACAGGGATCTCATTGAATAAATCTGCATTTTTTTTTCTAATCCCACTTATTTTAAAATAGTTTATTATGAATTGTTTAGCAGTGTGCATAAATACTCAATAGAATTTAATTGCAAAATAATTTATTTACATTACATTAGTTTTTCTTCAAAATAAAGCATAATCATTTACTATTTCTTTGATTATTGATATAATCCCATTACTTTTTATTAGTGAAACATAGAATAAGCTTTTCTTTTGTCGAATAGCTATGAGAGGATCCACCAAAAGAGAAATAAGGGAAAAGGGGTCCATGGGTAAAAAAGGGTTGAGAACCCCTGATTTAAACAAAGCCCCTTTTTTATCAAAATATTATTTGTTTGTTTTTAAATGTAAATTTATGAGTCATAGTAAGAAGTTTTATGTAAATCAAAAAGGTTTTATTAAGTATCTCTGCCAGTTTAGAATAAGATTTTCATTTGTAATTATAGACAGAAATAAAATGTAGAATAAGGAACGAAGAAATTACCTTTAAACGAAGTAGTAATGTAAGTAATATTTAAAAGTACTTACACAGACAACAGATTTTTTACGTCATTTGCAATTTTCGTATTTGTAACAAACACAACAATTTAATTGGCTAATTAACAGAAACAAGTAGCCAATGAAAACTACCAGTGTAGTTAGGGAAGTGTGTCTTACTAAAGCAAATATCAGGCTGGATATACAGTATGTAATCGATTAAATGGATTGCTTTTCAATTTTTGTTAGCAAAGAAGACAGATTGCTAATTTATGTAAATGACTGGTTAGTCAGAATCAAATATCGATTTGTCAGATGCATTATTATATCAGTCTAACTTAGAGAAGCTGACCGACTTAATTTTGTATATTAGATGCTGCGTTTGTTTCTTCGATGGTGACAAACTAGGCATTAGTGTTTTCAATTTATTTTTTGTTGAAATTGTCCTATGGCAGGTTTCAGAATATGTCATTTAATAGTTAAATACTTTGAAAAATATCTGTACCCAAATTGAAGACCCTGTTTTGTTATTTTGATTTTTATAATGAATCCTCCTGAAAGATGTACTATTCTCCTTAAGATTCTACTCGTGAATCGAATTGCTATAAATAATTTTGTAGCTGCCTCAAATTTTTGGAACTTCTGTTTAAAAGCAATGATTTCTGAAGACAGGGATATTCTTGAAAGTTCATACTCGAATTGACCAATTTCTTCTCCAGATTTACATTTCTATTTATTGTTAATTATAGTCTCAATCTTTGCCTAGACATTTTGAGATAAGGTCAATCTACCAAGTTTTTTCTATTCCTTGGCTTAAAAGGTCACGTAAACCACAAAAGTGTTTGGTGCAAAACACAATACGAAAACCGTGTAGGAAGATGCTGTAATTATTTTTACAAATCAACACCCACAGCAACGTGCCCCCTTCCCAATAAAACCGACACTTAAGATTATTTATACCTGAACGAATGTTATGCTTGACTGAAACTAGAACGCAGGAGTTGCTGATTTCACCAGTTTGTAAGTTATTTGACATTTCTTCCAATATTTAAAACTAATACCGTTACATAAGATATTTATATATATATATATATATAAAAAAAACAAGCTGTATAACCCCAGTGTTGCCCGGGATACAGTGAAGTCATTTTAGTTTTTCATTTTTATTTCTTCGCATCTTTTTAAAACTTATACAGAAAAAGAAATAAAATTTTAGTTATAAGGGAAACAGATATGAGTTATTCCCCTTGCTGAATTTGATTTTTCAGTTATAATTGAAAGAAGTTTCCATATTACCAGTTGACAAGGTGGGACTACATAATTTTATTTTAAATAAACTGTAGCGAAATACGTTATTGTTGTGCCATGTTATTGTAGTGCCAATAACATGGCACAACAATTACAAATGAAAATTGGCTAGTCAGAATTAAAATTTGATATGTCTGCTTAAATTGTATTTAGGGCCAACTTTGAAAATCTCACACGATAACATTATATGTTAGCTCACTCATAGTAATAAGGTAATTCTGATACAACATAGAATCACTCGACCATTCTCCCCTCCAGGTAAGAGGAATGTAGGGACCTTTAAAAGGGATGATTTAAGCAGCGCTCTGGAGGCCTACTTAGTTTTATTTTCTATAACCGTACTTATAATTATATACTAGTGTACACTCTCTGTCAAAAATGATGAGAAAAAACATGCTTTGCCACTGTTTGCACTAAAATTCATATAAAATCATAGAATTACATCAGTAATTTAATTTTTCATATAGAAGTTATTATTATCATTTCTGATGACCTAAAGAAATAAAACACACCATCCGTTGACTTTTATTTAGAGTGAAGGATTTTTTTAAAAATTAATTTCTGACTTTCTATTTGCTTTCTTGCTTCCCCTCAACACTTGAATAGCTTCGTCTGGAACGTTCTTTACTCACTGACTTTTTCGTGATGGGATGGAAGTACATATATTTCTCTATATATAAATATACAAATAGCAAAGAAGGTGGGATCCCTCTACCGTACTAGTAAATTTCTCACACCTGACATTATCCTATATCTCTACAACGCCACCATCCGCCCATGCATGCCGTATTGTTGCCACATCTGGGCTGGAGCATCATCCACTAGTCTCTCCATCTTAGACAAGGTCAAAAAAAAAAGTCGCCAAATTAATAGGTCCCTCACTATCCACCAAGCTCCAGTCCCTGTCCCATCGCTGCAATGTTGCGTCCTTGTGCCTGTTTTACAAGTACTTCAATGGATTGTGCTCCGATGAACTTGCTGCTCTAGTGCCCCCTCGACATAAGTTCACTAGTCCAACCTGACAATCAGCTAAATCCCATCCATTCACTGTGGATGTCACCAGATGCCGGAGAGCATTCTACTTCAATAGCTTCTGTCCTCATGCTGCCGGCCTCTGGAACTCCCTCCCTGCTCTTCCGACTGTACTGACATGCAGAAATTTAAAACTAATGTAAACAGACATCTCACTGCATAGCTCTCAACTTAGGATGACCCCTAAACTTACACCTAATTCTCAGTAGCCCCTTACGTCTATAGAGGCGGTCTGCCTTGTTTCAGGTGAACTATGTTAAAGAAAAAAATACACATTGGTTTTTATTATAGAGTGAAAGATATAGAGTCGCTTTTTATATTAGCAACATATTAAAAACTTGAAAAGAAAAAAAAAACGTTCTATGCATGTAGGTTAATCTGGTTCAAACTTAAATTCTGTCAAACTTCTACTCTTTTGAAAATCACAGCTATATTAAATTTGAAAACTTATACCATTCTTTATGAAATATATAATTTATTGAATAAATGCTGAAAAATTCATGAAGATTGGATAATTCTGAGAGACTGTCTGGATCAGCCAAGTAACAATGTCTTTTTTATTCTATTGCTATTTTCAGAAAACTCTGAAGAAGCCAATAGATTGAGATGTTGGCACTGTCAATATAAACCAACAAACATGTATATCTCTCTATATATAAAGTTAGGTATGTGTATATATTCATATATACCAGTAGAATACCCGTCCCAAAACAGGTATAAGCAATAAATATAGCATTAGTTTTAAATTTTAATGTGTTTTTCTTTCTTTGAGGGGTATTATATGGTTTCGGTGCCAACCCCCTAAATGGTAAAGTTTACAAAAACAATAAAGGATGTGTCCACATTACTCACCCTGTTGCCTAGAATACATATTCCATAATTCGTAATGATAAGTTCAATCGTTTAGGATTTTACCAAACACATAGATATTGACGTTCATGTGTGTGCACCGATCATTTTAAAATGTATTACTTATTATTTTACTTACACCACCCCCCAATCTTAAAATAAGTTTGATAAAAAAATTTAGTGTGTGTGTTAACGTCAATAAAAACTATGTGCTTGGTAAAATCCTAAACTATTGAACTTATGAATTATGGAATATGTATTCTAGGCAACAGGGTGAGTATTTATTTACTCCTCTCCAGGAGTTAGGCACAAGGCCAGTTTTATCTTGCTCCCACAAGTAAGATGTGACCCAAGGTCGGGTCGGGAAAGTGGGGTTTGAAAAGCCAGCACCCGAGAGGTGAGCACTCTGGCCATTAAACACTGCCTGGGCAGCCCCGTCGGCATTCCTCGGTAGGGGCGCCTCAGGCAATAAGCAATAAACTTACTCCTCCTCAAAGACGGGAGGCGAAGCCTGGGAGGGTGGACCTCCTAGAACTGCACAGAACAGACCCATAGACCGACGTAAATCAAGCCCCGAAGGCCAAGACGATAGCAGTCTATGGGGTGCAGTATCCATCGGAACAGATACTACACTTTGATCTTAGCCAAAAGGCAACAGGGTGAGTAACGTGGGCAAATGATTTATTTTTTTGTAAATTTTACCATATGGGGGCTGCCACCGAAACCGTACCATATGCCTCAAAGAAAGAAAAAAATTTTTTTTAACTAATGCTATATAATGTTTATATATAAGTACAGGATTCATTACTAAACGAATGAACCGATCATTATGAATTATGGAATATATATTCTAGGCACCACAGTGGGTAATATGGACACATCATTTTTTTTAACAATTTAGGGATCTACGCTGCAAAAATGTTTTTCTAAAATAAGCGACATAGAAAAAAATTTAATAGAAAAAAATATTTCTCTGGATCAAATTTTGAGTTATAATATTTTATAAAGTTTTAACTGGATTGGTACATGCGTGAACGTCAATAATATGTATGTGCGGGGTAAACTCCTAAACTAATGAACCTATCATTATGAATTATGGGATACATATTCTAGGCAATATGGTGAGTAACATAGGCACATTATTATTTTTTTTTTTGTAAACTTTACAGTTTGTAAGTAAGTTGTAGGATGTTCCCCTAAAACTGCACCCTACCCTGAAAGAAAGAAAGAATTAAAATTAAAAGTAATGTTTATACCCGCCCTGGGATAGCTAATTATTCTAATATATATATATATATATATATATATATATATATATATATATATATATATATATATATATATGGAAATTGAAAAAAGAAAAACCAAAAAATATTATTTATGTATTCATTAACGTTTTGTCTTTATTTCAAGACTTCCTCAGGATGATTGTCTGAAAAAAATAACAAGTACAAATGTTTGAAACAAAGGTAGTAGTAGGAGTTGACCTTAAAGGGCCGCTTATGAAAAAATAAATTATGAGATAAAAATAGATGGTGGCAGTGAGAAATTAAGTTAACAGTAGAAATTGTGGGGGGAAATGGTGGCGGTTGAAGTTATAAGATCATTAGGGAGGGGAAGTGAGCTAGTGTTATGTAAGCTGAGAGGTGTCGCTTATGACAAGATCAGTTATGAGCTCATCAAGATGGTGCGAGTCATTAAAATAACTGGAAGGTGTGGGGGGCAAACATTGGTAGCGGTCGGAGTTAATTTAAACCATGAAGGCGGAGGAGGAGACATGAGTCATGTTTATAGAACCTTTTTAAAGTTAGCATTGAGGCAGGAGAGCGGAAGGGTTAAAAATCAGAGTAGCATAATAAGACAGTGTAGGAAGGAGGGGGCGAGGGGGGAGGCGAGAACAAGATGTAGCGTAGGGAAGGTGATGTGTCCACATTTAATACCTACATATATATATAAGTACACATACATATACACAATAAAACATATACATATATATGCACACATACATACACAACACGCACATAAAATCACATCCTATGTATGGAAAATAAAAATAAAAAGGAGAATAATATTATTTATGTCATGACGTGCTCGGGTGATTGACTTGAAACAAATATCGTAAGAATATTAAAAAGTGTGGTTTTGTCCATTATTTCAAAACAAACCATAGCTGTGTGTTGATAAAATAAGTAAAATGTTTAAAACTGAGAGAGTTATTGTTTTTTATGTCCCTTTTGTGTTCACTCAATCTTTTTTTCAATTTTTTCACTTACAACCATCCACATTATCCCTGCTCACCCCCACCCTTCTACTTTTGTTCACTCAGAACCATCCACATTTATTTCATTCCACGTGACTGACCTCACCAAGCCCGGACCTCGGTCCTACTGCTTCCAGTAGTGGCTACTACTTCTTCCCATCAACCCATCATGTCAACCCAATATGTTCACGTACTTGCATGACATTTTTCTTAATATTATCATCCTGAAGAAGTCTTACAAATAAAGACGAAACGTTGATGAATACATAAAAAATATCCTTTTTGGTTTTTCCTTTTTCATTCCCTATATATATATATATTATAATTTATTCATACAGTTGTTGGAGAATAAAATGCATAAATGTTTAAGAAAAGAAACGGATTATTTATTTATTTATTTATGTGTTTATATATTTATTTATATATGTGTATGAACATATGTATGTATATATATATATATATATATATATATATGCATACATATACACACACATGTATATATATATTTTGTATCCATTCATTATATTAGTAGATATTATGTGTGAAGTATGTTGAGAGTGTAGTATAAAGGTAGCTTTATGGATATAAATTCAAATTTTGTTCAGATAAAATAAGTTTGTTCATTAAAGGAGATAAATTATAGAAGTAATTACGTTGTTAGAGTTTATAATGATTCAAGAATTCTTCGCCGAGATTTATTTTAAATGAATTTAATAATTCTAGCTCAAAATTAAAAGAATGATCGTGTTGTAATGTGTGGGTGAAAAGTGCGTTCAGAGAATTGCTATTTTATGTTCGCCAAGCCTTTTCTTAAGTTCCCGTTGAGTCTCTCTACGTATATCTGATGGCAATTACTGCATGGGACAGTGTATATATCAGCATTAGATATGTTTGTTTTTTTAAATCGTTTTGCTGTATTTAATGTTTGTTTTATAGTTTGTGATGTGGTTTGTATTGTCGGAATTACTAGTTTATTTAGCGTGTTGCAAATTATTGTATTATTGGAAGGACTAGGTAAAAGAAGATGTCTATTTATGACAGAAATGTCCGGTGTCTGAGATTTTTGCTCATTGTTTTTCGAAAATATTTGAATACATAAATAATATTTTCATTACGTTGGCACACTACTTCCATTCTTTATCATATATATATATATATATGTGTGTGTGTATGTGTGTGTGTGTGTGTGTGTGTGTGTACAAGGAACAGGGGTATAGAATAAAAATATGATGTATCCATTTAAAGTAAAACCTATCATGAAAAATTTAATGCTCGATATACGAGATAGAACAATTATATAAACAAGTAAAGGATGAGAATAAAAATTGTACGAAGTACAATATCTATTAAGTCATCAGTTGTTCATGACAAGGGGTTGTCTTGAACAACTGATGACTTAATAGATATTGTACTTCGTACCATTTTTATTCTCATCTTTTACTCATTTATATATATATATATATATATATATAAAGTAAAAAAGTGAAAGCAATTTTAGTATTGAGCAGTGAGCACAAATGAGTCAGATATACACCAAACTTATTACTAATAAATACATTTTCATTTATTTTTTTATATAACTATGCATATAATTATGTAAAATATGGCACTAACATATATATATATTCCTTTGCACTTCTCTTCACTTTGTTGTGGTCTTCGTGACATCGTATGTATAAAGATGCTTCTTCTTCGGTTGAGAATACAAACAGGGACATTGAAGCCTCCAGAAGATTTCTTGCTAATACTTCCAAGACTGATAAAACTAAGATCTTTTCACAATAATCCTCTTAAGAAGATTATCCTTTCACGCATTGTTCACAGTTTATCAAACTCCCATAATCAATACTTCTGAATACTTGGATTCATTTCACACAGAAAGTCTAAGAGTCTTTTAGTAGAACTCTGCTGATTCTTGTCAAATAATCTAAATTTAGCAAAAATCATCAGACACATAATAATTCCGATCATGGCCGAGGTTGGCAATATATTCACAAATTTTGAAAATATTTTTACCTTCAAAATAAAAATATTGAAGGTACTGAGATTTTTCAGAAGTTTTGTTATGTTGGTTATAGCATTGGAGCACAGGGATGAGCAGATGCTAGTGTGATTGCAAGAGTAAGGAGTGAATGAAGTAAGTTAAAGGAACTTCTGCCATTACTAACCTGCAGAGCGTTACCACTTTCGATCATGGGAAGAGTCTCTCAGGCATGTGTATGCAATGTGATGATGTACGGATGTGAAACCTGGCCAATGAGGTTTGAGAACATACGTTGCATGGATGGAAATGATATGAGAATGATACAATGGATGTGTAATGTGAGTCTTAAAGACAGGCTTAGATGTGATGACCTGAGAAGTAGATTAAATCTGGAGAGTTTAAAGAGATGTGTGTAGAATAACTCTTTTCATTTGAAGTCCAACTCTTTTTATTTGAAGTTGAGCTTATGTAATTTGAAGTCCAACTCTTTTTATTTGAAGTTGAGCTTTTGTAATTTGAAGTCCAACTGTTTCCATTTGAAATTGAGCTTTTGTAATTTGAAGTTCAACTGTTTCCATTTGAAATTGAGCTTTTGTAATTTGAAGTTCAACTCTTTTCATTTGAAGTTGAGCTTATGTAATTTGAAGTCCAACTGTTTCCATTTGAAATTGAGCTTTTGTAATTTGAAGTTCAACTCTTTTCATTTGAAGTTGAGCTTATGTAATTTGAAGTCCAACTGTTTCCATTTGAAATTGAGCTTTTGTAATTTGAAGTTCAACTCTTTTCATTTGAAGTTGATCTTTTGTAACTTGAAGTTCAACTCTTTTAATTAGAGGATAAAAAGGTATAGTAGTAATTGGTGCTGTTTTTTATACTAAGTGTGAAACTCAGTCACCAGTGAAACTACACAAGACCCAGAAAGATGACACTTCTATTATTATCTATATTTTCTCTTTTTTTTTTCAGTTCCAAACGGCACCTCTATTATTGTCTATATTTTCTCTTTTTTATTCAGTTCCAAATGGCACCTCTATTATTATGTATATTTTCTCTTTTTTTTTTCAGTTCCAAATGGCACCTCTATTATTATCTATATTTTCTCTTTTTTTTCAGTTCCAATCTAAGTTACTGCATGAGGTTCTTTGAATAAATGTGAAGTCCAGAACTTGAAATCTTCGTTTCTTCATATTAAATAAGCTAAAGGGTCTGTAGAGGAATAGTATGTTTCTGCAATTGTCTATTCGTGGCATCCTCGACTGATCTCCATGCACCCCAGCACCATGTGATGTTCAAAATACAGCCTCTCTATAGTGAATGACCGTTTGTGCACAGGGAAGAGCCAAATCCTTCATAGTGTTAGGCTTTTTAATGCGTGGGCATAAACCAGGGGCGGGCAACCTTTTCAGAGTGAAAAACGAAATCTCAAAATTACTATATTTTGTTTACATTAATAAATTGTACAAAAGTTGCATTGAACACTCTATAAATCTGATATTTTTTCTGAAGAGACTTCTGTATGTGATGTTATAAAAGGCGCCGACGAAGAGCAATTTTAGAATCATAAAAAATAATGACGGGGGAAGTAGCAAGTTGATCCAGCATTCGTTTTGACACACCTCACATAGGTTTTCTGTTTCATGCCCTTTCCTCGTCTCTCGTTTCCTCTTTGCCTCTCTCTTTCTCCGTTTCTATTTTTATCTCTTAATAGTTAAAGAAAAATGAAATATACATGCATCATCGAACGTTGATATTCATACATTTTTATCCCACTGTAAATCTTAATTGAAACCTACTTTTACGTCTATGTCACAAAATGATATGAGTTTTACTGGGAGGTCCGTGGGCCGGATTGCAATAATAAAGCCTAACAGGGTGGTAGGCCGGACGCTAAGCTTTCGCGGGCCGGATGTGGCCCGCCCCTGGCATAAACAAAACATGTCAGTTTTAGAGGTGTAAACCTTTAACAAAAATCCTTCTGTTCTTTATGAGCAGTTGTTTCTGTGGCGATCATCCATAAATAAATGCTTTAGCAGAGAAAACATTGCAGCTTCACGGAAGACCATTTTTGACAATGAGAAAGTGCACTCCTCCAGTGAGTGGACAGGTGTAAAGTGTACAGATTTGGTGAGCTGTATATTTATTCAGTCTTGAAGATGCCTGTACAAAGTACTCCAGTATAACTTGCTAAACCACACATGCGATGATACAGGACAATCTATTCCTGGATGGCGTTTTGCTCTCAAGCGTGTGTCGAAGCTCTTTGGAGTATGTACATGGATGGGATCGATGAATATCAACGATTATCATGTTTAGTCTTACTAAAGGGGCTGAGAGATATGAAACCTCTGATTGCTCAAACAAGATCACATGCTAAGAGAGAGAAGAGAATTTTGAAATAGTCAGTCAGGTCAAGTCAGTTTGGTGAGAAGCAGTTCTAGCCTGCAGGTGGCCATATAATTGCGTTCCATTTCCCCAAGGCCACCTGGATAAAGAAATGTTAATTGAAAGGTCCGAAGGATGTATGAAGCAGTCCAAAACATGGTCAGAGATTATTGATTTGTGTGTCATCTAATATATAATGGGCAAACGTTTGTGTGTATGTGTGTATGTGTATATGTCTGAAAAAGGCTCCCAAGATACTCGACAGGCTTACATAGAGTTGACATTTTCTAAATCCTCCAGCTTTTGGACACAAAATATCGAAAAATTGGGGAAAAACATCAGTTTCTTCGTATAGAAATTACCCAAAACGTGTGATGAGGTGCCCCTAAATTTGGTCACGTTCTGGTGGGTAGTACGATCTGCACATGCTTCAGACTTTGTTTAAGTGACTTATTTTTCGGAGATTTTATACTCGCTTCCGTGGTCCTGTGGTTATTGACGAAGGTCCAAGACTGCAAAGTTTATGGTTTGATCCCAGTTGACTTTCAGAATTCTTTTTAACAGTGACCTAAATATACATCGAAAGGGGGGGGAGACGACCAGGAAGAGACAGCTTTTGTCCCGGGCAATCAAGGAAGAGTGAGATTGTTACACTTTTGCCTACTGGGGGGAGATGGGAAGGGGAGGGAGCAGGCAACGGGGAGGGGGCAGGGTGAGGGGTTGTGGTAGGGAGGGCGGGGAGAGGGGGTTAGGGGCGGGATGAGGGGATGAGCGGGAAAAAATTATAGAAATGAAAAAAAAAGAATTGAAATGGTTATTGTAAAAAAATATTCTTATATTCATTGGCTTGGGTGGGAGGGCATGGACTAATTTAGTGCATTGGGATAAAATAAATTACTTTGTCATTCCTACTGCTAAATTTCCGAAAAACAACACTGAAACTAGGTCAAACAGTTGACTGCTAACTATGTCTCCTTTCTTCTATCATATTTAAACAGTTGAAAAAGTTTGTGCATGAATTAGAGAGAGAAAAAGTTGGAGGGATAAATGTGTTTTAAAAATAACATGAGAGAGGGAAAGAGAGAGAGAGAGATTTAGCTTTATTATTGAATTTGAGCTGTATCTATCTGGCAGTGATCGAGAAAAGTTTTAAAAGAAAAATGTTACATACACTTCTTTTTTGCTATTATATTTTCTTTTCCATTATTCCAGGCCTTGCTAATCAATTAATATAATGAAAAATGATGTTTTAGTCATCAATTCATCCATGCACTCCAGTCACTACTAAGGGGGTCCAAGATGGCAACCGAAAAGAGTCTACATTTACTATTTCCATGGGTCTTTTTAGCTTTAAAATAATGCATGTTAATGATGCTGTTGAGACCGCTATGTAGTGAAGAGCGTGGTAACTTTCCTCATCATAATACGTGATCTTGTGTTGCATGTGTGTCATCTGTCGGCAAAAACAAAAAAATTGTGTATGTGTTCTCTCTTATAGAGAATCTCTATGCAAGTTATACTCCCATCTGCTCATTGATCCATTTGTCTGAATTATATCTATTTTTGATTTTTTTAATTCTTATTGTCAATAGCATCTGTTCCCTTCCTGCACGACGATTCATTTTCCTGTTACGAGTTATTTGCTTGAAGCAATGTTTGTGATTCCCTGCCATCGATCTGTCTCTATGATCCCCACCCCCTAATAACAGCCCACATATAATAATCGTCACATGGGATTATCGGCATTGACTTATATCAATACTTTCTCAACCGAATAAAAACATAGATTTATTCATGGACTACTCAATTTCTCCCAGGACAATTAACATTGCGTGAAATTAGAAGTTCTGTTGTAACATGTGTGGGGAGTTCTTCGATCCCCACTAGATAGCGTGTAATCATCTCATTAGGAGTTGACACGTTGTAAGTAGTTGCTCAATTGATAGTGACGTCTAGTTGTAAAGTTGGTCGTAGTGGTGTCTTTCACTTTTGTTTGATTCTATAATAATGTAACAAATATAAAAACGTCAACAACATATGCGCTCAATGGCGTCACGCTCTTTGATGTTTTATTCTTTTACAGAATTGTAGAGTTACACATTGTGTAAGCTTCCTATCGTCTGTTTCCTGTGAAGAGGGAGTAAAAAAAAAGGCAGAACTTTGAAAAAGGTGACCAAACCCAATCAGTTCACCTGCCAAAATGAAACTTTTCTCTCTTCATCACTACGTGTCACTTAGAACTTCCTGTCCATGACGCAACTTCCTGTACCCGTAGCTCTATTTCTACTCTTTTAACTTCTAATGGAATTTTCCAATTCTCTGTTCACTCTAACCTTATGTGGAAAATACCGTTTTTAACAAAATTTTGACACACCCACGTCCAATATCACTACATGTGTATTACTCTGCAACCAATCGCTAGTCGTTCAAGCGAAATAAAAGCTGATGTCAATTAATAATTGGATAATTTTTAAGGAGTAAATAGGCTCTGCCTATCGCCCGGCCTTTGCACTCCTTCTCTGTCTATTAGCCAGGCACAGAGGTACCAGCGCTGGTACGCCTCAAATGCCCCCAGTGCCGAGCCTTGTTTCCTGACTAGGACAATGAATGCTGTCTCTCTTTCTCGCTATCTGGGCAACTTGGGGAAAGCTTTTTCGTCACTAAGTCTTACATGACCGGTCTGGGTCGCTTTTGTTCCGACAGGTTAAGGGTACAGGTTAGACAGCTTGTCTGGCTGCTGTTTCCGACTGACAGGACAGGAGCCCAAGAGCTTAGGTAGCGCTAAGAACGGCTGCTTCATCATCAGTTGTATAATACCGTGGGTAGCTGTACGTGCCATGTCGCGCATGGAAAGAGACCCTACAGTTATCCCTGGTGGGCTTTCCCGAGGCCACAACCCCCATGGACCAGGAGGCAACTAATGGACTGGTTGTGTGAGCTTATTGGCACCTAACATGAACCCACTTTGTCCACCCCCACTCTATCAAAAACAAACATGACATTGCAATGCCACCCCAAACCTACTCCCTAATTCTCAGTAGCCCCTTACGTCTACAGTGGCGTCCTGTCTTGTTTGGGGTGAAATATCATAAAACAAAAAAATAAACAAAAAAATGGGTGTTTGGTATATGTATATTCGACCGTAAGATTTTTGATCTGTTGACTCATGCAATCAACAGATCGGATTCTTCTTTGCTATAATAAGTGACCATTTCTCTTTTGACTTTTTTCCTCTGCGTAGCCACATCCACGTTCTTTCATTGGCAGTTAGTGTCATTAATATTTTCATTATTTAAGAAAAAAACTTTTTTTTTAACTTTGCTATGTTGTTGCATTATAATACCTAAACTATCTGTTAACAAAAATATAAGTTAGTCATGAGACTGTATATCTCCACCTGAAAACATGGTCTAAAGTATTATCTGGGCTTTACTTCTCCATATCCTATTGTCGGGGTCCGACACATCGCGATGTGTGTTTACTTTTGAAAAAGACGCCATCTTGAAAAACAGCAGCAGCAGGAGTCGCTATTCTTTTTTGCAATGACTTTTAAGAAAACCAGCAGCAGCTTTAATCGCCATTTTTGTTTGCAATGACTCAGCGAAAAACCGGCCAGCGAATATCTTCCCTTTTTTTCTTCAAAGAAGACAAATGCGATTCGCCGACTATGCCGATAACCTTGCTTATATATTCAAGGCACCATTCAACTATGTTGTACAGCGAGAGATCTCTCCGGAATTTATTTGTCGAAATTAATCCTTTTCACAGGACCGGCAAAGGTGACTCGGCTCAAATTTCATGAGATCTCTAGCTTTTCACTCAAAAACTCAGTTCAGCCACGGGTTTTTAACCCACCTAATAAACTGGTATTGTCCTGGCCTTTGGGTCTGGATTTACGCCGGTCTATTGGGGGTTGTCTGGTCCTGTGCAGTTCTAGGAGGTGCACCCTCCCAGGCTTCGCCTCCCCTCTTTGGGGAGGAGTAAGTTTATTGCTTACTGTCTGAGGCGCCCCTACCGGGGAATGCCGACGGGGCTGCCCAGGCTATTTTTAAATGGTCAGAATTGCTCACCCTCGAGCGCTGGCTTATCTAATCCCACTTTCCGACCTTGTGTCATATTTTACCTTGTGGGAGGTAGATAAATAGTAGTTCAGCCGGGGGGGTCAGGAGGCCCCTACGTCCAACTGGATGGAACCAGTCGTCGAGCCAGGAAGCGGACAGCAGCAGCAGAGATACAAACAGCCCTTTTCAGGGCTACTAATGCGATTTACTCTCTTTGCTACCTGCCTGAAGTCAACACTTGCCTCAGCCTGCATCTATGAAACATTTCTGAAGTTATGCCATGAAAACATTGATAACTCAAAAACTATTTATTTGATCATGCTGAAATCTTTGCATCGTGGTTAGTGTTATCAAAGAGCATCAAATCCATACATCAAATTTGGAAAAATCAGAAGTTTAAATTTCATCAAAATTTCGAGTATGACTGAACTTTCCAATGATAAGGGTCAAGGTCATATAAGCTGCAGAAATACATTGGCTACAGTATGGGCCAAGTAATAAGTCTTTATGATGAAGACAACCAAAGTTATTGCCACAGATGTAACGCTTCCTGTGACCATGACCGTGACCTTTGACCAAGATATCCCAAAATGATATCAGTTCTAAGTTAGCCCATGACTGATATTTTCACCAAGCGATGTGGACGCTAGGCTATACACAAACATAGTGACAAATTCGACCAAAAACATAACATCTGCCTTGACAGAGATAATTAGACCTTAAAGGATGCAGACGATATTTCTTCGCAATTTTCAGCTGCTAATTTATGCATATGTTTTTACTTTTGTTGTCAGTCTTGTTTTTATGAAAACAATGAATATATTTCCATTCATTTTTTTCTTCTTCAGAATAATTAATTATAATCAATTTTGGACCTCCATGCTTTTGGAAAAGACAAATAATTATTCAGACTTCCTCAACGTCAGCAGGAGGAATGTGGAAAAGGTCAGAAAGGAATTGAAAGATTCGACAACGAAGCAACATCAGATAGAAAAACGCATGATCGATGGTCTTACATCATCAGAACGTCGGAGTTTGTCACTAAAGTTCAGTTAAAGTGACGTCATGCCATTTCACTTCTTCAGGCTGAACACCAATTGCTACATCTGCATTCTGAACAAGGTAAGAGTGAAACCCTGGATCGACCAAGTAGCTACAGGTAGGCCATATGTGTGGTAGAAAGATTCAGCGGCCTACCATATCAGCCAGAAGACACAAACCTTGCCATCAGAGAAATTCGTCGACCACATTTCACCTGACATTTGACCTACCAGCTCGTCTGACTGTAACCTCCTCGACATCTTTGTGTGAGGTGTGGGGGAACGAGAAACTAACAGATCCAGCTGCAACACGGTAACTCTAAAGTCCAACACTTCCTCAACCTGGCAGAGCTGTGGCAATGAGCAGTGTCAGAACTATACCGTCAGGAACATCAGTTCTTGTCAGAGCCACCCAAAGCAGATTGGTCTGACACCCAGCCGTATTACTGCAACCCGGTTTTATAACCTTGTAATTTAGGTTATAATAAATAATAACTTGTAAATAAAATGGATGAACTATCAAGATAAACGTTTAACAGATTTATTAAAACTGAACATAGAATGAAATAATGAGTTATTTTGCCGCTGTACGCGAGATGAAATATTAACAGTCTGAAGATCGTGGTCTGTTTACTTTCTCTCCAGGCAGGACTCCATTTCCAAGGGCGATAACTCTTAACTTCCCGAAATGGTTCAAGGGAGATAAATCGTTTTCGTTAGCTGTCCTAACACCCGGCTAAAGTATCTTTGGTGAAATCAAAAACCGTCTGTACTGGGATCCAGCGACTTCTGGTCATTCTTGCCAATGCATCTATGTACAATCTACAGCAAACAAGGTCGCTCAGTCATCTACGCAATGCAAAGTGAATATAAAAACGTTGTGTTGATGCATGTGACACTGTCATTCAATAACTAAAGATGATGATTTTACTCGACAACTTGGAGCTACCACTGATTCTTATTGACCTCGGTGTTGGGGGTTAACCTAAAAACCTTTCAGGAACATGAAGTGTTCCGAATCTATGAGAAGGACTTTGATCAAAAGCAGAGGATATCGACACCTCCATGTTCGACGCTGCAATCGAATTCAACTTGATCAACAACAACAGTTGCAACACGAAGGACGAGATAAAGGCCAGGATCACCAGAGCTTTTAGTGGTCTCAGTCGGAAGACAGTGACGAAGGCCTGTGATCGGTTCTAAAACTGCCTCAAGGCTGTCATCAAAGGTCAAAGGTGAGTTCATCAAGTGAAATAGAGAGAACAAGTCATGAAGATCAACTGAACCAAGTTTGATGAATAAATCTTTAAAAAATTAAAACACTTTGTTATTCTTTCTTTAACAGTAATCTTGTGAACAAATATCATCTTCACCCTATATATGTGACTATCATTCAAGTCTCACCAGAGGACGTGTATCACAAGATGATATGAGTTTGGTCATAATTGTTTTATGTTTTCACCTATCGATGCGTGTTTAAACCATTATGAACCGTGTCATCTTTGCAAAGCCAGATTCTTGCTTATCTGTGGCTACAAAATTACTCAGACGCCGATGTTGATTTATAAAAAGGTTTATTTAAAAAGAGAATAACAGTCACGGAAAAAGATCAGAGACCGGCCGCTTGCATATGCATGCACGCAAGAGAGAGAGAGAGAGAGATAAAGAGAGACAGAGAGAGAGAGACAGACAGATAGCTCGTTTTACTACACCTAGTTACATTAGTTACATTAGTTACATTAGTTACATTGTGCACACCACTTATCGAGTCCAGTAGGCCCCTCGAGGATAAGGGTTAACGAGTTTGTCAGGTGGTCGGTGAGACAACACCGTGATGATTGGTAACGATGGTTGAAATTGGGCAGAATTTGATTATTTAAGAGGACGGATCAACAAGAATTTGTTTACATTGGACTTGCAAACAACTACGTTGTAGTCATCTGGGAAGCAGCCACGCGGTATTATGTTCCACACCTTCTCTCCTTGAAGTGTCACCAGAAAAGAGATAGAAAATCTCTGTCCAGAAGTCACATGGTTTCATCGACTTCTGTTTTAGGGTCATTTGTGACCCTTAAAAATGTCACTCAAACTGTTCAAATCAAACACGGCCCTTTATTATGTAACACAGGTATCTGCAAATTACTTCAAGTCAGATGATTAGACAAAAAAGATTTGGAAAAGTATTTTTTCAACAATAATCATTTTAAAAATTGAAGAATTACTATACATGTTTCATTCTTGTCATCTCCTTCTAATATATCTTTCAATCTGTATTCTTTTATGCAGAACTGGAGAGTCAGGAGTCAGGGTTTTTTAAAAATCTGACTGGCATCAAATTTTTTCCAGTCGACTCCCCATCTCAGAGTCTGCAATTTTTGCAGCAGTCAGTGGCCGTTTTTTCTCTTTTTTAAACCAACTCCAGAATTAGAGATTCAGCTTTATCTCAGACGACTTTTCATCTTAGCTTGTATGTATTGTATCTTTATTCGAACATATGAATTCATGTCTTTTAATGGACTTGCCCATCTTGGCATAGTGAAACATTCCAGCTTTCATATAAACCGACTTTTTAGCGTTCCTTCAGTTTTTTACTTATTTTAGTTACTCAATTCGTCACACAGTCGAGCACTAAGTACTTAATTCTATATATCGCCATGAACAGGATATATGGATCCTGAAGATTATAAACATTACTTTGATCTAAAACCTATGCTGTAACATTTGCAATTAGATCCAGCGACTTTATTTCAGCAAGGCAGCATGCATTGATGTGGGAATGCTGCCTAAAGATTTCCCAAACCCTGCGGCAACATTTTCAATCATGTCAGCTGATCACGTACGTGCATCAGGCCGAAATAATCTGTGTTACACAACTCTGATCAACACAATACAACTAGGTTTTTTATCTAAACGTTCACTTACTGAACTAGAAATCCGTAACTTCTGGGAGGTATGGCATCGACTTAGTACCGACAAGTGATTAGCACTGATGGATGGGAGAATCATGGCTCCCCAAATCTCTCAGAGGAAAAGTACTATGTTATTTACACTCAGCCCACCAGGACATGGTCGGCATTAAAGGCCGTGCCAATAAATCGATATATTGGCTCGGTATGAATGCATCCATACGCAACTTCAGAACCAATTGCCTCATATCCACAAGCATTGCCCCAAGTCAGCCACGTGACCCTCTCATATTAACTCCGACTCCAGATTGTCCCTTCCAGCAGATACTGATGGACATGTTTTACATCGGACACATTGCATACCTTGTCTGTGTAGACAGACTCACTGGCTGGATTATTTTGTACCATCGAAAACAAGGTCATGCCATCACCTCAAAACTAATATCTATTTGTTAGAAACTATTCCACACATATGGTACCCCAGAAGAACTAAGCAGTGATGGTGGCCCACCTTTTAATTCTGTTTTAGCACAGAGTCCTCAGTAGAATACCCTCAATATAATAGTCGATCAGAGCTTGCTATAAAAACAGCAAAGAGGATAATTCATGGCAATACAGGTCCATCGCGGACTTTGTGACTTCATACCATCCTAACCTGCACTATATAAGCCACATGAAAAAAGGATAGCTGCAGCTAGGAACCATGAGATAAGCTTATCTCAACACAACACTCACCGAGCAGTACAACTGCACAGCGCATATGCTATGCCCACTCCGAGAAGGAGAAAGCGTACTAATACAACCTGAAAACAATTGTCGATTGAACACAACAGGCTGTATTGTCGAAACTCTCCCTAACCATCACTATTGGATAAGGATTGATGGGTCAGGCAGAATCACTTTGCAAAACCGCAGATTCCTCAGAAAACTTGCAACATCTGTAATTTCAGTCTCTAATCCCATTGCTTTGCCTGAATCTCCCAATTCAACACATTGGGATTCCCATACATTTGGTACACCAGTGCCGCAAACTAGAGGACACGTGATGGCATCGCCCAGGCATCCAACATCACCCAGCACTGCTGAACCCAATCCAGCAAAATCCGTCCAGGCATTGTCCAGGTTACTCCCTCACAATCAACAAGGCCAAACGGAACTCATCATTCCCCAAAGACCATTACGTTTGTGTACTGATATAAAATCAAATTGACATTTACCGGCATAACAGGTTTCCATATGCAAATATTGCTTGAATGAAGCAATATTTATAAAATGAATTTTTCACTCGTTGACTGGCAGCCAATCAGAGCTCAAATAATGGACTTGCCCATCTTGGCATAGTAAAACATTCCAGTATTCATATAAACCGACATTTTAGTGTTCCTTCAGTTTTTTACTTATTTTGTTACTCAACTGGTCACACAGTCGAGCACTAAATTCTATATCAGTATTAAAAGATTAAACAAAAAAAATCCTTGGAAATTTCCTGATATTTTTAATTTGATTTTCATGAAATACAGGATTATATGTAACTAATAGGCATGAAAACCTAATCTATCAATTTTATATCGCTATGTAATCTCTGTGTTGATTTGACCTAATTTTCATGATGGTATTATTATTATTAATATCATTATTATCTATATATTAATACGATAGCATGTGTGTTCGTGTGTCACGCTTACATCAAAAGCTCTGCGCATGCGTGTCGCACCTAGATTTAGAAAAGCATTCAAGTCACCTAATTTTCGTAATATTTTCAAGTATTTCCCTTTGATGCAACGGTTAGTGATGTATAATTTTGACGTCCGTCCGACTGGTTTATAGTTCGATCCCAACCAGCCTCTAAGATTTTTTTCTACATCGAGGGGGGGGGGACAACCGGGAAGACACATATTAATACGATAGCGTGTGTGTTCTTTTGTGTGTCATGCTTACATCAAAAGCAACGACCTTTCGAATCTTTGTATGCTACTCATGAATTGGAGCCAAATTTAATTTAATCTAAAGCATTTACAAAGTAATGTAGAGGTTAGGAACAAGATAATTAGTATTGAAAACATTGTTTCGTGTAATTTACACGGGTCCCGCTAGTTATTATTATTATTATTACTAGTTCACAATTCCCTTCATGGCTCTGTTGTGATTTGTGTATATTTTTTAGAACATCCTATCGATTGACCTAACACTCCAAAGACAAACAATAAAAATATCAATTTGAAAAGTTATTTTACTTATATAGTATTCTTTAAAAAACAATTTAAATTTTACATTTTTGACGAAATTTGTATTTATAAAAGGTACAGATTTCGGTTGTTTAACATGCTGCTTTATCAACACTCTTTATATTATTATGCAATTTTACTCAGAAGAAGATTGCACTGATGTGAAAATGTCGAAATCCTGGTGGGATTCTGAGTTTGTGGGTCAGTACCACCTGGTGCACTGTCAATAGACTGATAACCTAATTGGCCTTTATTGCAGTGTTGATAATATCATCTGTGTATTAGTATGTGTGTCTACATCTGTAATCTTTACCTTTTCAAGTATCTGTATTAGAATTACATGTATTAGCAACAATATGCTCCCCAGTTGCATATTTTTGCGAGTACATATAATGTAAGCGTTGAGTTTGTTACAAGTTTTAGTTGAGATACGCTACCCCTAAATATAATGAAACAAGTAATTTTTGTATTGAATGTGAAGCCATTGAAGATGGGAAACCTGTGGCAACTGCAACGTCTACCACTATATTAATCTTGCTCTGATATGGACTGCATGACACAACTTAGAAATATGATTGTATACCGTGATTTAGTGAAAAGAATTTACTTTCTCCATATGTAGGAAACATTTGGAGCTAACAGTAGAAGGAAAATGGGATCACGTTACATTAAGAATGGAGTGGGTAATAATTCATATGTTCATTTCATATGGTTTCAAAATTTCCCAGAAGGCACATTTTTGCTGGTATATATATATATATATATATATATATATATATATATATACTAGAATACTCCTCCCATGATAGGTAAAATAAATTCCCTGAATGAAACAGTTTTGCACCACTTTAATACCTCCTTACAAAAGTTAAAATCGACATATAATTATACTAAACCTTATGTCTAGAATCTGTATTCCAATTTTGATCAACATCCATTACATGTTTTGGATTCTAGACAATATCTAAAATTTAAGGTTCAAGAAATTGAAATTTGTAGAATATTTATTAATTTATAAAATACTTATTGTCAAGATTTCACAAAAATCGGAGGTATATGAATTGTCATGAGGGGCTTCCACCCCTTCTTCGCTCCCTTTGCATGAAACTAAATTAAATATAGCCCATATTACTCACTCTTACGCCTAGCAGCTGTGTTCCAAAATTTATAATCGTCGGTTAATTAGTTTAGGAATGAATTCTATACATAGAATTATATAAACATATACAAATAGAAAACCGTATATAAATACTAGAAGGATACCCGTCCCAGGACAGGTAAAATTAATTTCTGAACATAACAGTTTTGCACCACTTTTGTGCCCTTACGAAAATTAAAATCAAGATATAATGATACTAAACCTTATGTCTAGAATCTTATTTTAATTTTGATCAAAATCCATTACATGATTTTGAGTCTAGAAAATGTCTAAAATTTAAGGGATCTTAAGAAGAAATTAAAATTCAGGGAATCTTGCTTCATTAGTGTGTAATGACTATGGATCAAATATGCAAATCTGAAATATTTTAATTTTCAAATTGTAGATTGTGCCCATATTATACCCTTTAAAATCACCCCAAGAAATTGTATTTTGGTGAATATATATTAATTGATTTCTCATCCCTATTATTAAAATTTCACAAAAATTAGAGGTATCTGTATTTTCATGAAGAGGTTCCACCATCTTTTTACCCCCTTTGCATGAAACTAAATTAAACTAAATATATCCCACCCTTACGCCTAGCAACTTTGTTCCAAAATTCATAATGATAGTTTAATTAGTTTGGGAGTGAATCCTGTACCTACAAACATATAAACATATACACATACCTAACTTTACATAGATAGGTGTGCGAATGATCATGATAATAATAATAATAATGATAATAATAATAATAATAATAATAATAATAATAATAATAATAATAATAATTGTTGTGGTTGCAAGGTTGAACAATAATTAGTGAGGAATACAATGAAGACGCAAACAACAAGGAGAATGCAATAATAAGTGTATTAAAGAAAAGGTATAGTTACAGTATGTACAAATGAAGATGTCGAGTCAGAGAGTCTTGGTGGGAGGACATGTACGCTCTTCGGCGTCACTTCCGGTGGCATTTAGGTAACACACACTAAGGCCAACCTAGGCTTGCCATTTATAGTGTAACGTTATTCGTATATGCAAATGAGTGGTTGCCACCACAACACCCCCCTCCCAAGATTTGAAGTCACACAGATTTCAATATCTTTTTCTTTTTGGGTTTACCATTAATGGTTCATTAAATTTTCTTTTCCTACCTGATCTTCGGGGTTCAGGTGTATATTGAGGCGGTTCCAAATTAAAGGATTCGTATATGATATCTATGGTTTCCTCCTCTTCGACTGTTGTCGTATAATCATCATCTTGGATATGACGTTTTTTTATCTGATTTAGGTGCCTTTTATGTATACTCTGTGGACCTTTAATCATATATGTACAATCACCAATGCGTTTATCCACTACTCCACATTCCCAGTAAGATGTGTTATTCTTGTAGCACTTAAAATATACTCGATCTCCCGAGTTATATTTCTTTCTTCTCGTGTGTGTAGTGTTTCGGATAATTGCCTGTCTTGGCAACAGTTTATCAAACGCTGATTTTACCTTTCTGGCAAACATTAGATCAGCTGGTGATATGTTTGATGGTGTACTAGGATGTGGTGTGATCCTATAAACTTGCAAGAATTGTTGCAAAGCTTTTTCTGTTGGTGTTCCAATTGATTTCTTTAACGCTCGTTTTAGCGTGTCCACAAACCTTTCCGCAAGGCCGTTCGACCTTGGATGATACGGCCGAGTCGTGATGTGCTTCACTCGGAACGTGTCGCAAAATTCCTTAAACTCTGCGGATGTGAACTGCGTTCCGTTGTCAGTGACCAGTGTGTCTGGTACACCGAATCTTGCAAACAACTCGTGTAGGAACCCTATTGAGTTGTTCGTTGTTGGATTCCTGCAACGCATTACCTCCGGCCATTTTGTGTAACTATCCACTACAATTAAATAATAGTTTTCTCCTACTGGACCAGCGAAGTCCATGTGGATTCTCGACCATGGTTGGTCGGTTTTCGGCCAAGGTTTGTGTACTATAGGTGGGGATTTTGCTGCTAACTGGCATCCTTTACATTTATTTATTGTTGCTGCTATGTCAGTGTCCATGTTACGCCAGTACACGTAGCTTCTCATTAACGACTTCATTCGATTTATCCCCGGATGTCCCGTATGGAAATCTCTTAACATCCTATTCTGCAATGTTTTGGGTATTACCACTCTCTCACTGTACAGTAACACATCGTTACATATGGAGAAAACTTCCTGCACCTTTGTGTCCGTTATAATTTTCTCTTTTATGTCCTTTATGTATTCGTCTTTCTCGGCTTCCCTTTTAATGTCCGACAAAGTTACGGGTAGTTCCTTAATGATGTTTGCTACCATATTTTTTACTTCAACATTTGTCCGAATTGCTGCAATGACTGATTCTTCCAGATTGTGTTTCTGTGGTATCAGTCTTGACAGTCCATCCGCATGGCAAATCTTTTTTGATGCTAGATGTTGTAGCTGGAAATCGTAATTAAGTAAGATTGTACCCCAGCGCAGCAATCTATTTGCGGTGTATACCGGCAATCCTTTTTTTGATCCATAGATCGTGACTAACGGTTTATGGTCGGTTTCAAGTAAGAATTGTCTACCATATAAATATCGGTGAAATTTAGTCACGGAAAAGATTATGCTCAATGCTTCTTTTTCGATTTGTGAATATGCCCTCTCGGCTGGTATCAGCGTTCTCGAAGCGTGCGCTATTGGTTTTCTAGACCCATCCGGCATAATATGTTGAATGCATGCTCCTAAGCCGTAGGAACTAGCGTCACTAGCGACGACTATTTTTAATTTTGTGTCAAAGTGCGTTAAGAATAATTCGGATGTTAGTGCGCTCTTTATTTTGTCAAAAGCGGTTTGACATTCTTGCGTCCAGTTCCAAGGTGTATCCTTTTTAAGCAGATTATTTAAGGGGGCTCGCAAGTTATGCATTCCTTCAATAAAAGATTGATAATAATTTGCGAGTCCTAAGAAACTCTGCAAGGTTGTTACGTTATCAGGTGCTGGCATATTTTTTATTGCCGCAGATCTGTCTGGGTCTGGACGTCGTCCATGTTTGTTTATTATGTGTCCAAGATACTTAATCTCGCTCATACAAAAGTCACATTTACTACTTTTACTTTAAAGCCGAATTCTTGTATTCGAGTAAATACTTGTTTCAAATGTTCCTTATGTTCTTGTAGGGATTTGCTCCTGACAACAATGTCGTCCAGGTATGCACATGCGCACTCAATACCACTTAGCATGGTGTCCATCGCTTGCTGAAAAATGGCAGGCGCTACTTTGATGCCAAAGGGCAATCGGTTGTATTTGTATAATCCCTTATGCGTATTGATGCATAGTATTTTTGAGCAATTTTCCTCGACCGGTATTTGCAAATATGCATCGCTCAAGTCTATCTTGGAGAAGATATTACCACCATTTAACTTCGTGAATATTTCCTCTGGGCTTGGTAGAGGGTAATGGTGATCTTTTAATAGGGAGTTGACCCCGGTCGAAAAATCTGCGCACACTCTAACTTCGTCATTCTTTTTCTTTACGTATACGGTGGGGGCTGCCCACTCGCTGTGTTCTATTTTTGATAGAATTCCTGTCTGTTCCAATCTATCTAATTCTTTATTAATCTTTTCCAACCCAGCGAACGGAACGTTTCGCTTTTTTCTAAAAATTGGGCTGGCGTTTTCTTTAAGTTCAAACGAGGCCTTGAATTTATTACAGCGACCTAAGTTAGTCGTGAATGCTTCAGGAAATAATTCTTTTAAATCGTCTTTTATATTTACTGTTGTTGGAGAAGAACATTCTATTTTTTTACAGAATGTATTGATTGGCTTATCCCATAGTCCAAATTTCTCAATTAAATCTATTCCAAACAGATTTTCACTATTTTTCAGTACGAATATTTTTAATTTCTTCGTAATCCCTTTTAATTTTATCGGAAGGACAACTTCTCCTTCAAATTTTATACCACCACCAGTTACCGTCCGGGCTGATTTACTCGTTTTCATCATGGTTGTTTTTTTACCCAACTTTTTCCATGTATTCAGGTTTATAATAGAAATATCGGAGCCGGAGTCGAGTTGTAACTTTATTGGTGTTTTAAATATTTCCACTTTTACGTATTTTCGCCGATCTTTGTCTAATTTTGTATTTGATTTTGTTTGCTGTACTCTCTTTCTGGTGTAATCTTTATATCTGCAGCAATCGCTTTTGTGTCCCACCTTCTTACAAATGTAGCATTTTTTCTTCTTATAAGGACAATCTGATTCCCAATGCTTTTCTGCACATCTCTTACAGTTATATCTAGGAAGAGGCTTGTTATATTCTGTCCTATATTTATAGTTATTAGGATTGTAATATCCCGTTCCATTTCGATTGCTTTTCTTTGTAAAGTTCTTGGTTGGTGTGTATGGTTTTCTAACTTTTCTTACATATGCCACTCCGGATTCTTCTATATTTTTTGAATCCTTTTTTAGTGTAATGGCCCTTTCACAGTCCTCTGCTAGTTTCTGGAGGGTTAAATCTTGCTCAGATTTCAGCTTAGACAACACTCGTCTGCGTATTTCTGCATTTTTCGTGGAAACTAACCCTTGTGCAAAGATTAGACATTTAAAATCTTCTACCGTTAGTTCCGCAAGCTTAAAATTATCGCAGTTTTTATTGACAACTGATGCGTATGTCAAATAATCTTGGTTGTCCATCTTTCTTAGATTCATGCACAGCCATCTTTTATGAAAAAGAGATATATTTGGATTAAATAATTCTTTTAGTAATTTCACAGCTTCCATGAACTCTAATTCCACAGTTTTTTTAGGTAATATGTAATCTATGAATTTGCTGTGTTCTGATGTACCCAATTTCCTGAGTAAGAGGCTAACTTTCTGGCTATTTGGCCAATTTTTGCAGTCCAGTTGAAAGACATCCTCGTATCTTGTATAGTATGCTTCAAAAGTCTTTCCTTCCTCCGGCACATAATTAAATGTGTCCATACTATTAAAGATAGTTGTATGGGAGAAATTAACACTGTCGACATTTTCTCGATTACTCTTTAGTAGTTCCAGTGTTTTAGCAAAACGTTCATTTTGTCTTTCCTCGCGGTCAGCTTGTGCCTGTAAAAATTGCATGAACATTTTTGATAAGTCTTCCATTTTTTTTTTTTTTTTTTTTTTTGAATCACAATTGAAAAAAATGTATGCAGTACATTTAGTTCTTTGGAGTTTTTTTTTTTTTTTTAGTATTTTAGTAATTAAAATACTCTTAAATTGAGATTATCCTTTTTTTTTTTTTCGTAGGTTACTTCCTTGCTTTTCGTAATACGAGTCTGACCTGTCGTTTTGCGACAGAACAAAATCCGCTTTTCGTTTGCAAGTTGGTCCTTTAGTAATACAAAACAGATTTGTCGTTTAGCGACAAAACAAAAATTCACTTTTACATTCGTTTGCAAGTCGGATTCCCAGAAAACGGCGTAAATTGTCGCTTTTGCCACGTTCGAGTTTTTTTGTTTTTTTTTCACTTAAGTTGAAACTTTTCTTTAGCGTAAAATCCGTTTGCTCGTCAACACTTTGCATTGTACTTTTTTTTTTTTTTAGTTCTTCGTCAAACTGTTATATTTGACGCTTCATATCTCGTCGCCAACTGTTGTGGTTGCAAGGTTGAACAATAATTAGTGAGGAATACAATGAAGACGCAAACAACAAGGAGAATGCAATAATAAGTGTATTAAAGAAAAGGTATAGTTACAGTATGTACAAATGAAGGTGTCGAGTCAGAGAGTCTTGGTGGGAGGACATGTACGCTCTTCGCCGTCACTTCCGGTGGCATTTAGGTAACACACACTAAGGCCAACCTAGGCTTGCCATTTATAGTGTAACGTTATTCGTATATGCAAATGAGTGGTTGCCACCATAACAATAATAGAAATAGAAATAGAAAACGAAATAGAAAATGAAACACAATCTAGCCCAACCCACCTTATTCTATTTATCCATCCAGGAGGTTAGACACAAGGTCAGGTGTTAATTTGTAAAGCCAGTGCCTTAGGATTAGAGCACTCTGGTCTACAAAAAATGCCTGAGCAGCCCCGTCAGCATTCCCTCATAAGGGCGCCTCACGCGATTAGTGATAAACTAAACCCTTCTCAAAGAGAAAGTAAAGCCTGAGAGGGTGGACTTCCTGAGACTGAAGCAGCCCCGTCGGTATTCCTTGGTAGGGACGCTTCAGGCGATTAGCGATTAACAAAACCCTTATCAAAGAGCAGGTAAACCTGGGAGGGTGGACTTCCTGAGACTGAACAGAGCCATACCTCAACCCGACAAGAACAAAGTTACTGTCAAACTGATTGTCGAGGACAAATCCCAAACTGGTCCCAACCCACCTTATAACAGAGCAGTAAAGACACAAATTAGCAAAATATTCTTTAGGATAATAGATAAGCATTTCTCTAAAACAATAAGTTATCAAATATTATCAATAGGAATAGCATTAAAATTAGTTATTGTTGCATGGATAATGTGCAATTAATAATATATCAAAACAATAAAAACTAAATAACAATAATAGTGGTATAAATGCTATTAATTTCAATAATAATACCAACTTATGTAATTGTATAATAAAAAATAACTGCCCACTAAGGAAAAAATGGTTACCAGCTAATTTCATATACAAAGCAATAGAAATCGTCCAAATTATTAACGATGAATATTATATATAGAACAAAAAAAAAATCTTTAGTGTACAAATTAATATATAAAACAAAAGTAAACAAATAAGAATGATAGAATAAAAAATAAGTTTCTATTAGTGATCGAGGGAAAAACTATTAGATTAAAAATATTTTTTTAAATTAAATAAACATTGGTAGATAACGTTCATATCTTCCGGTAAAATCATATATATGAAATAATAAAATGCACTTAGGGAGTATTGTAGTTTTCTTGAAGCATTTAAATAAAAATAATAGCTTCTAATGTATTTAAAATCCAATATTTCGAGATTAATCTCTTCTTCAAACGAAAATTAAGAAAGGTGATGAGAGTTGTTTTTTTTTGTAATAAAGATGTTGTATGTAGCTGTTCTAATAATAATTCCTGCAAAACATACAGCGTTGCTATTACAAATATGCAGTTGATTTGAAATGATGTATCCAATAACAGATACAAAAACAAAAAATGATCGCAAGTTTTAATTTTCCTTTGAATAAGAGATTTATCTCGAAATATTGGATATCTCTATTTTCATAAAGTTAGGTGTGTTTATATAGTTGTAATAGTTGTATATACAGGATTCACACCAAAACTAATTAACCAATCATTGTAAATTTCAGAACACAGCTGATGGGAGTAAAGGGTTAAAATGTGGGCTATATTTAGTTTAGATATGAATTCATTTCATTAGTATTCTGAGTTTCAAAGTATTGGTATAAAAAAGTGAAACCTTTGGTGTTTAGCATATTTTCCAGTATCATAGATGGAAAAGGTTAAGGATATATCAGAGACACAAAAAGCCATCATTCATGCATTGTGTGAAGTTGACAAGACACAAAAGAAGATAGCTGTCCAGGTGGGATGCTCTCAGTCTGTTCTCTTAACGAAAACCAAACAGCCCAAATGTGGTTCCAAACCCAACACAACAGCTAGTAATGAACATCAGTTGAAAGGGATCCTTATTTTCAATTGATTTGCCAATTGTGGTGAAATTTCCAAAGCCTCAAACGATGCTACTATAGATGTTTCTCGATCCACAGTAATCTAGAGACTCCAACATCTTGCATATAACAGCAGGATACCGATTTCGAAGTCACTACTAACATTTAAACAGAAATAAAAGTGTATGAGCCAGAGATCATCAAAATTGGTATGTTGATCAATGGAACTAGGTCATCCTTAGTAATGAATAAGGGTTCTGCATATCCTTCAGTAATCGTGACTCCTACATCTAGAGGATGTCATGCGAGAGATTTGATGCTAAATGTGTGAAAACAATCTGAAAGAGTTTGGGATTGCATGTTTGCCACTGGTGTCAGAAAGATTTGCTTCTTGAAAAGATTGATAAATGCTGTTGTTTGTTTGTTGATCGAGTCGGATTTATGCATAGAGCTCACGAAGATAGTGCTTCAGGATTGTCTGGTCTGTATTGTCTGCTCTGTTTCTTTGGTAACAGATATTCGTTATCCTACAGGATTACAAGTTTTTACCTCCGACATAAAGAGCAGCAACACTCAGCAGTTGCATGCGAAGTTGGGTAAGGTTTGGCCCAGAACACACAAAGATAGGGTGCAGAAGTGACGCTGCCACTTTCATTCAATTGATTTGCGGTTCTGCATCTGACACATCTTTTTTTGCCACATGCAGAGACAGAGATGACCAGAAGACGACGAATCCTGATGTCGACTTCACCTGGATTTTCACTTGAGCTCTATTAGTGGGTTGCAGCCCTAATACTGCTTGACTACAACCCTGCCTGTCTACCATGGGTGGTCCTGTTAGGAAATAGAGTTCCAGATGACATAGCTCTGCACAACCACGCTGCTACCGCCTCTACCACGGTGAGGAAAAGTTGGACTTTGAGGGGGGGGGGGCTGCTATCTCTCAGGATGACCTAGATCATTTCCTTATCCCATAATACTGAGGACATATTCGAAAGCAATGAATTCATCTTCCAGCATCATCTTGCTCCATCTCACACAGCAAAATCTACAAAAAGGATAATTCAGAGAAAAGAGGATATCCGTTTTTGATTGGCCTACAAATAGCCCAAATGCAAATCAAATAGAAAATCTATTGGAAATTCTCAAGAGAAGATTAAGAATGCTATCCGCCAAATCTTGAAGAATTACAGCAAGTCATTACTGAAATGGAGGCACCTGTGTCACTAGAGACTTGTGATTTAATTGGTTCGTTAACAGAACCAATGAAAGAAATAGTAAAAGCAAAAAGTGCTGCAACAAAATATTAAATTTACTTGTACAGTTCTTCAAAAGCATGCTCATTAATAAATACTTCTTAGATTTTAAAAAAACCCTACTTTTTTGCCTTTTTGTTACTAGATATAATATTCTGCAACTTTTGAAAATTTCACATTTCAGTTCGTCAGTGAAATATTACCAGATAATTTCAAATATCAAACAGATATACTATTAACAACAAACTGTGAAAATTTAAACAAATTCAAATGAAAGTTATTTGCAAATAAATGAATATTCCATTTCACTGAATTGGTCTAGTACAGGGTGAACCCAAAATTGGTCTAGTACAGGATGAACCCAGAATTGGTCTAGTACAGGGTGAACCCAAAATTGGTCTAGTAAAGGGTGAACCCAAAATTGATCTAGTACAGGGTAAACCCAAAATTGGTCTAGTACAGGGTGAACCCAAAATTGGTCTAGTACAGGGTGAACCCAAAATTGATCTAGTACAGGGTGAAACAAAATTGGTCTAATACATGGTGAACCCAAAATTGGTCTAGTACAGGGTGAACCCAAAATTGGTCTAGTACAGAGTGACCACTTCCTCTTCCTCCAAATACCACACATGGAATCGTTGATAAAATTCACAATCCTTTCTATAATCCAACCATATTTGGTACAAATAAACTTCACTCTATGCCTGACTTGTCCACAAAGTTTCAGTCAGGAATGTCCAACAGTTTGTTTATCACCGTTCAATGATATACGAGGACACTTTGGTGATCGTCTCATCAGTAGGAGCTATGATCCTGAATGAGCGTCACACTCACCGGACCATAACCGCCCACATTTTTATCTGTGGGGTTATCTCAAAGACAATGTCTATCAAAACAATCCTCAAACTATTCCTAAACTGAAGAGGGCAATCGCAGCAAAAATCAAGACAGTATCAAAAGAGAAGTATGTCAGAGATATTGACAGTTTTGCACGTCGTATCCAGCTCTGCTTACCATTGAACGGCAATAAAACAAAGACTGTTGGACATTCATGATTGAAACTTGGTGGACAAATCAGACATAGACTGAAATTTATTTGTACCAAAAGGTTTGTGAGTTTTATTAAAGATCCATGTATATGTATTTTATATTTTATTTACAATTCAAAAAACATTTAACAGGGCTAAAAAATAATTGTCTTTCCAACATATTATTTCTTTTTAGGATTTACCTCCTTGCTAGGAGGTTTGACACAAGGTCAGGTAGGGCTTTGAAAAACCAGCGCATTAGAAGAAGTACATTCTGGCCTACAAAAAATGCGCGAGCAGCTCAATCAGCATTTCCCAGTAGAGGCACCTTAGGCGATTAGCAATAAACTACCACTTTCTCAAATAGAGAAGATAAAGCCTGGGATGGTTGATCTCCAATGACTGTACAGAACCATGCTTCATTAGTTTCTTTTCGACATATTCAAACAAACTAAACGTTCTTGTATGGACTGATACAAACTGTAAGTAGGTTAGCATTTTTGTAATTTGATAGTAAATATTTGGGCAATATAGAGGATGTCCCCAAAAGATGTATACACCCTTTGAATCTCGTTTATAACTTGGTTTACTCAATTTTCCTAGGCAATGCCGGGACACAGATCATGCTAGTTCAATATATATGCCAATCTCTAAGGAACTTGATGAGTTTTTATTCCTTGGATAATCATAGAGTTAATTCTTTCTCTTTTGATTTTTTTTGTTGTTGTTGTTATTCTATTACAGTGCACACATTTAATACAATCTCTCCTAGGCAAGACTTGAAGTATGAACAAAGATATTCATGAAGGCGTGTGTTAACAGCTGAGAATATCATTTGGTTTGAATTATATACAGATAGTCTCAAAATAATGTATACACCCTTTCAATCGTTTATACCTCGTTCAATTTACTGATTTTGACCTGCAAACAAGATTGATAGAAGAATAGAAGAGTAAGAATACACATTTAAAAAAAAACTGACAGTAAAATGAATAAAAAAATAGAAAATTAACTTTTAATAAAGGTAAATACTACTTGGGGTTATTTCAGAATGTTCACAAAATGAAACCTAACCCCAACCCGTTCTGTTCAATACACCTTTCATATCGTGAAGAAATGGACTTACAAACCTCCTGCAACATTTCCTCTACCATGTTCATAAATTATTCTGTTATAACGATTCAAAGGGTGTAAACATCTCTTTGGGACACTCTGTAGATACAAAATTCACAACAGATTCTGTTATAACAATTCAAAGGGGGTAAACATCCCTTTGGAACACTCTGTAGATACAAAATTCACAACATATTCTGTTATAACAATTCAAAGGGTGTAAACATCCCTTTGGAACACTCTGTAGATACAAAATTCACAACAGATTCTGTTATAACGATTCAAAGGGTGTAAACATCTCTTTGGGACACTCTGTAGATGCAAAATTCACAACATATATTGTTATAACGATTCAAAGGGTGTAAACATCTCTTTGGGACACTCTGTAGATGCAAAATTCACAACATATATTGTTATAACGATTCAAAGGGTGTAAACATCTCTTTGGGACACTCTGTAGATGCAAAATTCACAACATATATTGTTATAACGATTCAAAGGGTGTAAACATCCCTTTGGAACACTCTGTAGATGCAAAATTCACAATAAATTCTGTTATAACGATTCAAAGGGTGTAAACATCCCTTTGGAACACTCTGTAGATACAAAATTCACAACATATTCTGTTATAACGATTCAAAGGGTGTAAACATCTGTTTGGGAAACTCTGTAGATACAAAATTCACAACATATTCTGTTTTTATCAACCTGAAAATGTTTAAAATTAAATTATAATGTAATATCAATATTTACATGTTTCATGGCTGTTGGTAGAATAGATGCTACACTTTGCTCTCAGCTAACCACCTCAGAAACCACATTTAGATCTAAACTAAAGCAATACGAATTATTTTCTTACATTTATTTGGCAAGCACTAAAATTATTAATATTATCCAGCTCACCAAAGCAACAACAAAAAGGTTTAATTCTTTAACTCTTAACATCATATACCACCAGAAACCGCATTGATTGAAAGTGATATTTGCATATCCAATCTACCTGACAGTGCATAAAATTATAACCCTCTGTTTAAATCTATTTTTACTACATTTAAAAGTTACCAATAGAAGGGAAATAACTATTACCACTCTTTGTGAGACTTAGATACAGGTACTGATACTTAGCACATCACGCAATAAGTCCCGGGCCTAACTAATAAAACAACTTTTAGGCTAAATTCGACTTTATTCATCAACATAGTTTTCTTTTTTCTCTTTTTTTATTATCATAGTTCACCCCAAACAAGGCAGGCCGCCACTGTAGACGTAAGGAGCTACTGAGAAAAAAGGGTAAGGTTTGGGGGGGGGGGGGGGGGGGTCAACCTAAATTAGGAGCTGCACAGAGAGATGTCTGTTTACATTAGTTTAAAATTTCGGCATGTCAGTAACGTCAGGAAAGCAGGGAGCAGGGAAGGAGTTCCAGAGTCCAGCAGCAGGAGGAAAGAAGCTATTGAAGTAGAAGGCCCTCCAGCATCTGGGGACCTCCACAGTGAATAGATGGGATTTGGCTGATTGTCGAGTTGGTCTAGTGAATTTATGTCGTGGGGGGTACCAGAGCAGCAAGCTCATCAAAGCACAATCCATTGTAGTACTTGTAAAACAGGCACAAGGAAGCAACATTGCGGCGATGGGACAGGGGCTGGAGCTTGGTGGATAGTTAAGGACCTATCAAGTTGGCGACTCTTTTTTTAACCTTGTCTAAGAGGGAAAGACTAGCGGATGATGCCCCAGCCCAGATGTGGCAACAATACTCCATGCATGGGCGGATGGTGGCTTTGTAGCGATATAGGATAATGTCAGGTGTGAGAAGTTTAGAGAAAGCCCACCTTCTTTGCAATTCTCTAACAATTCAATGCCTTTTTTGTAGAACGATTTGTCTTTAGTCTCAAAATACGACTTCATTAGAGCCAAATCTCTTTCCATAGAGGATTGTTTTGACATCTACAAACAGTCAATACTCACAGGGGTCCAGATCTGCAAAACAGGGGGGGGGGTGCAGAAGCATTTCAAAGTGCAATTCATGTAGTTTTGCCATCGTTATGATCGACTTGTGACACGGTGCACTGTCTTGGTGAAAGAGAACTTTTTTCTTCTTCATTGTTGGTCGTTTTTTTGGCGATTTCTTCCTCTAAACGTACCAATAATGCTATATGATATTAGCTATGAGTGGTTTTTCCTTTCTCATGTCAAAATAATCAATGAACAAAACCTTGTACATTTCAAAATACATAAGCCAAAACCTTGTCTGCTGATGTTTGTTCTTGGTCGCTTTGGCCGCGTTCACCTGCTGCTGTCCACTCAACTGACTGCTGATTTGATTCCACGGTTAAGTGGTGGATCCATGTTTCATCCGTTGTCGCATATTGATGTAAAAATTTATTTTTGTTGCATTGAAACAGTTTCAAACAATGCTCTGAATCGTTGACACTTTGCACAGCTATCTCATTGACAAATGCTTACGCAAAATAGTGAATATACTGCTTTCTGATGTCTTCACCTCTGAACTCCTCGGCCCTTTGGCTAGGAAGAAAGTGTAGTATCTGTTCCGATGGATACTGCACCCTATAGACCGGTGTCGTCTTGTCCTTCGGGGCTTGATTCCGCCGGCTGTGGGTTTGTCCTGCGCAGTTCTAGGAGGTCCACCCTCCCAGGCTTTGCCTCCCCTTTTTGGGGAGGAGTAAGTTTATTGCTTACTGCCTGAGGCGCCTTTACCTGGGAATGCCGACGGGGCTGCCCAGGCAATTTTTAATGGCCAGAGTGCTCACCTTCTCGGATGCTGGCTTTTCAAGTCCCACTTTCCAGACCCGACCTTGGGTCACATCTTACCTTGTGGGAGTAAGATAAAACTGGCCTTGTGCCTAACCTCCTGGAGAGGAGGTAAATAAAAACTTCTCTGTTCTCTCATGCAACTTCAATTTATGATTAATCAAAACGAGTTTGTGGCTTTTCTTATGTTTTCCAGAACAACTACCGAATTTAGAGCAACTTGAGCATTCAGCATGATTTGTGTCTGTATGACCACGTTTAAAGTCAGAATACCACCTCTTAACCGTTGTTTCTAATGGAAAAGAGTCCGAATTATTGAGCCATTGCTTTGCTTGAACAGTATTTTTCCCATCAGAAAGTAATACTTTATCAACACAGGAAATTCAGATTTTTCCATTATTTTGAAAATTTGCAACAATAGTTTCATTTAATTAACTGTAATTTGTAAACTAATAATCCGATTGGGCTCAAATTTTGACATGTGCCATTTGAAGGTTAGTACTTTATAAAAATCATGGATTTGTTATTAGTGGCGTCATTTATATGTCAGGTTTGGACTCATTGAGTGGTGTGTTATTTGGATTATTCGGACTACTATTCCCACCTTGGGTTGTTATTTTCACAATGTTTTGGACGATGTAACCTCTGACCTTCTTCAGGTCTCGAACTGGGTAATTTAGACGAAATTTCGGACTGAACCCTTCATTTAATCCACAAGGGGAGACTGTTTTCATTTTGGCTACGGGTGGGTATAAGTGTTAATTTATTATTTTATTCTTAGCTATTATCGCCTATAGTAAAGATTGAACCTCCAACCTCCTGAAGACTGTCACTTAGAACTGATTGTTAATCAACGCCTTTATTCGTTGTGCCACGTGTCCATAACACCTAAGATGAGAATAGTAGTCCGAATAATCCAAATCATCAATCCTCATCTAAAACAAAACAAAACAAAACAATAAAACACATTCCGATTATAATTAAGTTAAAAGGAGTGCACACATTTATAAAATTAAAGGAGAATAAAAAATCATCCGTATAAAAGAGTTGAAATTTCTAGTAAAAAGTTTATAAACCTGTGCACACACATGCGAAATTGAATTGTAGGATTCATTTTTATTATAAAAGAGAATTTCAGTGTAACTGAAATTACTTTTTAAGTGTACCTCTTGTGAGACGGTATACGCTTTTTGGAGATACCTACCAAAGTTCACCGGAACACAGGTCTTGGCCTTTTGGCTAAGATCAAAGTGTAGTATCTGTTCCGACGGATACTGCACCCTATAGACTTGTATTGTCTTGGCCTTCGGGGCTTGATTTACGCCGGTCTATGGGTCTGTCCTGTGCAGTTCTAGGAGGTCCACCCTCCCAGGCTTCACCTCCCCTCTTTGGGGAGGAGTAAGTTTATTGCTTACTGCCTGAGGCGCCCCTACCGGGGAATGCCGACGGGGCTGTCCAGGCAATTTTTAAACCCCACTTTCCCGACCCGACCTTGGGTCATATCTTACTTGTGGGAGTAAGATAAAAACTGGCCTTGTGCCTAACTCCTGGAGAGGAGTAAATCAATACTCGTTACTACTTACGACATAAACGCGTTGACACCCCGCTTCTCATTAGATCACCAGAGTTGAGCCTAGGCAATAGAGTAGGTCGATTTTTAAATTTTTAAAAAAATATTAAATTACTTTTTAGCATAAAAAGTTGTGTGTTGGTCTAATAAATAAAATACTGACACCAAAAACTCGATCTTTTACTTTCACCATTATTTGAGGAAATAAAGATCGTCTGCATAAATGGTCAAACACATCTTTTTTTTTTAACATTTTGCCTATAAATTGGTTAGAAAATTTAGCAATTTCAATTTTGTAGCCAGAAAGGGTTGTCACTTTATTTTATTAAAATAAAACGAATAAAACATAACTAGAATTAAAATTGAAAATATGCCCCTCTTCCAATCACCGCCAACAGCTCCAATATGCTGCATTTTACCTCCTAGGCAACTTAATTAAGCTATAACAGTGATAACGATTTAAAAGATTGAAATAACAGATGATTAGCCTGATGGCCAAACGTGACTATCTTGCCTAATTTATAGGTCCGATTTTCCAGGCAGCGAATTTAAAGTCAACCTTCCCTCTAGAAACACCTACTGTGTATTCTAAGATAAACCTCTTGTCACAATTCATTCATTTCCTCAATAGTAAAACAAACATTCAGAAGATTACCTACTGGTGTAAACCATTGTAATCATCGGCACACAATTTACCTAGTCGACCAGTGAACGTTGTAGGACTTCTTGTGGTGCAATATCAACAATAGCAACATATCTGAAAAGACTCTAAAGAAAAGTTCATTTTGATGCAAAGAGACACCATCATTTACCCGAAGTGTCACAACCTGTAGTTGCATTGGTGTTGTCTAGTAGAACAGCCTTAATTGTAACCACACTGTTGAGTTATTTATCTCGATCCCACGCCGTTTGGAAATTATCTTAAAATATTATTTATAAAATAAAAATGTTTATACAATTCTTATGACAACATAATCAGCATTGACAATGCATAATTTTCCAAGCAGTTATCAGATGTTTCACATTTCTCTCCTTTTTGCATATATGTTATTGGTTTTATGTTTTTGTTAATGTAAGTTGATTTTATTATTAAGACTATGTATCATGAAGAAATAAGCATTTTCTTCATCTTCTGTAAAAAAAAATTGTATATGTAACAAACATAACATTTTTTGTAAAACTTATCAAAATTGTTTCTCCGAACATTATTTTGTTCATAAAATATTTGATTTTGTAAAATGTTGCATTTGCTTTTTGATTGTATTATATCATTATATTTTCTGTAATCAAGTTGTCAATATAACAAATTGACTCATGATTTTTGAAATATCAAAAATGTGTCTAAATTCATGGTGAATAAAGTGATTTTTTGTGGATTGTGTTCTTTTATATGTTTGTACTTTTTACATTTGATTTGATGGAAATAAATCAATTATTGTATGCTGCTTCCTAATATGTATAGTTGCTAATTACTGGACATTACTAAGAAATTTCTTACTAAAATTGTTCTCAGTAATTATTATTTAGCAGTAATTTTGGTCTTCACATGTCCATCCCCAGTTGTTTGCCAGGCCTGTATTAAGGATCACCTTGATGTCAACCCATTATTAGGTTTGGTTGTTTGGTTGTTTTGTTTTACGGCATATCAACCCTTTTCGGGTTATTTAATGCCGAATCCGGTCATTTTGGTAAAGAGTTTTTGTGTTTCAAGTTCTTGATATCTTCAAATATTTATATATGGTGTTTGGTTTGGTTGTTTTGTTTTACGGCATATCAACCCTTTTCGAGTTATTTAATGCCGAATCCGGTCATTTTGGTAAAGAGTTTTTATGCTTCAAGTTCTTGATATCTTCAAATATTTATATATGGTGTTTGGTTTGGTTGTTTTGTTTTACGGCATATCAACCCTTTTCGGGTTATTTACTGCCGAATCCGATCATTTTGGTAAAAAGTTTTTATGCTTCAAGTTCTTTATGTCTTCAAATATTTATTCATGGTGTTTGGTTTGGTTGTTTTGTTTTACGGCATATCAACCCTTTTCGGGTTATTTAATGCCGAATCCAGTCATTTTGGTAAAAGTTTTTATGCTTCAAGTTCCTGATATCTTCAAATATTTATTCATGGTGTTTGGATTGGATTGGATTGGTTGGTTTTGCGGCATATCAACCTATGTGGTCATTTAATGCCGGAGTTTTTTTTTTTTCTTTTTTATTGGGGGGGGGGGGAGACTTTTTTAGCCTTTCCTCCCTTTTTTATAAAATCGAACTAAGAAATTAAATGTTGTATTTATACATGGATAAGTATATTTGGGTAATTTTAAATTTCCTTAAATTTTCTTATATATCCGTAAGCCGGATCTCACCATCGGATGTAGTTTAAGGTCATATCCAGGACCGGGAGTAGGGTAGGAAAAATAAAATAAAAAAGGGGAGGGAGAAAGGGAGAGGGGCTGTTGTTTTTGTTTTTGTTTTTGTAGAATATAATTAAGTTTTACAAAAAAAAAGAAAACAAAAAACGTCAATGTAGGTGAATTTCGTCTCAGGGAGCCACAGGGCAGCCTGATCTGGTATCACCAGCCCATTATTAGGTGATGAACTTAATTTCTTTTTGTCTTTCCAATATTTCTGTTTTCTATTTTACATATTTTTGTAGTAACTTTGTTTAATGATCCAAGTTAGAAAGTGGGCATGGGTCCTTTTTTGTTGGTATTATTGAAGCCCTATGCCCTATGCTAATTCACATAAAAAGAAAAATTTAGGAGATTACATGTGAACAGCCTAAAAAACTGTGCTTTATTAAAATATAAAACAAAAAAATGTTAAACTTTAGAGTGGGATCAGTTTCGCATATAAATTTAACATAAAATGATCACCACTTTCTGGCTGGATAGCGTTTTTAAGGACATGTAACCATTTTTAAAAAAAAATCTTGGCCATTTTCATGTCACACACATGTAAAACAAACATTAAACCGATTATTATTATCTCACTAGGATCTCACACAGGTCATTATCAGTGATTGCTCGCTCACAATAACCGGTAGTCTTCCCTGGAGCCTGAATGACAACAAGTCTCCCTAGATTTCTAGTGCTCTTCACCTCTTTTGATAACCATTGCAAATGATTTTGCATTATCACAACCACCACTTACCATTGATAGCAACGACCATTGATCTTCTCTGGGATTTAGGTGGCAATACTCCTCCCCAAGGCCTCAATTTACTACTACTACTACTATTATTATTATTATTATTATTATTATCATTATTATTAACAACAACAACAACAACAGCAGCAGCAAAAGCAAGAATAACACAAACAAGGGGTTTACGTAAAAATCGCCTAAATGTATTCTCGGCAGTTTGAGTAACCATGACAATGGCTTTCAGGAACACAAGTTGTAATTGCCTTTAAAAGGACAGTTTATCGCATGTAGTCGAGTAGCCATGAAAACGCCTGTTAAGGAAAGTTGATTGAGCTGGCACCTTTCTCGAATCATTAGGAGTTGGTTTCGTTCGCAGCAATGCTGCTGATTATGACTGCTTGTGTTTGGTCGACAGGAGAGGTGCTACTACTGTTGTCACCACAGTTGCCATGGTAACATAGCAAAGGTTTAGCTTTGAGTACTGCCGCTGCCGCTGCTGCTGTCGTCATCGTGGGATGACGCCGGTGGTTTCGAAACCCTGTCTCTGAGATAGTGTCAAAAATGTGTCTTTTTATACAGTATTTGAGATGCTGCTGCTGGTGATGCTTTGGTGTTATTTTCTTGTCCAGAGGAAAGAGATGTGTCACGTGAGACAGAATTATGTCTAGTTCTGTCCCATGCGCCGGGTCTGTTGAAGTGATTACTTCCGGGTAAGTCTCTAGTGTCGGAGTGTTGACCGGATATGCAGAACATGACAATCTTAGATTGTTCTCGTCATATGGATGTGGTTTGTTAAGCGAATCGTTCCCAGTTAATTTGTTGGAGTGTGCTGGATACGATAGTATGCACTTTATTTAAATTTGGACTTAAAGTTGCATTTGAATTAAACAAAACAAACACGCTCAAGTAGTACCGCGTCCTTCTTCTTTCGTGTGAATCAGATTATTCTGGTGTTGGCATTAGTTTCCCCGATGTTTTTCTAGTTAGAAATCTTTCTGGAAAGACATCGGGTACTTACGGGAAGGACCACGAGAAGGTTGCCAACATCCCTAAGTGAAAGTGATACTGTGAAACCGACTGGATTCGAACTTGGAACACCCAGGTCTTCAGTCCGTGTCGATATCCACTTAACCACCGTCACCTGCGTCTTAAGAATCTGTAATTCACAGACACGGCGGATAAGAAGACTTCAAACAAAAGCGTCTATTATTGAGTTACTGGGTTACTTATCACGGTCTTGGGCTAGTCTTTCAGATGCCGCTTCTGACAGCTGAAAGACTGGTCCAAGACTGTGATAAGTAGCAGAATTTTGCTCTCAAACATGTGGCGAATCTCTCTAGAGTATGCACATAAGTAATTAATTAAGTTACAGGTTACTAATCTTTCAAATTGACAAATAAATATCAATTTGTAAAATTTTACATATTTTGCACATTAAAATCATGTGTCAGTAAAACTGACAATAAATAAACTAAACAATAAACATAAAAAAGGGGACAATGTTTTAGATGATAAATGTTGGCCGATTAAATGAGATTCATAAACTAAAGGGATACATATATAGAGATATAGGTTTGTTCGCAGAAATAACAAAACATCTTTTATACATGCGGTTGAATATATATTGACAAGGCGAAATAACCTTTTCCTGGAGTTCGTATGTTCTCTGCTATCGGCCTGGCAGAAAACGCAGGATCACATCTTTCCTCGTTGACCGAAAGGCACAAACTGGTTAACCATGTTGATCACGTGATTTGGGATTTTTCCAAATCACGATCTCTTGCGTGAATCTCGTGCATTGAAGAGTGCACTTCCGGTCAATCATGTGACTGCTACAATGTTTTTTAACCTACTTTTTGTTTGATAATTCCTCTCTTCCTTCCTCGTTTGGATGGCAAATAGCTTGACTTGCCAGAGATACAGAACTACTTCCGTCATTTCAAAAAAGGTGTGCATGTGTTATGTTTTCACTTACCGATGCATATATGAACCCTTATATACCCGTATCGTTGTTGAATCCAGGTTCTTGCTTGTCTGCAAATACAAAATCACTCAGATGCCGATGTTAATTTAGAAAAAGTTTATTCAAAAAGAGAAGAACAGTCACATAAAGCATCAGCTTTCATACAAGATATATATATATATATTAGAGAGAGAGAGAGAGAGAGAGAGAGAGACAGTAGCTTGTTTCGTTACACCCGGCCACATTGTGTATGCTGCCCCCCCCCCCCTCATTGGGGACAGCGCTCTAAACACATCTTTCTTGCTTGAACTATTGCTAGTCAAAGAGACAGAAAATTTCTATCTGGAAATCACGTGGTTTCGTGACTTGCGACCTCTGACCCTAAGAAGTTTCACTCAAGCTTTTCCATTCAAACACATTATGTAGTATGTGTTAATAAAGCGTTGGAGCCTGCATTACCTTTTCGATTGGCAAATCTGCCCACCTGTTACATTTAGAAAGTGTGTATGTGAGGGTTCTTACATACAATAATGACATGAAAAGCCTGATGTAAGCATAAGAATTTATCCCCCAACTCCCCATTGCATATTATAATAGATGGGTTCTAAGTAGGTTATTCATTGAACGATTTTGTTGTGAATAGCAGATGAATGTTTAGTATGATTGTTATGTTTTTCTGAATGATATCGATTGAATAAAGGGTTCTATTCGAAATTCCGTACAGATTCCCGAGTTCGACAAAATGCACTTTAAAGAAGGTCGGAAGTTATATCGGCCGAAACGTTGTGAAAATAACATCCAAGATGAAAACATTAGTCTGAATAATCCCAAAATATAAATGGTCAATGAATGTGACTAGCTAAATTAGGTAAGATCAGCTTTTTTCCCCCTATCACCCTTCTTTTTAGCCTTGTGCCACATTTTGTATTTTATTTGTTTATAAATATTACATCATCATGCTACAAAGAAGGTAGGCTCTCTCTACCGGGCTAGAAAACTTCTCACACCTGCCAATATCCTATATCTCTATAAAGCCACTATTCGCCCATGCCTTGCATAGAGTACTGTTGCCACATCTGGGCTGGTGCAGCAACCACTAGTCTCTCCCTCTTGGACAGGGTTCAAAACAGAGTCTCTAACCTAATAGGTTCCGCACTGTCTTCCAAACTCCAGCTCCTGTAACATCACCACAATGCTGCAACCCTGTGTTTGTTTTACAAGTACTTCCATGGAATGTACTTTGATGAACTTGTTGACTCCCTCAATGTAAATACTGCCAATAACCCCGACTATCAGCAAAATCCCACCCCTTCACTTTGGAGGACCCCGATGCTGGAAAACTTTCTATTCTACTAGCCTCTTTCCTCTGACCACTTGTCTTTGGAATTACCTCCCTGCTCCTTGTTTCCCTGACTGTACCAACATGCAAAAATTTAAATGTAATGTGAACAACCATCTTGCTGCCCAACTTCCCACTTAGGATTCCCCCCTATAGATCTGGCCCCTAATCACAGTAGTCCCTTATGTCTCAGTGGCAATATGCCTTATTTGGGATGAATTAAAGTAAAAAAATTTAAAAAATGAATAAAAAATTTGTTTGTTGACATTTATTAACCAACCGTTTTAATATGGGGTTACCCAGTGCGTTTCGGTGATTCGGTCCATTAAAAGATTCTCTCTGTTTTTTCAGTTGGGAGGCACTAGAAGAAACGGGGCCAATGAATATTAAGAACAAATATAAAATGCATATTTATTATTGTTATAAGCATGATTGGTCCTTTGTATTTTATTTTATTTTTTTACAAAGTTAATTTTCCATAAATTGGAATTTTAAAATAAATGGCGGTGTTTAATGTATATTCTTTCTTTGCAAAGGCTTCTCGTCTGTGAAACACATTACCACAAGTCTTCTTCCCTGCAGTCTACCACATAGTCGTCTTCAAATCCAATGTCAACAAGTACTTGTCATGAACCGTCCCATAAATAATCAAACTTAGTTCATTGCATTGATTAATTTTCTGCTGACAATCGTTCCATCCAATTAACCCTTATCCTCGAGTGGCACTTGGCCGTGTCTTATTAACCCTTATCCTCGAGTAGCACTTGGCCTTGTCTTATTAACCCTTATCCTCGAGTGGCACTTGGCCTTGTCTTATTAACCCTTATCCTCGAGTGGCACTTGGCCGTGTCTTATTAACCCTTATCCTCGAGTGGCACTTGGCCTTGTCTTATTAACCCTTATCCTCGAGTGGCACTTGGCCTTGTCTTATTAACCCTTATCCTCGAGTGGCTCTTGGCCTTGTCTTATTAACCCTTATCCTCGAGTGGCACTTGGCCTTGTCTTATTAACCCTTATCCTCGAGTGGCACTTGGCCTTGTCTTATTAACCCTTATCCTCGAGTGGCACTTGGCCTTGTCTTATTAACCCTTATCCTCGAGTGGCACTTGGCCGTGTCTTATTAACCCTTATCCTCGAGTGGCACTTGGCCGTGTCTTATTAACCCTTATCCTCGAGTGGCACTTGGCCTTGTCTTATTAACCCTTATCCTCGAGTGGCACTTGGCCTTGTCTTATTAACCCTTATCCTCGAGTGGCTCTTGGCCTTGTCTTATTAACCCTTATCCTCGAGTGGCACTTGGCCTTGTCTTATTAACCCTTATCCTCGAGTGGCACTTGGCCTTGTCTTATTAACCCTTATCCTCGAGTGGCACTTGGTCGTGTCTTATTAACCCTTATCCTCGAGTGGCACTTGGCCTTGTCTTATTAACCCTTATCCTCGAGTGGCACTTGGCCTTGTCTTATTAACCCTTATCCTCGAGTGGCTCTTGGCCTTGTCTTATTAACCCTTATCCTCGAGTGGCTCTTGGCCTTGTCTTATTAACCCTTATCCTCGAGTGGCACTTGGCCGTGTCTTATTAACCCTTATCCTCGAGTGGCACTTGGCCTTGTCTTATTAACCCTTATCCTCGAGTGGCACTTGGCCTTGTCTTATTAACCCTTATCCTCGAGTGGCTCTTGGCCTTGTTTTATTAACCCTTATCCTCGAGTGGCACTTGGCCTTGTCTTATTAACCCTTATCCTCGAGTGGCACTTGGCCTTGTCTTATTAACCCTTATCCTCGATTGGCACTTGGCCGTGTCTTATTAACCCTTATCCTCGAGTGGCACTTGGCCTTGTCTTATTAACCCTTATCCTCGAGTGGCATTTGGCCTTGTCTTATTAACCCTTATCCTCGAGTGGCTCTTGGCCTTGTCTTATTAACCCTTATCCTCGAGTGGCTCTTGGCCTTGTCTTATTAACCCTTATCCTCGAGTGGCACTTGGCCGTGTCTTATTAACCCTTATCCTCGAGTGGCACTTGGCCTTGTCTTATTAACCCTTATCCTCGAGTGGCACTTGGCCTTGTCTTATTAACCCTTATCCTCGAGTGGCTCTTGGCCTTGTCTTATTAACCCTTATCCTCGAGTGGCACTTGGCCTTGATAAGTACTGATCAGTTCGTTGTTCCAGAATATCTGTCTACAACTACTTGTTTGGGATAGCCACTGTCCCTTTTCCACCGCAGACACAATACACAAGTTGACAGCGCTTCGACTAGCGTAAGCGGCCGTTATCACCGGAGGCAGTGAGCAATTCATTGTTCGTATCAGTTCCATTACAAGAAGGCCGGAGAGTACAACAGCCAAGACTTTTTATAACATGACAATAACCAAGACGAGGATAGCAGTCTGAAACATGTAAATAACAATTTCCTCCTTATACAACATTCACAGTAAGAACTCGTTTTCTGCCACAACAGAATAAAAACAAACTTTCCCTTCTTCCTCTATATGCCTAGCCTCAGGAGTAATTTCCATGGACAGAGCTTCTTCGCAAGGAAAACGTTACCATGAGATTGCTTCCCTGCAGACTACAACGTTAGCAAGTACTTTTCGTGAACTGTCCCATAAGTAATTCAACTTTGTTCATTGCATTGATCAATTTCTGCTGACAATCGTTCCATCTCATTAACCCTTATCTTTGAGTGGCTTTTGACCTTGATAAATGTTGACAAGAAAATGTTTGCTTTTAGTCCGGAATCAATGATATTTTCCTCTCACAGTTTAGTGGTTTGAAGTAAAACTGGTTCTGCGAATCAATTACTAAAATAAGAACAGTTTGCAGCACCAGTTCCTTTTGTTTGTTTGTTTTGTTTTACGGCATATCAACCTTTTTCAGGTCATTTACTGCCGAATCAAGCTGTATTCTTTAAAAATTCTTTGAAAACATTATTCTTTAAAATAACATCATATTTTGAAAACGTTCTTTAAACCTTTTTTTTTTTACGGCATATCTTCTTTTTTCAGTTCATTTAATGCCAACTCAAGTTGGATTTATATGTTTTTAGATATTTATTTATTTTTTAGATATTTTCTGCATTTCTTTTAATGGTTAGAAATTTTTGTTTTCCGCCTTGACTTGATGAGTTTTTGGAAAACGTTTCCGTTAGCTGATTTGATATTTCATTTTTATCTGTTATTTGGCAGTTATTTTGGGAGAGGTGTTTTATTGGTTTGGTTTGGTGTTTACTCGCTATTTTCCTGATCATTCCCAAACCACTTTCAGTTTAGAAGAGGAATTTAGTTTGCCAACATATTCTTGCCAGCATTCTTTTGTCACTGCTTTTATCACCCTGCGGGCCCTTGCTCTGCTTTGTTTGTATTCTATTAAATTTGTTTGAGTTGGTTCTATTTGGAACTTCCTTAGGGCTGCTCTTCGTAATCTAATGGTTTTTTTGGATTGGCTATTGAACCGGGGTCTGTTACGTTTGTTTGGTGTAGAACTTCTGAGAATGCATTCTTTTGCTATTTCAATCAGTCTGTCTGTGAAATGTTCCACTAGGTCAGAGACTGTTTCCACACGTGTCAATTTCTCCTGACATTTTTCTTTAAACATTTGGCTTTGCCTAGTTTCCAACGGTTTAGTTTACTTTCACCACTAGGCTCAATATTTTCGAGGAGGATTGGAAAATGATCACTACATCAAGTGTCATCATAGACTTACCAAGTACAGTCCATATAGACTGTGGGGTCGCATATGGTTAAGTCAATAGCAGAATTATTTCCATTAAATGAGTTCATATATGTCTGTGTTCCTTCGTTTAGCAGGCACAGATCATTTTCATTAATAAATTTTTGCATTGTTTTACCCCTTTTTTGTCATATTTTTGCACCCCATAGGGTATTTTGACTGTTGAAATTCCCTAATAGGATGAACGGTTTGGGTAATTGGTCATTAAGTTCACTTTCATTTATGTCTTCGTTTGGTGGAATATTTATCGAACATATATTGATTGTGTTATGTAACGTAGCCTTGATGGCAACCGCTTGAATATTGGTTTGAATATTTAGTTTGCTATGGGGTATATCATTTCTCTCCAGAGGCACTGTGTCCAGTATCATGGATGTGACTGAATATCTGATCATTTTTAATATTAATATTGTCCTCTTGTTTGAGGAAGGTTTCTTGGAGACAAATAATTGTGTGTAATTTTTGAGTCATTAATAAAAGCAATTTATTAAGATTTGCTTTTAAATCGCGACAATTTCATGGGACTATTTTTTGTTTCATGGTTTATATTTTGATTGAGGGTGGTTTTTGTTTTGTTTCTTTATTTTTTTCAGAGTTTTGGTATTCTGTTTCCATCATGTCCAGTGCCTCAAATCGGTTTTGCGCCAGGTTCACTTTGATTTTTGGTTTTGGTTTTTGAGGTGATTTTTGTTTTTGGTTTTTGAGGTGATTTTTGTTTTCCCTCAGATTCAGGATCTTTACCTGGAGGGTCTTTGCCTGCAGATTTTTTACTTGGATCTTGTCAGATCATTATTTTTTTTTCTAGTGGACCCAGTTGTATTATTCATTTCAGTTGCTTTAGATTGTGATGGTGCATCTTTGGTGAGGGCAACTGGTTGAGTAGGAGGCACAATGATTATCCTTTCTTCTCTTGGTTCCATCTCTTGCTTCCTAACCTTTGCTTTTGGTTCCTCATATTCTGTTCTAATTGTTTTTAGAAATCCTGGCTTGTCTCTCGGTCCAAGATGCAGCAACTTTTGTACTAGTTTTTTATATTTGCTATCCCCTCATTATTGGTCACCGGGGACACCGCCTGAGAATACGTAATTTCTCTACTTGTGGTTTCAACCACTTTTCTTGCTTCCCGGAAGGAGATGTTTCATGTGTATTTTATGGTCAGTATCTCTTTTTCCTTCTTCCATCTTTCACAAATTTTGGCATAGACTGGGTGGTCACCACCACAGATTGCACATCTATGATTCCCTCTACACTCCATAGAGTGGTCAGGGTCCTCCCCCCCCCCCCACTTTCCACGACCATTTCTTTCATTACATTTACATTCGTGATTCCCAAATTTCTGACATTTGTAGCACCGAAGAGAATTAGGGATATATTTCTGAATTTTTTAGATGACGATTGATAATTTGTATAATTTTGGTTATTTAGACTACATTTCTCATCTTGAGTGTTATCATCACAACGTGGATTAAATAAAGTTCAACAGAAATATTCCCGAGTTTGAAGAGATACATCTGAAGAAGGCCGGAGGTTACAGCAGCCGAAACGTTGTGATGATAACACTCAAGATGAGAAATGTAGTCCGAATAACCAAAATTATAGGGATATATTGTTCAACCTTTTCAATCGTGTATCTGATCTTCATTTTTGGTAGAATTGTTGGCGTATCAAATGTCATCACGTGTGTATTATCCTGTCTTCTCTCTTTATAGAGATTCGTTTTACCTTAATCACTCCCTGGGATTTTAACTCGTTTTATATTTCCTTTATAGAACACAAGGAGAGCTCTTGCCTTCTTATTATTCCTTTGGAAATGTTTAAATATTCGTGCGGATTTGCTGTTATTTTTTATTGTGAAAAATGTTCATTTTCAGCAGAAAATCTGCGTGCCTTTCTTTTTCAACCTGCACCAGGATGTTTTCGTTTGCCAGTTTTTTTTAACACTTTTTGACATCATGTTTACCGAAATTATTCTCTCGATGACGAAAGGAAGATAATGTAGTAAGTTCAGGTTCTTCTAATGCTTCCAAGACAATAAATCTTAGGAATCTACTTTGGTCGTTTTCTTCTTCTCGTTCAGAGTTTGTATTCTTTTAGTGGTTCTGTTAGGAGCCATAAATTTTGTTTTTAAAATTCATCATTCCTGCTCCCTACCCACCGCGAAGCCCACTTCGACTCAAAGTCTATGGGAATTGCCAAAGCGGAAACCCAATCGCCTTGACAAGACAGGCTACAGGAAAGGTATACTCAACCTGATCGTGATCATAAGCACCTGTGTTCCATGGATTTCTCTACCCACTTATAGTGAAAAGTCTGGTGCACACAGCCATGGTGCGGTCATTTCTCTTTCAAGTTGATTGATCCTTGCACCGCCTTCTAGCACTTATTTATAAACTGGAGCGGGTATTGATAACCATGAAGTTAATCAATTTCAATATTGTTAACGATCAGGAAACTGATAGAATAAATGCTAGGGCAAGACATAAGAGACCGTTCAGCCACCTAAAACATCACGGGTCACCACCCACGGCCAACAGGTGGCCCTGTTTTAGGGGGGTATTTCCCCTCTGCATGAGGTTGTAGTCGGCAAATTCTAAGCTCTGCCGACAGGGCAAACACTGGTTCTTGAATTTTAAAAGATTTCTGTTGTCTGAAATAAGCAAAATATTGTAAATTATGTTTTTTGTATTGTCTATTCTTCTTTATCCAACCCTGTCTCTCTGTCTCTCAATTACCCTTCTTCTTCTTCTTCTTCTTCTTCTTCTTCTTCATCCTCATCACTATTTACTAAATAAACCCCTCCCCCCCGCCCCAAAAGACTGTTCTCTCTCATCTCTTTCCTTGGGTTTTATACTCTCTCTTTTATCCTCCCATAATTTGTCACATCCCCAAACCACTTCCGCTTATTTTTATAGATTCTTTTATAGATTCTTCATAAAAGATTATTTTAGTTCCGCAAGGTAAGGTAAGTCTGAGTCCTCGTTATTTTCACTCATTTAAACCATAACTTCTCAAAAAATAAAAATCTAATAACTTTCATATAGACAGTGGGTGGGGTCTGTCGGTAGTATTTATGATAAAGGAAAAACACAAAATAAAAGTAACTTAAAGTTCGTGTTCTTTGTTTATCCTACTCTTAACTAAACACACTCTAACCCATTCGTTCAAGACCTGTTCCTTTCTCTTTTCCACCATTTGGCCATCACTTTCACTTCAGGAATTACCACAATACCACATTACTCTATGGGATACCTTACTTAAAATACCCCCAATCGTTTTGAATTTAATTTTGTATATATATACACAAAATACCATTTGAATAAAATAGGGAGTGGGACAAAAAAAAAGACCTTTCCTTTAAAAAAAGACCTCCAACTGAAAACAAGCGAGTCGATCTCTAAATGGGAGTGGGGGGGAATAAAATAGGGATGAATTTTGGGAGTAGAATGTGTCCTTCTATGATAAGAAACAATTGGGGAGACCAAGATCAAAATAAAAGTGGGGAGTGGGCATCTTGGAGGAATATTATTACCCCCCTCCCCCCTTCCAAGAAAAAAACATTTTGATCATAGCCCAAAGGTCTGACAACGCTGTCTATATAACCGGCATCTTCAACCCTGTCTACTTTACTAAAATTGTACAAACATTTAACTTTTTACTACGCGAGTTCAATTCAACAAATGTCATTGTTAACGTTACTATTTTTACAACCACTTGTTTTTAAAACAGCAACAAATAGGAATCACGTGAAATTATATCGCACTACTGATTTAGATTTGTACATTTTAACTGGTTAGCTAACTTTTTAGCACTGATTGGTTACATTTTAAAATAGTGATAGACGGCTATCATTTATCAGCAACTAAACTTGACATATTGCCGAGTTCATCATACACCAAAAAGATCTCAGTACTTTGCTGTTCAACTAGAGCTACGCAAGCAAGCGATATGAATGAATGGCGTTAAAAGAATTGTGAATGAATGCTGTTACTGCTGCTGCTACTACTCAAATAACTTGTTTGGATTCGGCTAATTTCGGCACTTTCCGTGAAAACATGTTCGCCCCATGACGTCTACGGCACTTCCGGCAGGCTGCAAGTGTCGGTAGTCATGGTTGTAGAGAGTAGTAGTGTTTCAAAAAGAAGAGCCGATTTTCGATGCTTGCTGTATACTTTACCCGGGCGGATGTAGGTTAGTGCCGAGATACAAGCACAACTCGTACTACTACTACTACTACTACTACTACGAGAGAGAGAGAGAGAGAGAGAGAAAGAGAGAGAGAGAGAGAGAAAAGGAGGAAGAAAGAAAGAAACGAGATGTTTAATCGGTGATATTCCTTCCTCGACTCTCTCTTTCCTCATCGTCGTCGTCCACGTCCACTCTTTGCGATGTTGTCGTTCGTTTATAAAGGTAACCTAATGGTGCCACTTTAAATATTCAGTAGTAACAGGAGTTGTGCGTTAGTACTTTTACTTACTTAGTACAACGATTAAGGAGACAAAACTATCGTTACTCGACTGCTCTGTTATCGTACGTACTAACATTGGACTGTTAAAAGACTTAATCTCGACTTACACCCTACAGTTGGTTTACTATTTTGTGCGTGTGTTCTGCTGGAATTGGTATACGCCTTATATAAGTATATTTTCTTATTGTTGCACTCAACAGTAATCATATTATTACTCGAAAAACAAAAAAAAACTTTAAACAAATTTTCTCTTTAAACATCAACAGATCTACCTACCCTATCCCCTCTCTCTCTTAAAAACCTATCCTTAAAGCCCACCCGATCTTTATTGACATAATTTATATTACTCTCCACCCTATCTAAACCGTATCCCCCCCCCCCCAATAAGCGAACAATATATCCAACAATCCAGAATTCTCTAAACCCTTAGCAGCCCACACATACGACCCTCGTCCGTGAGAACCTTATTCATTCCCTTTATTTCCCCTAGCCTGTACATGAAACCTCCCCACTCCCCTCGTCTTCCTCCTCCTCCTTATGACTTACCCTTACGTCGTCGGTCTAGATGACCCTTACTTAAAACCGACTTTTTCCTTATTTCTCTTCTCTCTTCATCATCTTGGTCGACATCATCATGTGCCAGATGCTTGGCTTTTAACTTCGTCGTATTTCCTCCCGTTTACCGCGTAGATTAAACCCCCCAATTTTCCTTTCACTCTCTGTCCATATATCACTGACCAAAAAGAAACCCCTTCTTCGTCATCAGTCCATCCACTAACTAATCGTAATGATTGCTTCTTGTCAATTTAGTTGCAATGATATGTTAACATCAGTCGTACTTTAACAGAAAAAAATCCAGTTTGGTGGACAATTTGGTACGAATATTCCGGTATACTTACCATTCTTGAATTGTACTTATTAGTAGTGGTTTCTCCATTCTGTGACGTTTACACATCAAAAAAAGGCCCGGGTCTCTTTACTTTTACACGGACGGCAACTATAATGGTTATTACACCAGAAAAGGATTATTAACCAAAAAAATTAAGGTAAGTACTTAAAATATAAACAATTAAAAAAAGTTAGTCTGCATTTTTGTATTTTATTTGGTTAACAATAATAAAAACAAAAAGCAAACGACAAAAATTCCCAAAACATAAAATTGTCTAATTTCCTTTCACGAAATACTTTTTTTTTCTCCAAATTTTGGTACTTCTACAGAATTTGAACCAAACTGTTAGTTCGGCAAAAGTCGGTTTGGTTCGGTTCAAATTTTGTAGAAGCACCATTTTTTTTTTTTTTTTTTTTTTTTAAATTTAAAAAAAAAATTTTTTTTTTTAGTTAAAAGTTAGAACATTTTACTTTTTTGAAACACAGCTTTCGAACTAATGTAAGAGTGGAGTATGATTCTGTTCTGTCTCAGCAAGACATCCTCTCCTCAGGCATTACCCCCTCCTTCTGGAGGGGAGATTGATTTATTGTCGGTCGTCTGGGACGCCTCCACCGAGGAATACTGACAGGTTCGACCATGGCAAAATTTGCATCCAAAATAGAGTGCCCCTCTTGGGGGGGGGGGGGGGTAGCTGGACACTCAACCCGCACTTTAAACTGACCTTGTGTCATATCCAGTCTTTTGTGGGAAGTAGGGTAAATAGTCACTTTAGATGTATGGTCTTTTAGGGAAATGTGGGTATTTTTTTTTTTTTAAGAGAAACAGAATATGCAGAATTTTAAATCTTGACATTAAAAAAAAAAATAGCAATTGGAATTCGAAATTTTCTATCCGTTTCTTTAAACGAGTTTTCAAAACTAAAATTTAGATAGAAAATTTCGATTTGAAATTGCTCGCGCTCTCACGGCCATAGCCGTGGCTCTCCCCATCAAACAGTACCTCTCTTTTTGCACTAAGGGAGAGGGATCTTGATCAATATCTGGATGCTTGTGGCGCCCCGAAAGCGAGGGAGAGTAGAAGGAGCTGAGTTATTTTGAAACTGCCATCGGCGTTTCCGTTTGAAAGCGCCAAAGTGCCCATATTATTAAATCCATATTATTAAATCCGTATTATTAAATCCATATTATTAAATCCATATTACTTTGTCATGTCACATCTTGCAGGGGGGGGGGTAAAATATGCTTATCAAAACAAAGGGGAAAATACAAGGGTCATACTCAGTAGTACAGTACATTAAGGGGCCCTTCTGACCGGATAAAAGCGTAGTATCTGTTCTGGATGGTCTCAGGAGGCCACCCTCACAGGCATTACCCTTTCCTTTAGGAGGGGCCAGGGTATTGCTGATCGATCGCCTGATGCGCCTCACCGGGAATGCCGATCATGGCAAATTTTGCATCCCTCCAGACTTTTTGCCCGGGGGGGGGGGTATGATTCTTCGCATTAAACTGACCTTGTGTTTTGTTTAAGTTTGTCGCAGTGGGAGGAAGGAAAACAAATTTAATTTTCGAAAAAAGAAAACAAAAAGATAAATAAAAAAACAAAATTAATGTTATTAGTGTAGATTTACACCCTCAGCTACCCCTCCCTCATGAGATTTTTTTTAAGCGATTACGTGTGAACACCCTGAAAAACTTGACAGGTTGAAAAAAAATTATTTAAAAATTATTTTAGTATTTAGAGTGAAGCGCATCTAAATTTAACGTTAAATGATCCATTTTCCGGCTATTCTAGCATTTTAACATTTTTTTTGCCATAGAAAATAAATTATGGACGTTTTTTTTTGTTTTTTTTAGGGGTAGTCTACTTTTTAAAGGCGATTACATGTGGTTTTACATTACCAGTCGGACTTCGAGTTAGTTTGTAAAAACTGTTAACGGCCCTAAAACGTTAAAATGGTCCGGAAATGGAAGATCATTTTACGATAAATGATATACGAAACTGATTCCCACTCTATTTCTAAAATAATTTTATTTTTGTTTTTCATCTTTCCACCAAATGTTTTTTACGGTGTTCACACGTAATCGTTTAAAAAAGGAAGAATGTCATTGGGGGTGGGGGAAGCTGAGGGTGTTGATCTATAAACATTTACCAAATAAATTATTTGTTGAACTTGAACATCGAACAGTAATAGTTTTATTTTTATTTTACACCAATAAAAAGAAAAATCAGTAATAAACTGAAACGAGAAAGTGATTTTAATGATTGATAATGTGAATATGTTGGTTAATTATTTTGAAAAAAAAAACCCATAAAGAAACGACAAATTTTGATCCATTTAAAATGTTTGGTAAACTGGATTGTTCTGTTTATTGTTGATCATGTAAGCAACTGTTTACTTGTGTAAAAGCACGTCTTTTTCGAATGTAAAAACGACTAAAGTTTCTATAAAACATGTGTTAACTTTGATAAATGCACATTGAATTATTGTTTTTATTTACAATTGAATATTTATGGAAATCAAAGGTTCTATTGAAGCAGTCAGCTCCCCAAATAGCGGCCAAATTTTATCGATTAGTTTTGTCTGATTTTCCAAGTGGTGATAGGGCAAATTAATCCACTGTATTAATTTGTATGACTTTTGCGGATTTCTATTTTTGGTGCGTCTACAGAATTTGAACTGAACCAAACTTCAAACTCAGTTTAAGATAAAAAGAAGCAAAATAACAGGAGTGAGTGACACTTTTTATGCCCGCCACCAATCACAATCAAGTATTGTTCTCATGTAACTCAAATGAACAACCATCGCAACCATTTGAAATTAATGAAAATCGTCTGCTTTTAATATTAAAAAAAAAAAGAATAACTAAAAACCGATGCTTATTTTTACGTCTACTTTGAATATTTACCGACTTTACAATATATATATTTTTGGTTTATTTTTATATTTTACTTTCAAAATAGAATGAATATTAAAGTGTAGTATCTGTTAGTGTTCTGATACTATACTTTATCTTTTCTGTCCTCGGCCAGTGAAGGAGAAATCCTTCTTGACTGTGGCAATTTAAATTTTTGTCCCAATCTGGAGTGCCTCTTTTTGGGGAGATGGATTTTCTCCACATTAAAAACCGACCGTGTGTCTAACTCTGCCCCCGATTTCAATATTTGCTGATTTTACAATATTTTGTTTTTGTTTTATTTTTGCGGATTATTCCACCGTTCGAATTATCTTTGTGCCCTCTTTTGATTATATTATTTGTTTCTTACAAAACAAAATATACTCTACCACTAACCCTAAGTCCGAGCGGAAACGCGCCCCATCCTAGAGCGCCGTGTAATTCGCAATATATTTCAACTTAATTTTTAATAAACACTGATTTTTTTTTTAGTTAATTTTAAAATTAATATTTGCAAAATAAACAAAAAAAAAATATCCACAAATCACAATTATTTGCAAAATAATCCGCACAAATACAATTTAATCAGAAAACAAATTAGTATTTGCAAAATAATTCGCAAAAAGTCAGAAAACAAATATGATGGATTAATTTGCCCTGTCACCACTTGGAATGTCGAACAAAACTAGTCGATAGAATTTGGCAGCTATTTTGAAAGATAACCGTTTCAATATAACCAAATTGAAAATCAAATGGAGAAAACGTGCACTAATTTCTAAAAAAATTGTAAACATGACTATATTTTGAATTAATTTTTCTTTGAATTTAATTTTTTAAACCGGCAATGTTTCCACCCAGACAACGCCGGATAAATACAACTAGTTAACAATAAAGTTGTTTTAAACTCAGTTTGAGCTTAACAAGTTGCATATTGATTCTTATGTTGAATTGAAACGCTCAACTGCAATAATTGTCAATTCAACTCCAAAGAAAACCGTACAGTTACATATTTTTGAAGACAAGTTTGCCTCCCCAAGGAGAGCAAAGTTATACAGGAGGGAAAATACAGCCCCCTCCCTTCCCAAAAAGGGCACCTTGGATGGGAACAAAAATAAAACTGATTGCATTTTATTTAGTTTTACTAATATTATTTTACTAATATTATTTAGGTACATTGTATTTTTTGTTTGTAAATTGTTGCTTTTTATGTTAGTTTTTTGTTGTCAATATTGTCTTCTAGTGTTTTGTTTTTTTCAGCCACGCAATGTATTTGTTTTTATAAATGGTTGTATTTCACGCGGAAAGTTTATTTATTTTTGTAAATTATAAAAAATAAAATGCCACAATTAAAGAAAAGGAGCGAGGTCACAGAGGATTTAAATTCTTATGCTGAGTGTCGTCTGCCTTTTTTACATTTTTTTTCGCGGCTTTCAAATCGTAAACTGCTTCGATCATTTCCGGGACCGACTCTGGACTCTCCGTCAATGCTCGGAACAGTCTCCATAAGAACTGAACTCCTCTGTATGCCCATTCCTTACAAGAACCTAATTAATAATAAACTATCAAAAATAAAACGGTGTTGACCGGTAAAAATATCACATAAAAATTCAATTTTATATGCGTTAAAAATTATTTTATTTCAGGGCAAAAAGTACCATTGCACATCAAGAGTCGATCTTATCCAACATTGGAGCCAACACCAATCGAAATGAGCGAGTCCCTATAGTACAATTGAACAAAAGTGTTTTACTCTTGAAACTGAAAGATAAGTTTTACTGGTTATATTGAAGCGGTTGGCTTCCAAAATGACCGCCAAATGCTATCTACTAGTTATCTGATTTTTCTAAACGGTGACAGGGTAAATTACCCACCGTATTAATTTGCTGTCTAGTTTTTGTGGATGTCTTTTATTTTGCAAATATTCATGTTTTCTGATTTTTGCGCAAATTAATATTAATTTGTTTTCACAATTTTTTTTTTTTTTTCACCCGGACTCAGGATTAGTGATAACCTAAAGTTGAAGGAGAGTAGATTCTGATTTGTAAGAAACAAATAATATCAGAGTTTATTAAAATTGAAATAAACAAATTCAACATCATAATAATGACGTATCCAATATAAAATATTGCTGAAGAATGTTTTCTTTATATACGACGGTGCTAGAGGAATTCCTGAAAATGACTATACTATTGGCATGTAAAAATCAGAAAACAAAGTAATAGGTGAATTAATTTGCCTTGTCACCGTTTGGAAAATCCAACGCACCCATCGATAAAATTTGGAAAGCTAACGGTTTCAATATAACCGTTTTACTTTTAATCGTAGTGAAACGCCGAATGAACTAAATTAATCCGTGTTATTTATCTACCTTCCACAGCAGTAAGATGTGACACAAAGTCGGGAAAGTGGGATTTGAAAAGCCAGGGGCGCCTCAGACAGTAAGCAATAAACTTACTCCTCCTCAAAGAGGGGAGGCAAAGCCTGTGGGGGTGGACCTCCTAGAACTGCACAGGACAAACCTATAGACCGGCGGAAATCAAGCCCCGAAGGCCAAGACAATACCGGTCCATGGGGTGCAGTATCCATCGGAATAATTCTACACTTTGTTCCTGACCAAAAGGCCGAAGCAATTTTATGTCAAATCGATTCGAATTCGCTTTGTAGGTGAATATAATATATTTTTTTTTGGGGGGGGGGGGGGAACTAAATAAATAAATTATTTTAGTAAAAAAGGCAACATAATTTTATAAGGAGATGTTTATGATTTAAACTGAGGATCACTTGGTTGCTCGATAAATAAACATTAGTAAACAAACATACATATTATAGGATGAACGTTTTACTTAGCTCTCACTCTCAGCTATCCATTCTGTCCAGAAAGAATAATTTATGTAAAAACTCGCAGGGCTATTCGGCGTTATCTGGGGGCATGGATAACAAATTAGAAAATTAAAAAAAAAGAAAGAGAAAAAAAAAAGTGTGCAACATCTTTTAAAGCGTCTCTCTCTTTCCACTTCTTTATCCCCCCCCCCTCTCTCTCAAGAAAAAATATAGCTGACTGACGATTTGGCCTAGTTTCAGTATTGTTTTTGAAACATTACTAAAATATTACATTAGTAAAATATTTTAAAAAAAGTAATTTTATTTTTATCCCCCTCTGCACTAACTTGGCCCCTGTGGTGACCCCAAGGGAATGAATATTGTTTTTTTATTTTTTTTAAATATGAATAACCAGATCAGGATCACACTAAATCCAATGTTGTAAGGTTTGTAGGTGTATTTTGTGTAGTTTCAGACTTTTAGCCGGACAGACAGACAGAATTACGACTTTCCTTTATATAATAGAACGTGATCTTAAGCTGAACAAAATCTCTGTTGAATGTCAGCATTAATCTTATTTTAATAACGACTGGCTTGATCATTTGAATTTGGCAAGATTCGAAAAAGGATTTCTCGAATATCGATTTGTGCCTCGTTTTATCATAGACCATGCTTTAGTTGTGTCAATATAGCCATATTGTTGCTATAGCCACCACAGAACTCACTGGTCAAAGTCTTGGAGAGAGTAACAATGTATGCGTTATTGAACTGAACGTGCAATGGCATTGTAAAGAAAGCTTCCCAGTCTCGTGATTTTTTTTTCCATGTCTAATTTTGGTTCAGATTCTGTTAATTGTTTTAGCAAAGAGACTCTCACTCTAAAATAGATATTTTGAGGACTATGTTGAACAACAAATTGAGTAAAATCTTTGTTTAATATCTATATTAATAAAATTGCGACCACTTCTCATGTTTGTTTCTCGCTGTACGTGACTTATATATTTTGGTACTTCTACATGATTTGAACCGAACTGTTTTTTTATACCCTAAACAACCCCCAAGTTTTAGGTTTAGTTTGGCAAAAGTCGGTTTGGTTCAAATTCTGTAGAAGCACCATTACTTTATTTTATTTACTAATCCAATAGCGTAAAGTACTAAAAATACTATTCTGAAATTAAATCCACGACAATGCATTTCGGATTCAATATTATCGTTGGGTCTCAGCTGTGTCGCGTTTGACGTACAATCGTACATACAAAACAAATACGACGTTTAGTATTTTAACTTTAATTTAGAACCTGATAATTATAGAAATTAAAAAAAATTAAGAATATAAATGTTAAGGGGTTCAACGTTTGGAGCAGGAATGCACAAAGGTTCTCATTGTTTTTCGAGAAACGCCGAGTGTGCCCTGATGCTGGTTAAAGATTATAAATTTATTGAAAATGATTTCAATAGACGTCGCTGTATTTACAGTCCTTCATACCTAATCATGCTGAACACATCCTTTTGGCCCCAACCCCAGAATTGAATTTAATAACATGTAAATATAAGAATTTAAAGATGGTGTGGGCTGGACCGTAAGGCCATATGGTTCGTCATTCAATGTCGTGTCTTCCTGCTAGTTATTGTATAAAATATAATATTTGCTTGCTTGCCAGTTGAGTAATTAAAATCTTTTAAAAAAATACAATGTCTCCTTAAAGTACTACTTATTTGTTTAGTGCTAAGTATTGAGTGCGATGTCAAATTTAAACAAGTTACTCAGTACGTACATTCTCTTGCGGGGTCTTGTTGCTCAAACTGCCACAAATACACACGCAGAGACCGATTCACAGCATATTTTGATTTGATTTTGTAGATAAAATCCATTTTTAGTTATTTGTCTGTTTTAGGCCAACTAATTTTTTTTTTTCGGTACTTAATTCCGAGACGCAATGCTTATTGTACAACGATTACTTGAACACAAATCGGTACTTTAACACATAGACCGAGAGGGGGGATTTTTTTTTTATAGAATTACTCCCGTCTTCAAGCCGTTTGTATTTAAATTCATCGCAAATTATTATTTTGGTTAGGATTATTAGTGTTAGAGACGGCAAATGTTGAGATCGGCGTTCTAAACAGCATGCGATAAAAAAAGTGTATAAAAATGTTTAAATTTTTTTTTTTAAAGATTATTAAATGAAGAAACACTTTCAAGTAAATAGGGACTATTATATTAGAAACTATACTACTAGTATTTTTTCTGTTAACATTGTCATGTACTGTTGATACACCTAATTTTATGTGAGTTTTGCCAAATTTTAATTTACTAAGGAAAGGAGAAGAAACCAATATGATTTCTTTTCAGTATTCTCTCATTTGCCAAGGCTCACGTGAGGTCACATTGTTGTAGATTGTTAATGTGTTGATTTTGTCATGTGCCTTTCATTGTTGCTTTCTTTACCGACCGCACATAATGCGTTTTGGCAAATGTTGGAAATTCATTCACACCCCCTTTTGCCCCCCCCCCCCTTTTGCCCCCCCCCCCCACGCACCTAAAATGTACATCAAAAAATGTTTATTACTACTTTCAACATTTCTTACCTTCTCTTTCTGGTCTAAGTTTCTTAATAATATGTTATTAACATATTGTTAGTTTATTTATTTTTTATTATAGACTGCATATTTTTTAAATGACAATATAAATGACCTTTTTAAACCCAAAAAGTTTAAATAATCTGAATTTGGTAACTTCCTATTTTAGTCACGTAAATTATTTAGAATGAATTTGGTTTCACAATTACTACCAAAGAATTTATTTTATCACTTAAACCATGTAAAACATTACAGTAAATTATGTCGAGCCTCATCGTGCACATGAAACGCAGAAATGTAAATTAAACCGAAAAAATATGGTTGCAATCTTTATAGACAAAACGAGAATGAGGCTAAGGGCACATAACTGAAGTGCATAATTTTCTAAAAACACTATCTTTTTTCGTTGAAACATTTTCCAAGTCCCCAAATGATAAAATATTTTATTTTACCCATTAAAAAGAATCGTTCACTACCCTTAATTAGAAAATTATGAAATCTTAACCTAGTTTTCGACTTGTTTATTAAGATGGCGACTATATTTTCCGGTCGAGTTTTTATTTCAGCGTTTAATGTGTACGAATGAACTTGCTACAACTTACTGTTATTTTATTTAGTTATTTTTTACTAAGACATTATTAAAGTAAAAAGTTTGTTGGGAGTAATTCCGAAATGCATTTCACTCTAAATAATTTACGTGATCGACCGAAATAGGAATGTTGAGACGAATTCCACAAGTGAAAATTATGCATAAAGAAAATGCTTGCAATTTTATAGAATCACTCCCGTCTCCAAACCGTGTTTTCTCATGTAACCAAAAGTGGGAAAAAACAAACGATTTGGACCCGGGAGTGATTCTATACAAATATCAAATGTTTTGTTGTTTTTAATTATCGAAAACATTACATTTTGAGATAATTATATTTTGCTTACATAAAAAAGTAGTTCTATGCATAAAAATGTATTTGGAAAAAAGCATTAACATTATAAAAAAAATGATTAAAACGTTATATATATATATATATATATATATATATATATATAATGAATATTGTGTTTAGAAACTCAAAGTTTATGTGAAATTGAAGGAGGAAGAGGTATTAAGTGTACAAAAAAAGGAAAGAAAAAGCTTTTAACTCAGCTGAACTCAAGGAAATAACGATTAGGTTAGCAACTGCAATCTAAAAGAACGACTGAAACATTTTTGTCGTTTTTCTGACCCACTTACAACGTGGGAAAATCCTGTCTGTCGGATATCCCACTTTTTTCTGTCTTGTTGATATTAAACTTTTAAAGACTGCAAAAGTAATTTTAATGGTCGAATTAATTACAAGTATATAATAAATAATAATAATAATAAAATATTAGGAATCCACGCAGTTTTTTAAAAAGTAACTATTACTGATTCAGTGACAACATTCAGGCGTTTGCTCAGCGATTTCACTATTTTTCTAACCCTCTCATATTTGTTAAACACTTTTTTCTCCCCAGCAATTGTAAACTGACTGACTACGTTTAGACTTTCTTGTAGGAATCATTTATTATTTTCCAATTCAATTAAAGGCAAAAATTGACTTCTAAAACCTGATTCAAATTTACATTTGTTATAACTTATAACTTATAAGTGTTTATAATCTCTATATCAATAATATTATTGCGCAATCACTTAGCGTGTCTGGGTTTTTTCGCCTCTACGTGACTTAAACATTATTTCTCTATTTACTATTAATCGATTTATTGAAATACCATTGCAATAGCGTAAAATAAAATGAACATTAAAAAATCATATTAAAATAAAATTACGAAATTAAATCCACCATAATGCATTTCGTTTTTTTTTTTGTAACCAAGTCAGACACTTTAATCTTTTAATAGTTTAAAAAAGAATTACTTCGTGACCATCGGAATCTGAAAGTAACTTTGAAAGATTTAAACTGTCTGGTACGTACTGTTATCTATCTTGAACCAGCTGTCGTGACGTTCGACTCGGAATCGTTTGGCTGTCCTACGCAAACGGCCGAGTGTTGACGAGCCGATTGCGATTATTAGCCAATCAGCGAGCAGCCGATAACTTTGTTACAAAAAAATATGTCGTATTAACAGTAATTTTGATAAGTTTTTTTTGTTTTTTTTTGGTTTCTTCAAAGAAATTCCTTGTAAATAAAAATACAGTATTCATTTTATAACAGTAACCTCGCTATGTTTTTTTCCCCTGTTTCTTCCAAAAAATTCATGTAAATGTTTAATTTTTTTTGTTTGTTTCTTTAAAAAAATCCTTACTCTAAACCTAAACCTAACCCTAACCGTAACCCTAAAAAAAACGACAAAAAAACAAAAACAAGCAAAACATTATCATAGGACGCAACACCGTATCAAAAATGTCGACTGCTCGCTGCTTCAGCTCGGCAACTATCGGCCGTTTGCGTAGAACAGCCGAACGCTTCCGAGTCGAACGTCACGACAGCTGGTTCAAGATAGATAAGAGCACCAACAGTCTAATAGAAAGTCATTTTTTACTTTAAAATTCTTAGCAAATCTTCATGTATTAAAATTCAAAGTTGGCGAACCTTTACTTTAGGGTTAAAAACTCATAACGCTTTCAAAATTTAATATTTTTGGAAAATTTTTCAGCCGAGGACTTTTGGAACCATAGTTAATCATATTCCATAAATTTTTCATTTTTATTTTAGAGGGGAGATCACTTTCCTATATAAATCTAACGTAAATCGACCACCTACTTCTTGGCCAAGTTCAGGGTAAAAAAGCCCATAGCAGTGTCTAAAATTTATTTTTGGAAAACATTTTCAGGAGAGGACTTTTGGAACCATAGTGAATCATATATAAAAATTTTTTTTTTTTTCGAAAATGTTACGTTTGTTTTTGTTTATTTCCTAAATTTATTTTTTCGACATAAAAAAAAACATTTTGGACAACGCTTCGGTCGATGTAACCCCCGACCTTCTTCAAGAACTTAGGAACCTTCTAGTCGAACTTGGTAACGCAAACAGAATTTCCAACTGAACCCTTTATTTAATCCATAGAGGTAGATTGTTCTCATTCCGTCAGCCATGCTCGGGTAGAAGTGCTAGTGCTAATTTGTTATTCTTGGTTATTATCGCCTGTAGTAAGGATTGCACCTTCAACCCCCTCAAAAGACGGTTACTAAGACCTACTGATTAACAGACGTTCTTGACCGTTATGCCATGGGGCCATGCTGACGGAATGAGAACAATCCACTCCCGTTGATTAAATAAAGGGTTCACTGTTCGTTGTTCGGTTAGGGATTCCGTACAGGTCCCCAAACCTGAAGAAGGTTATATATGTCGAAACGTTGTGAATATAACAATCAAGATGAGAATAGTAGTCCGAATAAAATAAAATGTAAACATTTTTTCCAAAAATTTCAATTTTAGACAGTGTATGAGCTTTTTTTGCCCTGGACTTGGCCAAGAAGTGGGTGGTCAATTTACGTTAGATTTATATAGGAAAGTTCCCCCCCCCCCCTTCTAAAATCTAAAAAATTTTTTTTAGGAATATGATTAACTATGGTTCCAAAAGTCCTCGGCTGAAATTCTTTTCCAAAAAATATTAAATTCTGAAAGTGTTATGAGTTTTTAACCCTAAAGTAAAGGTTCGCCTCAAAGTTTTACAAGCTATTTACCTCGAATAATTTTATCAATGGAGATTAAAACAATATTACAAGATTAGTTATAATTCTATAATATAATAATTTGATTCAATTAATAATTTAACAAAACCGCAATAATTATAAAAGTTAACTTTCAATATCCTATTGGTTTTTAAAAAAAACCAACAAGCATACAACATAAAAGAAATCGAAACCGAAATGAAAGTAAAAAGACTCCCGTGTAACGCCGGATAGGCACATCTAGTAAATGAAGTTGATTCTTTTCGGTGTTTTTTTATCATGCCTGTTGTTGGTGTTTAATTTCATAATTTTCCGTAAATTCATTAAAATATTGTTCACGGTAATCGGATCAATTAATAAATTGATCCGATTACCGTGAACAATATTTTAATGAATTTACTGCGTGAAAAAAAAAAAAAAGGAACTTATTTGTTCACTTTACCCCCCCCCCCTTTCTGGTCCTTATTTTTCCTCATTTGAATATAGAATACTCCCCCACCCCTATCTTTTCTAAATGAAACCAGAGAATTAACCTCCTTTTTAATGTTGTTCACTTCCCCTATTAAAAAAAATAAAAAATACCTTTAATTATAAATTTATTTTCTTTGTGAAGAGCGTGATTTGGAAGCTTTTCATTTGAATCCACTTATACCCCCGCCCTTACACTTTCGGGTCCTTTAATTACTGGAACAATCCCAAGGGGGTCGGGGGAGTGAAGCAAATAATATGGATTGAGAGAGATGTGATTTTGTCTCTCATCCCTTTTCACTCTGTCTCCCCAATTTTCGTCTTCTTCTTCTTCTTACAATTAAACATACATGAGTAGAGTTTATGGCAAGCAAGTTAAAAGAAGTTCGCCAGGCTAACTGTAGACTTTGCCAGACGAACTTCTGGCAGTGAAACACAAACGTTTCTGTGTATCTTGATTGCTATAAGTATATTTTATACTTCTACTACATCTCTCTCTCTCTCTATATATATATTGCGGTTAATTAAAAAAAATAATAGAAAAGTTTAAAATGAAATTTGAGAAGAGTCATCGAATTCAGAATTTTAAGAATATATGCGAACACTTTCCCTATTTAAGACATTAATAATTTTGAACTTTTCTACAAATAATTAAAAGTCAATGTTTTATATTGAATTGACTCTTGACTATTTCCTTACTTGAGACGATGATGATATGGATCCAAGTTTTTATTCACGATTATCGTATGAACACATTTTCCACTGAGAAAATATTTTCATTCATTAGAAGAATGAATGGTAGTTTCTCTTTTTTTTCTTTTTTTTTTCTTCATCGATTCCCCCCCCCCCCCATTTTCCATTTTTCATGCTCTTCCATGGTTTTCCCTACTTCTTCTTGACCTGCAATTATGGATTTTCTTTTCTCTGCATCGCATAAAAAATAATGATAAATAATTATCGGAAGTTGGACACCATTTCTAGTTAATTCGACGGAAAATAATCTTCCATTATGGTATTTTACTATTTTACCCCAATTTCCGCCGGTTCACGTACTTGTTGGAATAAAGTATCGATCAATCGATCGTCTCTCTTTTCCCTGCTGTGGAATGCACCGGTTAACGAACGCTTAAAAAGCTGCAATCGCATTACAGTTTGATGGTACATCCCAGCATTTTCATGGTTCTGCTAGCAAATTCCATCATCAGCTCAATTTTAAAGATGATGAAATTTCTTTTTAAATGAACAAATGGGACCATAAATTTATTTGTTTTACTTTCGGTCGTGTTTTTGTATTTTCTAACAGAGCATGGCCATCCCTATAACAGGCCAAGAGATTTAACATTTTGGAATCTCTGACTGGAGACAAGTTTTACAATTAGTCAGCAGATATCCTTTTAGCTGCTAACATTGCACTGTCATAGCTCCTAGAAAATTTATTTCTGAAAGGATTCTAACCATCGTCATGATTTAAATACAAATTCTCTAAAAAAATATATCTAATATTGAAATAAAAATCACTCATTGAAATATGTATCTGTGGTGGACCGAGATGTGATACGAACGAACGCCAAAAAGCAAATGGCTTGAATTGCTACCCTCTTTCTTTCTTTGCTTCGTTGGGATATACTCTCCTCTTTAATTCCAAAAAAACAAGGGAGTTTTCACAGAAACGTGTTAACTCAATATTTTCCAACCAATGAATATCGTTTCAAAGCCAAAATCTAGCACGTCTGTTAAATTGGCAATCCGATGCGAACTTCAGAACCCCTATAAGAACGAGGAAATAAACAGCTAAAAGACGGACATTTAACTTGCCGCACCTTACATGCACCTGGAAGGACCCAAGAACCCCCCCCCCTTTCATGCCTTTGGCCGAGAGGGAGGCGAGAAGAAAAGAACACTTCAAACCGCAGGTACAAGCTTTCCACATCTCGTGCACATATCCATACACGCTGACAAAAGGTCAGGTGAACAGAAGCAAGCCTCTATGACTCACACACAGTAACAGAACAAGGTAAACCTACCCACACACACAGTATCACATTGCCACTTACGTACACTGTCTATGACTCACACACTAACCAATATAGGCATACACATCTTTAGCCCTCATGTCTCCTTATTTACTGAACATTTTCTACCAAAGAACACGAGTTGTATAAACTTTACCAAATAAACATTTCTTCACTAAAACTGACTTTCATATTCATGATAAATTGTAGTTCTATAAATGTTTTGTTGATTATGTTTTCAATTTCATTTCATTCACAAAATCGTTTTTCATGTTTGTAGTCTAGCATTCACCATATATCTTCCTTTGTTTATTCAAAGTTTCCTGTCTCTTCGTTTATAGGAATTTCTCAATAATTGTCAAATTTATCAATTAGCTGTTTGCAGTTCTTATTATTCTGTATGCAAAACACATTAAAACATCAAACTAATTGCACAGGTAAATGTTCCCTCTGTTTTTAACTGTTGTATCAATTATTTAAGAAAATTCACATCGCCTCCAGTAAAAAAAAACCAGTTCCACAAACCCCAGCCCGTTCAGTCTCTCAGTAACTTCGGTTGATTAAGGACTTCGGGATGGGGTAATACCAGTCGAGGATTCGTTCTCGACCATCAGTCCGACAGGAACTGGGCCATCTCGGTGGCCTTTTATGTGTCGGGCTGACGTATTGGTCCTGGGTTGTCCTAGGAGGTGCACCCTCCTAGGCCTTGCCTCTCCACTTTGGGGTGGAGTAAGTTTATTGCTTACTGCCTTAGGCACCCTGACCGGGGAATGATGACGGGGCTGCCCAGGCTATTTTTGCTAGGCTAGAGTGCTCCTTCTTTAGGGGTGCTAGGTTGCCTCTCCCCCCACCTTTCGACCTTGTGACACATATTTCTGTGGTGGGAGGGAATTTAATACCTCTTATCGTGATGGCCATGTAACAGTCTCTGTTTTTTTTTTTTAATTTGGTGATGATCACTATTTCGTCCACGTTGTTCTTGAACTAAAGCAAATAAAAATAATCTCCTTTTTGGCATTACTATTGTTCTCAGATGCTAAGTTCCAAATGTTTGGGAAGCAAAAACACTTAATATTTTTAGTTTTGACGTAATAAATTCAAAGAATCCTTTTACTAATGAGTTACCATTTATAAAAGCCATTCGAGGATAAGAGTTAATGTGATGGATTGTCAGTTGAATGATGAAGAATATTATGGTAGTCGAAAATGATGACTGGAATTAACAAAATTTGATTACTTATGAGGAAGGTTTACGGCAAGTATTTATTGACATTGGATTTGAAGACAAACCATGTTGAAGCAGTCCTGTGGTAATGTGTTTCACAGATGAGAAGTTCTGGGAAAAGAACTCTGAGAACAGATACTACACCTTGATCCCAGACTGAGATGTAAATGTATTTAAATATGAATTTTGATTACGTGAACATTTCCCGTCATAAGGTCAGAGGTTACTTTGGCGGAAACGCTGTGAAAATAACAACCAAGATGAGAATAGTAATCCGAATAATACAAATTATCAATCCTCGTCTCAAAAATTCCGACACATAATTTCCCCTCAAATCCTCAACCCGTGTTAGCCCATATCCCCACACCAAGCATCTCCCATTTCAGGAAAGGTTAGGGTCAACTTTTTATACCGTAGGTCAGTGATTCCCAAACATGTTTTTATCTGGACAACATTTTCAGAATAAAAAATTGACTTGTGAAACACCAAATTCTTTGTTTATAAGAAACATTTAAACACAGCAAGCATCATTGCTTTATTGATAGCACAGAATGCAACTTCTTTATCATATGATCATTAGACATTCAGTATAAAATAATGCAATTAAATATGAATTCAAAAAAGGAGAAAAAATATGCTTTGCCAGTGTTCACACTAATATTCATATAAAATCATAAAATTATGTCAGTAATTTAATTTTTCATATATAAATTATCATTTCTGATGACCTAAAGAAAAAACAAACACCTACACATTTTTATTTAGAGTGAAGGATTTCTTTTCAAATTTATTTCAGATAGCGGGGATTGTCTGACTTGCTATTTAATTTCCAATGTAACTCTTGTTTTGTTTTTTTTTGTTTTTTCAATAGGATAATTAGTCTTAAACTGGAAAGTTAAATAAAAAAATAAAAAAATGAAAAATGGTATAGAAAGTTAAATGGAAAAAAGAAAGAAAATTTCTCATTATGGAAATAGACTTGCGTTTTCCTTAACCTTATTCGCCGGGTGGACCTTTGTGTGACGGGACGGATATATATTTACAAATAAACACACATTGCTCTTATTAGAGTGGAGGATCCTTGATTCTTTTTTTTTTTTAAATCTTCCTGCCATTCTCTTGTCCTGCACCACTATGGTTGCTGTACCTTTTGGGAACGATGTAAACAATCTAAATAGCGAGAATGGAGTAAGCTTCAGCAATTTTTGTCTCTGTCCTTAGTCTCAGCATGCTCCACATGAAAGACGCACATCTTAAAATTAGCCTTTTGCCATACTTGCTTTTGATATGTATAAATACTAACCTCCTATTAAATGAGCCATAAAACCAGTTTTGGATGTGAACGTATTTCGTTTTGTTTCAAAAGTTGACATGGCTGTACTGTGTTTCCTAAATTAAAATGTATTTGTTTGAAATACTAGAATTGCAATGTCTAATAAATTCTGATGAATCAACAGGAATAATTAGCACAGAATTGTGGCTTTATTAGACATTACAGTGCTATTATTTTGTTGAATTCTAAATAAAACCCTATACTATGCACTTTCTTACTATATTCATTTCTTGCAAGAATTTTATTTCAGTAATAAACTGCCAAACTACGAGAGCATAATAATTGGGACTTACTTTCCAATCACCCTATATATATATATATATATATATATATATGAGTAAATTTCGCATACAACAAAATCGTAGGATAAATTTCAGAGGAAACATTTTTTTAATCAATAAAACGGGCGGGTGGAAAAAAAAAGAAAATTGCTAAAATTTTCCTTAAGGCCTTATCGTCTGACCCTCTAAGAGGAAACGTCAGAAAACTAAGAAAATCGAATGAGATATGAGGGGAAATAATTGTTTCAGTTCTCTATATCGTTTTCTCCAACTGAAACAATTTTTTCCCCTCATATCTCATTCGATTTTCTTAGTTTTTAATTTATCATTCTGACGTTTCCTCTTAGAGGGTCAGACGATAAGGCCTTAAGGAAAATTTTAGCAATTTTCTTTTTTTTTCCACCCGCCCGTTTCATTGATTAAAAAAATGTTTCCTCTGAAATTTATCCTACGATTTTGTTGTATGCGAAATTTACTCATATATATATATATAAGTTCAGATTAGTAGTCCGAGGCTGTAGCAATGCCTTGTAGTTGCCGGAAGATGGAAAAAGTGAACAGAAATAAACGATGAGAGAAAACGAAACTCAAAACGGGAAAAACCGGTGTCAAACCATTGGGAGTAGGAACGCAGAAAATGTCAAAATTTAATTAAATAATTATTCAACTAAAGTTTACATATTATTAACGGTGCTCTTATCTATCTTGAACCAGCTGTCGCGACGTTCGACTCGGAAGCGCTCGGCTGTTCTACGCAAACGTGAAATTATTAATAAATCGTTTTGAGTTTCGTTTTCTCTCATCGTTTATTTCTGTTAACTTTTTCCATCTTCCGGCAACTACACCGCATTGCTACAGCCTCGGACTACTAATCTGCACTTATATTTACCAGCAATGCTTCAAGCAAACTACAATCTCCATATATATATATATATATATATATAAGCCGTATAAAGTGTTAAAATTATCACCGTTTATCCGCTGTTCAAAAATTGGCCGAATGGTTAAGGCGTCGGATTTGAGTTGCAAAATACTCGTAATCCGGGTTTTCGAATCACATGACCGGTAGTGAATAGTCATATCTCTATGCTGATGAGTCCCGATTATTTAAGGACGAAACGTATACATACATAGATAATAAACAATAACAAATAGTTATATATATATATATATATATATATATATATATATGTGTGTATATATATTAGTGTACACCCTCCCTAAAAAAAAAATGCTTCGCCAGTGTTTGCACTCGCTATTTATCTAAATATATTACTAAGATATTCATATAAAATCATTACGTCAGTAATTTAATTTTTCATATAGAAATTGTTATTTACTAGTGGGACCCGTGTAAATTACACGAAATGATGTTTTTAATACTAATTATCTTGTTCCTAACCTATACATGTTTGAATAAAATATGATAAGATTTGGACTTGTATATTTATTTTTAAAAAAATGAACAATACATGAAACAATTTACAAAACTTCTTTATATACAATATTTCTAGTGAAGGTAATATTTCGACGATTAAACCTTACTTTATAAATGTTTTCGATTAAATTAAATTTGTCTCCAATTCATGAATATTTATTTACTCCTCTCCAGGAGTTAGGCACAAGGCCAGTTTTATCTTACTCCCACAAGTAAGATGTGACCCAAGGTCGGGTTGGGAAAGTGGGGTTTGAAAAGCCAGCGCTCGAGAAAGTGAGCACTCTGGCCATTAAAAATTGCCTGGGCAGCCCAGTTGGCATTCCCCGGTAGGGGCGCCTCAGATAGTAAGCAATAAACTTACTCCTCCCCAAAGAGCGGAGGCAAAGCCTGGGAGGGTGCACCTAGAACTGCACAGGACCGGCAAAAGATTCGGAAGGTCGTTGCTTTTGATGTAAGCATGACACACAAAATCACACACGCTATTGTATTAATATGTGTCTTCCCGGTCGTCCCCTCCCTACTTCTCTTCCCTTCCCCTCGAAATGTAGAAAAAAATCTTAGAGGTTGGTTGGGATCGAACTATAAACCAGTCGGGCCGAAGTAAAAAATACTACATCGCTAACCGTTGCGCCAAAGGGAAATACTATGAAGTGTGTCGAAAATTGAGCAAATTGAATGTTTTTCAAAATCTAGGTGCGGCACGCATGCGCAGAGCTTTTGCCGGAAGCGTGACACACGAACACACACGCTATTGTATTAATATATAGATGATGACCGAAAGAACAAAAAAAAAACACCAACCGTTTATTTTTTTTTTAATTATAGATTGGAGGATTTCTTTTTTAATTCGGGTCAAGTTTGAGGTGGTTGTCTAACTTGGTATTTGCTTTCTCGCTTCCCCTCACCACTTAAAAATGTTTTCGTCCAGGGGGGCTAGAAAAAGGCACATGTTTTACTCGCTATATGTATATATATTTTTTCGCTATATGTATATATATTTTCTCGCTATATGTATATATATTTTCTCGCTATATGTATATATATTTTACTCGCTATATGTATATATATTTTAGTTCTGGGATTGATCTGTGTTTGAAAAAAAGAATTTAATTAATTAACTGTAATTTATAATTAACTGAACTAGTTATCCATCTCGTCCCCCTCTCTCTCTTAGCTATCTATGTATTTCTTTTGCTCCTCTCTCACTCTCACTCCATTTTGATTCAACTAGTTTAGTATTTCTTAATGTCTGTAAGCATTTAGAGAAAGAGTGACTCTTTTCTCAGTGTGATCATATAATTCACATACGTGTGTCTGTACACACCACAAACACTATGTAAATTAGATTGTAAAAATTAGTCTCTTTACTTCTATATAATAATAATACTTCTATATAATAATAATACTTCTATATAATAATGAGGATACTATAGAAATAAAGAGACTTATTATTACCTGTGAGGTTATGTTTTTGTTTGAGTTTGTTGGTTTGTCATTGTTTGTGTACAGCCTAGCATCCACATCGCTTGACCAATCGTCACCAAACTTGATTAAGATACTGGTCACGGTCTAACTTAGAACTAATTTAGTTTTGGGATATCGAGGTCACTGAAAAAGTGAAAGTAACACTTTTGGCGATAACTTCGGTTCTGTTCAGCACAGTGACTCGTTACATGGCCAATGAGGTCCCCCACATCTTATATAACCTTGAAAAGTTCGGTCACAATCGAAATTTTTCCAAATTTGATGTATGGATATGATGGTCTTTGATAACGATAATCACTATGCAAAATTTCAGCCTGATCAGATGAATAGTTTTTTGAGTTATCAACGTTTCCATGGCATAACTTTGGAAATGTTTCATAAGATATGAAGAAGTACGGCCCAGATGAGACTTTGGCCCATCCTTATGTCGTATGCAGTTGACCAATGTTATTATTTTTAGTTATGCAAGAAGAATGTCTTAAAGGATATGTCACAGTTTATGAATTTTCGAATGAAATTAATGTAGAATAAATAGTGGTAATGGTCACGTACTGGTATCGTCTTGGCCTTCGAGGCTTGATTTACGCCGGTCTATGGGTCTGTCCTGTGCAGTTCTAGGAGGTCCACCATCCCAGGCTTTGCCTCCCCTCTTTGGGGAGGAGTAGGTTTATTGCTTACTGCCTGAGACGCCCATACCGGGGAATGCCGACAGGGCTGCCCAGGCAATTTTTAATGGCCAGATTGCTCACCTTCTCGGGTGCTGGCTTTTCAAGTCCCACTTTTCCGACCCGACCTTGGGTCACATCTTACCTTGTGAAAGTAAGATAAAACTGGCCTTGTGCCTAACCTCCTGGCGAGGAGGTAAATAAAACGTCTAGTGTGTGTGTGTGTGTGTGTTTTACTATTTCATGTATCCACATAAAATTTTATAAGGAGATATAATTTTTTATGTATCAATTTTCAGTATTTACTTCAACAGTGCTTGATACGTAAGTAGAGCTAGGTAGTAAGCTATGAAAATATATTTATGGCAATTAAGCTACACAGAGGCTCCCGCGTTTCATCCCTGGGGGGAATCCTCAGGCTAAAGATTCCCCCCCCCCCACCGGGGATGAAACGCAGGAGCCTCTGTGTAGCTTAATTGCCATAAATATATTTTCATAGCTTACTATATATATATATATATATATATATAATACACAATATATCTGGAAATGAAATATGCCTTGGAGGCAATATGTATGAAAAAGGCAAAAAGAAAAACTAGGCGTTCATTAATCTGAGCAAAACCGGTAAATCTCTCGTTTTTGATGATTTCTTCCTGTGGTTAAGTTGTTTTTCCTTTTGTCTTTTTCACACACACGCGTGCGCGAAAGAGATTAGAGCAAAAATGTATATTTTCTGCAAGGAAGACCTACTATATGTAAAAAGAACTTTAAGAAAAAACATCGCTGAATATTTTGAAAGTTTCCTTTTCTTTCAAAACACTGAGAGTAATTTTATATGGTTTAAGTTATCTGCACTAAGTAATCTACTGCAACTATCTGAATTTATAATTTGAGCTTCTAATAAACCAGTTGCATCTGTCTTTGGTAACAAAATACGACATTTTGTTATCTTTTCCTGCAGACAGATAACCATGTGTTTATCTTGTTGGCACAAAAAAGGCATGTCTTTCTTGACTGAAACCACATTGGTTAAAAGTGGGGGGGGGTAAAAAAAACACAAACCCTGCATCATCAGTAGAAAAATCTATCTCATATTTTCAACTTGATTTTATAACCGGTGATGTCCTTTCTCTTGACTGACTCGTTGACAAATTTCAAATGGTTAACAAAACGAAAAAAATGTGATTTCTTATTAATACTTTAGTTGTATGGTCCAGACTGCGACATCTTATTTTCTTGCTTTTTCTTTCTGCATATAGAACTTGCAGAATCATAATAAAAATTTTTAAAAACTAGCATTCTCTGCAAGTATTGATCAAAATCAGACATTTTTTTTTGTTATGGAAAGTTCAACACATGTCAGCATGTTAAACAGAAGTTAAACCGAATATGATGATGATGATGAAGATCCTAATAAATCTTGTATCTTTCTTCAACTTTCCTGAACACTAAACCAGTCCCTAGTTAATTGTCTCCCTATGAAGGCAGAGTTAGACAAATCTAGCCCCCCCCCCTCTAAAAAAAAGAAGCACTTGTAGAAGTTACCTCCTCCTTTCAAATATAACTGCACCGGTTAGCCGTTAGGTGTCGCTTTTTCACCGACAGGTGGCGCTGAAAAGCGACACCAGAGTTATCTGCCCTTCTGATTATAAAAACCGGTGTAAACGGAAAATCACCTTCTCTTTCTAATTGGCCTCGCAGAACGACGCTGACACCAGCGCTCCATCTCACTCTCTTCTCTATTCAATTGGCCTCGCTGAACGACCCTAAGATTCCAGCGCTCCGTCAACACGTGTTCAACAACGGTAAGAGTTCTCAACTCATTTTCTTTGTATACGGCTTTCAAGGACTTTTCCCACGCCAAACTCATTTCCTCACATACTGTTTTCAAGCACTGTTTTTCTATCGACACACATACATACACCACACACGTCATCATTCCACGTACACACACGTTCAATACACCTTATTTGAACTACCTCCTTTTGTTTGTTAATTATTACTCTGTTTTTTACATGCAACAATTGCTTGATTTTATAAACTCGCTTATAGTCGGGAACGCGACCTGATCCGAACACATTTAAAAATTTCTCAGTCTAGAAGGATTTTACTAAACCAGCAATGTCTATACTCTCAATGTCCTATCTTATTTTTCACTTGTCTCTTTACTCACTGTTTTTCTCTTTGTTCCTTCTTATGCTGGTTTCTTGACACTTGCTTTTTAATTTCTGTTTTTCTATCTAATGCATTTATGGACATCTCTTTTAATGACACATTTAAATCTATATATTATATTCTACACCTATATCCACATTGTCACTGCTAGTTTAGTATTATTTAGTTCAGAAGTAATGGAGAAAAATGTTAGGTTATTTGTGCTATCTGTATTTATAAAAAGTTTGGTTTTCATAAAGAAATGTTTCTAGGGTTAATACCATTTTGTGGAGAATGAGTCAAATAGCAATTTCTCATTAAACCGTAATGGGTTATTTTACTGAATATTTGTAGCATGGTGTGGGTGGGATTGTCCACTGTCTTCTTTGACAGAAACAGCTGTCTGACTTTTTTGTAGACACTTAGTAGTTTGCTAATTAGATAGCGATGTTCTCAGTGATGACGTAACAGTTGTAGAAATGTTATACTTTTCTTTATTCTCTTGGCGGCAATGAAAAAGAACAAAAAATGACTCCATTAATTACTCTGAGGTTTGATTTTCTTTCTTACAGTAATTTGCAGTGACTACACAAAGATGGACTGTATCTTCCCCTTCCAACCCCCGTAGGGTGGAAGAACACTCTAAAACCCATCTGATAACTGTGATGCCGAATTTCACAGAGGCAGGAACTTTCTAGCTTCTCTGACACATATTTTTTCCAATGATGTCATATCCTGCTATGTAATCCTAATTCGTAACTTTTAATCGCTAAATGGAATTTTCCACTGTCAGCTTAATTTTAACCTCACGCATTTATATATTGCTACACATTTAAACCAAATTTTTTTCTTTCGACAACATTTCTGGGATGAGGTGTTGTTCATATGTATGTTTTGGATGGTTATCCCCATTGTGGTTGTTACATTCAGGTTTTGGACATAGTACTTTCTGGCTTCTTTAGGTGCCTTTTGTCATAGTTTTGCTGGACACATGGCCTAGTGAATAAAAGCAATGTTTAAGAGATATAATCAGCTTGTTTGGCATAAAACGACTTAAAAAATGGTGCTTGATGCCCCACTCAGCATTATAAAGTGAAGATCAAGGGTAAGTAGAGTCATCCTAGAAAAAGAGTGGCACCCTCCCATACCCCATTGGTGTGTAGTAGCTAATGAAAAGGGAGCCTTCGGGTCACCCTCGATGATGGTCGACAACTTTATCATTTTAAGAGATATTCTAGAGCAAATTCTACCTCGAGATTGTGCGTTCAATCCCTCATGAAGAAACTTAAGGAACAAAAACTAATTGATGCGAGATATCCAAACGTACAGGACGAGCAGATTCTACCTCAATAGATTAAAGAGTTCAGTTTGAAATTCTTGGAAATGTATTGACTATGACAGGAGGCACCTTTTTGTGGACCTGATATGAACAATGAATTGCTCACTGCCCCAGTGATAATGGCTGCCCACAGCAGTTGAAGCACCGCCGATTTTTATGCTGTGTTTATCGTGGCAAGTGGACAGTGACTACCCCCAAACAAACGGCTGTAGACGGGCATCTGGAACAACGAAATAAGCCGTGTTCAGTTATGCAAATGATTAGTTTTGCTGACAGATCAATAGCATTTTAGACGTATTTCTCCTATTCAGTCAGTTAGTTCAGTGACTAGTCTGTTTCTGTTATAAGTTGCGATAAGCAGTGTTTGTTGAACACTTGTAGCCCTTGGTCTATTTGTCAAAGTTTAAGTCAGTTAAAAACTTGTCGACCTTTGGCTTTCTGTACATACTGTTTACTATTCCATAGAAGTCGGGGTACAAGCAGTGCCCTGGCCAGTTTTATTTACTACAGAAAAAGGTCAGAAAGTACAACAGCCGAAACGTGAATATAACCATGATGAGGATAACAGATCCCATGTATTGTTGTTGTTCCTCTCTTGTCCTCCTTTCTAGGTTCTTCTATGATCCTCACTTATTGACATGTCTATCTTAATTTATATTATTAGGGGTGGGACGTAATGGGTGAAAATTTCAGATTCATGCGAGTAGTATTTTTTTTTTTTTGTTCATTTATACATAAATAACACTAAACAATCAAACATTTTGAAAATTTTGCAAAATTCAGAAGGTGCAGGCCACTAGTTTTTGGCTATTTTACATTCATGAAAATCCTTTCACAGCCTGAAAATGGTCCTAAATTAAAGTACTATATCAGATTTAACCATCTATATCCATTCATAGCTTTTGAGAATGTTTTAGGACCTGCAATGTCGCATGAAACCACTTTTTCACCGAAAAATGATGGATTTTGAGTCCCGTGGAGCCCTAACGGCTATTTTTGGCCTGCACCTTCTGAATTTTGCAAAATTTTCAAAATGTTTGATTGTTTAGTGTTATTTATGTATAAATGAACACAAAAAAATACTACTGGCATAAATCTGAACTTTTCACCCATTACGTCCCACCCCTAATATTATGTATATAAATGTCAATGTGGGCGTTCCCTATAGAAAGGGAGGTTAGAGAATCTAGATATGAACAAAAAGTGTATTCATATGTAAAATTTTCCGGGGAAGACAATGAAAGTGACCCCGAATCTCTGTGCACCTCTTTACGTGCCCTTCGCCCCCCCCCCCTGCCCCTGTCCACAACTTCAAATATGCATATCCGATTTTAATTAAATTTAAACCATATGTATAAGACACTAATTTAGCATTTTCCAAATTTCAGTTTCTTCTGAGAGGTGAAATAGTAGTAAAAAAAAAAAAAAGAAAGAAGTATGCTGTTATGAGCACAATGAAAAAAAGACATAGTATTTCTCATTCAATCCTGAGCAATGTCGGGTCTTCCTGCTAGTCTTTTCTAATCATCGGTCAACATTCTGCCATGGTTTTAAAATAGTTTACTGTTGTTTATGTTGCCAGGTCAACAAAAACATAATTCTACGAATGGAGAAAATTCGATACTTCTAACTGGCATCTAAGTTACCTGCTAAACTCTGTTCTAAACCTTATTTTGCTTGTGCTCCCCCTGAGAGCTATTTTATCATACATGAACCCCATATATGCATATATAATTTTTTACATCAAGTATTTGTTTCTAGGTTAGTAATAACTAACAAGGGATCCATTTCTTTATATTCTTTATATACATAAAATTCATATGCAAATCTTGAAAATTTCAATAAACCCATGTAATCAAAATAAATACAAACCAGCTAAAAAAATTATTTTTCATGACCTCTCTTAAAATTTCTGTGGTCTCCAGGAATGCATGTAGATACCGGTTGAGAATCCCTGTTCTAAACCCTAACTAAACTGTATCATAACCATTGGCTGATGAATCTCTGACTGACTAAATGCTGCCAAGCCTTCTTACTATGTAATAAACTTGTGATCTCTCTTCATCACATTAGCATTCTATGATTCCCACCATCCATGCAAGATGCAACACCACCAACAAGAGACTCTTCTTAAAAGAGGACTTCACTGGATTGGTCGTGTTCTTCGACACCTTGGGGAGGAATTAATCTGCAAGTTGGTAACCCCAATTGCACCTGCCGACTGGAGGAAGCGCAGAGGCGGCCAATTGAAGACTTGGATAGGAACAGTTAAGACAGACATGGAGCTGATGACTGGTCCCTGCGTTTTTGGGGTTCGTTGTTGGAACCGGAAATGGCTGAAGTATACCGAGGACTCTGTTGCCAATCGGCGGGGGTGGACCATCTTGACGTGAGACGCAGTGAACTCATTTGGAGCCGGCTCAACCCACCCCGGGTGAATGCTGTTACAGTTATGACTCCCACAAGTGTTCATAAAGTCCCACCATACATACACACCAGCCAAGATGGTTGCGATCTGATTAACATGTTGTAAAACAAATGTTTGATATCGGCTCTTGAACGTTTAATGTTCTATTAATGATATACACTTCTGTTGAACCAGGGTCAACCAACCTTTTAATATTCCATCAGATACACCATGCAATTCTACATGACCATGGTTATTTTATTTGAATTATTTCTGTTTATTTTTATAGGAAGTGGGAGGGGACTAGAAAGCAAAAAAACGTTTTCTTCATTTTCAAGTCAACGTTTATGATTAGGTAACATACGTAATAGTAAGAATACACATTTTTAGATGTGGGTGTGTAAAAAAAAAAAAAAAAAAAAAAAAATTTAATTAAAAAAAAATAATGGTAAAAGACGAAATTTTCCGCATAAGGATAGAGTAAAGAGAAATTGGAAAATTCCATTAGAATTTAAAGAGTAGAATCAGTGCTACGTGTTCAAGAAGTCACGAGTAACTAACACTAGTAGCGAATAAGCTGATAAAATAACATGAACACATGGTACAACGGATAAAGGTATTATTAAGTAAAAATTAGTTCTAAGTGACAGTCTTCTGGAGACTGAAGGTTCAATCCTCACTACAGGCGATACTAAGAATAAAATAAAAATTACTTGAGACTTCTATCTGGTCATGGATGACAGTACAAGAACAATCTACTCCTGTGGAGAAAGGATTCAGTTCGAAATTCAGTATAGATTCCTGAATTTGACACCAAGATCCACCTGAAAAAGGTCGGAGGTTACATTGGCCGAAATGTGAGAATAACATGCAAGATGACAACAGATATAACTTTTCTTAAGTAAAATTTTATGAATCAAATCCTATCTTAGAATTAATTTTATATCTTTTTTGTTTTATACAATAATATCAGGGGTTGGGGATCTGTGTTTCAATGAAGAAGACAAACGTGGAATTTCCACAGGATCACACCAGTTGTAATTATTGTTCAGTCCTAAGACTTGATTTTCGACAATTTGCGATAAAATCTACTATAAGAAGAAATGGAGTGTTTCAATGTTAATAATAATGAAATCAAAAATGTTTTTAATTTTTACATCATCGTCGTCGTCATGATGATCATGATGATTATCTTTACATGCTGGCATGTGTTGGACAGCTTTGACAAATTTACTTCCGAACTAATCTATCTCTGTACAGGTCTTTATTTATCCCTCTTTCTCTCAAGTCCATTTGCATCACTTCTTCCCATATTTTCCTTGGCCTTAACCTGTGAACTGGACCTGCTACCTTAACTGTTCTACATCTACTAACCCAAGAACTCTCATCCATTTTTTTCAACGTGGCCCATACCATCGAAGTCTCCTGTTCTGCACACATCTCCTTAAAATGCTTAAATTTAATTTTCCTCTGAGGTCACCAGAACTAAGCCTATCTATAAGACTCACATTACACAATAATGTATATAATACATTTATATTTGACACTGGGGTACTGCCAGAGAGGTCAGCTTATATTTAATATTATATTATTATACACGATCTATCAGTATCTGCAAATATGTTGTCGTTTCTATAGTAGCAAATGTTTACCAGAGCAAATAGAACTATATTAACGTTATGATTAGAAATCAGTATAAACTTTGATACTTTATTTATATACTAGCAGGGCTACCCAGCGATGCCCGGGTGCAGAATCAAAAAGCAATGTTTGTATACTCAATTGGTTTGCAGATAAAGTTATCATTTTGATCACTGTTTTCACATCACTTGCTTTTATACTCTTAAAAACTCTTATCACTTAATATTTGCAATAGTGGAGGTAGTGCACACATGAAAAAGTAGATTACAATCGCATAGCTCAATAGTAAGATTAGTATAGCTTGTTCTATTTACAGATGAGGGGATTTTTTATACATGACAATATATATATATATATATATATTTACATGACAATGGCGGACAATGTCCACTAAAATGTAAAATCTAATAAATGCTGACTCATTTTGTATTTTGAATCACGAGTTGACGATTTCTTTATAGGGTTGACTGGCAGACACTTGCGGATACTGGTGGACACTGGCTGGCAGTGTCCACAAAATGTAAAATCTAAAAAATGCTGACCTATTTCCTGTTTTGAATTATGAGTTGGCTATTTCTTTTTGGGCAGACAGTGGCGGGTAGTGTCTACTAAAATGTAAATCTAAAAAATACTGACTCATTTCCTGTTTTGAATCATAAGTTGGTGATTTCTTTATAGGGCTGACAGTGGCTTACAGTGGCGGGCAGTGTCCACTAAAATGTAGAATCTAAAAAATGCTGACTCATTTCCTGTTTTCAATTAGTAGTTGGCTATTTCATTATAGGGCGGACAGTGGCGAGCACTGGCTGACAGTGGCGGGCAGTGCACACTAAAATGTAAAATCTAAAAAATGCTAACTCATTACTTGTTTTGAATTTTGAGTTGACGATTTCTTTATAGGGCTTCCTGTGGCGGGTAGTGTCTACTAAAATGTAAATCTAAAACATACTGACTCATTTCCTGTTTTCAATTAGTAGTTGGCTATTTCTTTATAGGGCGGACAGTGGCGAGCACTGGCTGACAGTGGCGGGCAGTGCCCACTAAAATGTAAAATCTAAAAAATGCTAACTCATTTCTTGTTTTGAATTTTGAGTTGACGATTTCTTTATAGGGATTCCTGTGGCAGGTAGTGTCTACTAAAATGTAAATCTAAAAAATACTGACTCATTTCCTGTTTTCAATTATGAGTTGGCTAAGTACAGCCTAAGTTAGTCGCCCTCCTCCTTTTTCCTAGAATTATCGTATTAGAATTTTTAATCCCCCCCCCCCCTCTACACCACATCTTTCCTATGTGTTCATTTCCGGTTGAATTTGAGGAAATGACTTGCAGTTTTTTTGGGGGGAATGACTTGCAATTTGTTTTTTAAAAAAGACTACATGATATAATTGTTTTCTATTTAAATTAATGCATAATTAAACTGAAATTAAGCTGAAAATAGCTGAAATAATCGACCCCCCCTACCCACCCAGACGAAATCTGCCCCATAGCTCCCTTAGGAGTGAATTTAGAGATTCGAGAATACGGCCATTTAACTTTCTCAGTTGATCTTTACATTAGAATACACTTTTAGATTTTATCTAGATTAGCTAACTTTTTTTGTATAGGACAGACACACACATACAGACATTGAGTTTTACATATATATACATACATATATATATATATATATATATATATATTGAAAGAAATGTATTTTTAATAGAAAAAAGGAAATGAATTCTCAAGTTCAATTCGTGTGCCAGGTAATGCATAAATAAGCATCTGCTCAATAGGTAGACTGTCTACTTTTATTAATAAGGAATAACAGCTGATTTTGAACATTCAGGACGGATGAAAGGTAAATGAGTCTGTACCGGAGTGGATTAAACAATTCAATCTGGTATATTCAGAAAGTTAATAAACTTGGAAGGAAAGAAAGGATTAATTGTAAACAAGAAAACTTGTATCATTTGAGATTTTTCAGACCTCTATCCTTATCTTGGTTGTTATAGTCATGATTTTTCGTCCGATCTAACCTCCGACCTTCAGGTGTATCTTTTCGAACTCTGTTTAAAATCCGTTTTACATACTGGCATGTGTTGGACAGCTTTTAGAAATTGACTTTCAAACTAATCTATCTCTATCTAGGCATTTATTTATCACTCTTTTTTTACAAATCCATCCTTATCACTTCCTCCCATGGTTTCTTTGGCCTTCTTTTTCCAACCGATCCTGCTACTTCAACTGTTCTACATCTACTAACCAAAGAACTGCAATCCATTCTTTCAACATTGCCATACTATCGAAGCCTTTTGTTCAGCACATATCTCCCTACACTGCTATACTGTCCAAATTTAATCTTCCTCTGAGGTCATCAGATCTAAACCTGTCTATAAGACTTGCATTACGCATCCATTGTAATGTGGATCTTAAAGACAGGCTTAGATCTGATGACCTGAAGTTATTTGTAACTAACTTTGCAGAAAAAGTAAGTCGAAGAAATCGGAAACAGAAAAAATCCCTTATATCAATCGGCAAATTAAACGTTAATTTTATTTTGAAAAGTAAAAAAAAAAAGTAAATAAATAAAAGGCGGATGATGTTTAGCGAGAAGTATGTATGCCCTTACCCACACGGTAGAAAAAAAACCAACAGATACCTTATATCAAGCGGGAAATATTACGTTAATTCTATTTTGAAAAGTTAAAAAAAAGTAAATATGTATGTCTTTACCCATGCAGTCGGCAGTATGTGATTTCCAATCCGTATTCCTTTATTCCTAGAATATAGTCATAACGAAAGGAAGAACAAAAGTGAAGTTGAGAGAGCAGTCGTTCTGTATGTGAAGGTTTGGACATGTTTTATGTATATGAAGATTTAAAAGTAATTAAAGTTATGTTAGTTACTGAAAGTGTGGTATATACATTTTGAGCGTTGTAATAAATGCTATTACTGAATGGAGAAGTAGGAGATTCCATCTTTTAATTTAAGTTGGTGTTTGTTTAGTGTTTGTCAATTGTATTCGATTATTCCAGAATAGGATTGTAGCAAGCCAATTAAAATGCTGTAAAAGTAGGAAGAGTAGCCTCTCAAGGGAGCGATCCGTATTTAGTTAGTGAATGTATAATGGATGAAAGACAATAGCACGGAATTAAAAAAATTAAACAATGACAGACGGAGCTGAAAAATGTATCTAATGAAGAAGTCCTGGTGTAAAATGGTGGTGGTAGTAGATTTTTGCATGTGAGTAAAAGTTACTCTGACTTCCTGTATGTATGACTTGTTTGAGAGAGTCGGGTAATGTAGGAAACTATGAAACTGACTGATAATTTCCGAAAACACACATCAATTATTGGCATAAAGCGTGACCATATAGGGATTCTATATAGCGCTTGTGTTTAATAACCTATTCTGTCTGAAATCAGACTGGAAAAATCTAGTTTACTTTATAATATATATACATATATATATATATATGGCGATTTAAATCATTTTCAAAATAAAGAGTAGACACAAAGGTATTGAAGTTCTTTACAGCTGTTTCAAGGCAATGTTTATTTTAAGTCATACAATGAAGCAACCTCAGAAAAGAATTTTCGTAAGTATCCAGAAAAACAAGCCAACAACAATGTCAAAAAAGTTTAATTTTCACTAAAAACAAAGCAAAAATCACAAGAATAGATTCATTGTCAAATACCTCGGTAAGTTGTTAAATTAATTCCACATCACAGTGCATATTTTCTTAATGCAATAGAGAGGATTAAAAGACATATACATCTTTATATTTATAAAGTTGTAATACTTGTCAGTTTTATTTATGCTAGCGTTTTGGTGATAGATCCCCATAACTATATATATGTTATAAAATTAGATTACCTAAGGTACTTGGATAATTATACTTAATTTTGATCAAACTTGTTACATTAACATAGAGGTCTCCTTCCGTGCTTGGCATCCATAAAAAGGAAATACGTATTTATTTTGTTTACAGATAGGTATCAATATGTCCATTTATGTATGTTTGGGACAACCATTGTAATTTACTTTAATATGTATATGTATGAATGAATGAATAATAGTGTCCTGTTTGTATTGTTTCCTTAGAAATTATGTATGTTAGGGACAACCAATGTAATCTGTGCATGTATGAATGAGTAATAGATGTCCTATTTGTATTATTTCCTAAGAAAGCCTGCATCCATCATCTTTAGGGATGATGAATAAAAGATGAAGAAACTGTACCTGCTTTATGTCTACATTTCAGAGAAGTTAATTTATAACTTAAGAATTATAGAAATGTTAAAAGGGGTTCAGGGTGGGACGCATGAGTGCACAGGGGGCCTTATTGATTTATGCTGAAATGCCAGATGTTCCCCAATAAAGACTATAAATTTACCAAAATTTATTTTAAATAATGTCACTTTACTTCCACACCTTAATCAATGCTGAGTATATCCTATGGCCCTCACCTCAGAAATTAAGCATTTATAAAAATAAGAATAAAAAAGGAAATATGGTGTTATAAGGTAAAAATGGTAATATGGAGTTCAGGGTTGGGAGCAAGTGTACATCGGGTTATCGTTACTTCATGGGCAACACTGGTGGGTGCCAGCTAGTATTTCATAAAATGTATAGAATTACTAGTATCATTTAGGATGCTTTTATTCTTGAAGATCAGGTGCAAATTTGTCAACTTTTTAACACCTTTTAAGGCTTGTGCATGTTCTGAAGCAATTTTGTTAGTTTTAAGTTTTCTGTGTGATTGACAGCCAGTTACAACAAAATTTAGACATTAATTCGATTACTGGTTACTAGAAAAAAAGAGTAATTAAATTGGCGCAGATGAATAGCTCTTGCAACATTCTTATCAGACCTAGCATCGGATTAATCACTTTATTTGGCATAACGGTTAGAGTATTCGCTAATAGGCCAGGAGACATGGGTTCAATCCTCGGTCGAGTCATACCAAAGATTAAAAAATTCGTATTTGATGCCTCCTTTCTAAACACTCATCCTTAATTCTCATCTTTTATAATGTTAAGTGGAGCAATTCAGGGAAAGGAGTGTCATCCTCCCCTACATCTCAGTGTAGTAGCCAATGGACAGGAAGCTTTGAGGTCGCCCTCGATTACATTTATTTCATCTTCAACTTCTTGTAAGGAATTTTTCCTGTTTTTTTTTTGTTTTTATTTTAACTAATTGTCACTTCTTAATCGATTTTAAGTTGATAAAAATGTTGTGTACCATACAGATCACAAGAACAAATTAGAATATTGTTTGTTATATTCCTTCTATATTTGCAGCATCAATGCTATTACGTTCTATGGCTGACATTTCTCTAGCTGATTGTCTTGAGTCAATGGCCAAATTGATCTGTGCATTGATTTAATTTTATGAAGTTTATCTTGAGCAAAGGAATCCATTGACCTGTTGCTACTGAAGCTACACCACGAGGCTAAATCAAGTAAGAATTAATGAATTCAAAATGTGTGTAGATCGGGTCATCAACCACTTGGAAGAAAGCCACGGTAAGATGGCAATATGTGTGAATGAGGTTATTAAGGCGAATGTTAAGTTCTGATAACATCCTGGTGTTTTGTTACAATCGCAATTATATATATAAAAAAAAAAGAAATTTCTCTCCTTCTCTCTATCTCTTTCTCCCTCTCTGTCTCTTTCTCCCTCTCTGTCTCTTTCTCCCTCTCTGTCTCTTTCTCCCTCTCTCTATCTCTTTCTCCCTCTCTCTATCTCTTTCTCCCTCTCTCTATCTCTTTCTCCCTCTCTCTATCTCTTTCTCCCTCTCTCTATCTCTTTCTCCCTCTCTCTATCTCTTTACCCCCTCTCTTTACCCCCTCTCTCTTCCCCCTCTCTCTTTCCCCCCTCTCTCTATATCTCCCCCCCATATATATATCCCCCCCCTCTCTCTTTCCCCCCTCTCTTTCCCCCTCTCTTTCCCCTCTCTCTCTCTCTCTTCCCCTCTCTCTCTCTCTCTTCCCCTCTCTCTCTCTTCCCCTCTCTCTCTTTCCCCCCTCTCTCTCTCTCTTTCCCCCCTCTCTCTCTCTTTCCCCCCTCTCTCTCTTTCCCCCCTCTTTCTCTCTTTCCCCCCTCTCTCTCTTTCCCCTCTCTCTCTCTTTCCCCTCTCTCTCTCTTTCCCCCCTCTCTCTCTCTTTCCCCTCTCTCTCTCTTTCCCCCCCTCTCTCTCTCTTTCCCCCCTCTCTCTCTCTCTCTTTCCCCTCTCTCTCTCTCTTTCCCCTCTCTCTCTCTTTCCCCTCTCTCTCTCTCTTTCCCCTCTCCCTCTCTCTCTTTCCCCCTCCCTCTCTCTCTTTCCCCTCTCTCTCTCTCTTTCCCCCTCTCTCTCTCTCTTTCCCCTCTCTCTCTCTCTTTCCCCTCTCCCTCTCTCTTTCCCCTCTCTCTCTCTTTCCCCTCTCTCTCTCTCTTTCCCCTCTCTCTCTCTCTTTCCCCTCTCTCTCTCTCTTTCCCCTCTCTCTCTCTCTCTTTCCCCTCTCTCTCTCTCTTTCCCCTCTCTCTCTCTCTTTCCCCTCTCTCTCTCTCTTTCCCCTCTCTCTCTCTCTATTTCCCCCCTCTCTCTCTTTCCCCTCTCTCTCTCTCTATTTCCCCTCTCTCTCTCTCTCTTTCACCCCTCTCTCTCTTTCACCCCTCTCTCTCTTTCACCCCTCTCTCTCTCTCTCTCTTTCACCCCTCTCTCTCTCTCTTTCACCCCCCTCTCTCTCTCTTTCACCCCTCTCTCTCTCTCTTTCACCTCTCTCTCTCTCTCTTTCGCCTCTCTCTCTCTCTCTTTCACCTCTCTCTCTCTCTTTCACCTCTCTCTTTCTTTCACCCCTCCCACCCTTTCTCTCTCTTCCCCCCCCCACCCTTTCTCTCTCTCTCTTTGATCTCAATGCCTTCCTTCCCCTAGCTGTTACAGACTAGACCTCTATCTAATGTGTGTGGGAACCCAGTCAGCTGTTACACACACCTTCTCGGCTGACTCCCCTGTGTACTTCTATCTGTTGTCGCTGTCATAGGGAGGAAATAGATAGCATTGTTTGGCACATGGCTCGGTTCGGCTGGGAAGTCGGGAGGTCCAGGTAAGTCCAGTCATTGAAATCACCCGAGTCAGTAGAACAGAATCTATAAATGGATCATCATCATTTATGTATATTCATAAGCTTAAGTGAAAAGTAGTCGTATTTGGCAATGTTTCTTCTTCACTATTGAAATCTTTACTTTTTTTTTACACGTACATTTTCCCCACCCATACATTTACAAAAAAATAAAAAAAATACTGTTTTTTAATGATAAATGTAGTTACGATAATACAAGAATTAAATATTTAATTTCTATGTATTTGCTATAATACTACTACCTGTATCAACCGGGTGTTGCCCGGGATGCAGTGAAGTCGTTTTCGTTTTTAATTTCTATTTGTTTTCACATTTTCAGACTCAAGTTACATGACTTCTATTATATTCTACCATTTAAGATCAGTCATCTCTCTTTCTAATTTTTTATTTTTAGGTAATTATTATATTGTCAATAAAATGGTATAGCAATAACAAATGAAACATTTACTAATCAGAAGCAGTCTGATTTTTCAGCTTAAATGCTATTTGGGTATGACTCTGAAAATTCGACAAGATAACTGTCCATGTTAGATACTCCCTAAAACAACCATGATTAAAAAAAAAAAAATACACTAATTAAATGTGTTGGCCATGTTCAGAACAGTTTTGTATCACTTTTATATTTCCTTACGAAGATTAAAATCAAGATATAATGCTAGTAAACCTTATAGCTAGAATCCTTATTCCAATTTTGATCAAAATTCATATGATTTGTATTCCAAAAAAAATGTCTAATATTTAAGGTTTAACCTTAAGGGTTCTTAAGAAGGAATTAAAATTCAGGGAATCTTACTGGTGTCTAATAACTGGATTAAATTTAATGCAAGTGTTTGAATTTTCAAATGGGAGGGTGTACCTATATTATGCTCCCTAAAAACCCTTTAAAACGCTCCAAAAGAAACTAAAATGTGGAGGATATTTATTAATTGATGTCTATAATACCTATTGTTAAAATTTCACAAAATCAGAGGTATCTGAATTTTTACAAAGAGCTTCTACCCTCTTTGCCCCCCGTTGAATCAAACTAAATATAGTCCACATTACCCACCCTTACAGATGTGTTTCAAAATTCCTAATGATCGGTTAATTAGCTTATTAGTGAATCATATATATATATATATATATATATATATATATATATATATATACAAATATATAAACGTATATGCATACCTAACTTATATATGCTAGAAGTATACCTGTCCCAGGTCGAGTAAAATTAATTGCCTGAACAGAAGAGTTTAGCACCATTTTATATCCCCTTACGAAGATTAAAATAAATATATAATGTTACTAAACCTTATGTCTAGATTTTTTATTCAAATTTTGATCAAAATCAATTACATGATTTTGATTATAGAAAATGTTTCAAATTTAAGGCTTAAGCTTAAGGGGGTCTTAGAAAGAACTGAAATTCAGGCAATCTTGCTAAATTGGTGTCTAGTGAATATAAATCAAATTTAATGCAATTATGAAAAAATTGAATTTTCAAATGGGAGGTTGTGTCCATATTATACGGCTGAAAAGATTCTATAAAATGGTCCAAAGAAACTGAAATTTGAGGACACTGATGTCTAATACTTACTGTTAAAATTTCACAAAAATTGGAGGTATCTGAATTTTCACAAAGTTCTTCCAACCCCCCCATCCCTTTTGCTCACTTTGCATAAAACTAAATTGAACTAAAGTCTAGCCTATATTACACACCCTTAAGCCTAGCAGCTGTGTTCCAAAATTCATAATGATAGTTTCATTAATTTAGTTTATGTTGTACAAATATATATGTAAGATAAACATAAACATACCTTACTTTATATACATGCACTCCCTGAATATTAAAGTTGACAAAAGAATGTGCTCATGTTACTCATCGTGTTGCCTGGAATATATATTCCAAAGTTCATAATGATTCATTAATTAGTTTAGGAGATTATCAGTGTGTCAGGTTGTATATGAAAAGAAATCAAATAAAGTGCTCGATCATATAAGAGAGCTAATATAATTTATTTAGATTGCTGAAATATGTAATATACAGTATCTAAATAAAAAATATATATATATATATATATATATATGATAGATAATATGGGTTGTTAGGCTTATTGAACTGATACGATATCTACTATTTTAGAGGGTCGGATATTTACAGCCAAACAACCCATATATGTACCAGCTCTGTTAATAACTATTTTCGTATCGAGCACTATTGGATCAGATTTATTATCTAGTAATAAGTCTAAACTTATATATGAAAAGCGTCTAAATAAAGCAACTCACTTTACCAGGAGTTTGAACACTATAAGGAATCTTAAATAAGTTTTCCTTACCCTTTGTCGTAAGGATATATCAGTGGCCGAACAGGCAAAGATGTTGGATGCAAGTTAAAGGTGACTTTAGTCCGGTGTTCGAACCCAATTACCGGTGATATAGCCTTACTAGCCACACTGATAACTTTTAAGACAAAACATATATGTATTTTATTTACCTCCTCTCCAGGAGGTTAGACACAAGGTCAGGTGTGGGTTTCGATGAAAGTGTTTCTGTGGAACGAACTGGATTCGAACCCAGCACACCTAGGTCCTCAGTCCGCATCGTGGATAAATAAAAAAAACATTTATATATATACTAGCAGGGTTACTTGGCGTTGCTCTGGTTAGAGTGTGGGATAGCATCATATGCAACATGTTAATGAGAGTTTACTTTAACAGCAACCTTGATGTTGTCAGATAGATATCTTACCGACTGAACTATCCAGATATATGTTAATACTCTTAACCTAAAGCTTATAAATCAATTTCATTGTGTAACATGTTAGAAAAGTGTCATTAGCTCTAAGGGGCAGCTAGAGACGCAAAACTACTGCCATTATGTTCACATACAAATCGTACATATGAACACACTTATATTTAAGGTACACTCCCTAGTATGTCTTCGTTTTTAGGGACAGACATGCACACAGACAGGTGTTCTCCTTTATTATATATATAGACAATCAAAAATAGACGACCGTTAGGGAGTCTATTTTTGCTAGGCTGTGGCGTTCTTGGGTGGTGAGACATTGTTTCGGACCAAAAATATTTTTAGTTAAAAAAAGTCTCCCAATATTTTTTGTTTGAAAAGGGAAAAAAAAATTTTTTTTGGGGTGGGGGTGGGGGGGATTTTGCCCCCCCCCCCAAAAAAAAATTATATATATATATGAGAGAGAGAGAGAGGGGGGGGGGCAGATGAAGAGTTGTTGCATAATAAATATACCAAAGTTCTTCACTTACATTTTATTATATTAAAAATACGAAAAATATATTCTTCGATTTTATATAATTTTATTTCAAAATAATCGGAGGTGGGGTGAGAATCGAAGCTGCACACTCGATATTTCTAGTCTGATGCTTTCCTAACTAAACAATTCAGACTTTTGTTAAGTTGACTTTTAAAATAACACTCATAAGAAAAATAGGATATACATATTTGAAGTTTTAAGGGAGTTCTGTCCCCATGGCTCACTTAGAGGTGAGTGTATATAGATATTCGGCACATAGAGGATAATGTAGAGATTCAGGACCACTTCCATTGTTTTCCCCGGAGAATGTTATACACGTGATATAAATTTCATCAAAATCTTGAAGTTTTAAAGGAGGGTTGGCCTCCATAGCTCCCTTAGGGTAGGAAGGTACTTAGAGATTCGGGATCACTTCCATTATCTATCTCAGATTTTATACATATGATTTAAAGTTCATAAAAATTTGAAATATTTTAATTTTTAAGGGGGTTTATGCTCTCACAACCCCTTAGAGGTGCACTTAGAGATTCCGGAACACTTCCATTGTCTTCCGTGGTCAGTTTTACATAAGAATACACTTTTAGATTTTATGTAGATTCTCTAACCGTTCTTTCTATAGGAAACACACACATACACGCAGACATTATGTCATCCACAAGCAGACTTTCGCTGTATCACAGCTCTTCAGTGTGGCTAGACAGGAAATTAACTGTCTAGTTGACAGTCGGTGCTTCTAACTATTCGATCATCAATCACAAGCCATGAGTAAGCGAATTCTCAATGTTTATATAAACACTGTCAACCATCAAAGAATGCTCCATTCGTTTTTTTACAAAGATCTCACACACACACACATTATATATATATATATATATATATATATATATATATATATATATATATGAGTTTAAATTACCTACTAGACACCATTCTCGAGTGTCTTAGGTATTTCTGTATATGGGTCTGTCAGGACAACTTGGCATGACAAGTAAACCCTGACCAAATATTCAAAATTACATAGTATTCAAAGCCCAGACAAGATCCCCTCGACACGGCTATACACTGGCTAATGCGAGGAATGGTGCACCTTCTCCAAGTGATGTTGCCTACAGTAACAACACTTTGCTGGATACTCCACCAGACTAGATGAATTCTTGTCCTGCAATCCGGTAAGACCACAAGAAAGATTTACTATAACATAGTAAACTGGTCAACTTGAGTGAGAAAGTGAATGTTCTTAACATCTTTACTATCTCAATACTTGACAGGTAAAGGAGAACTTTATTGGAATATTAAAATATCTATGTATCTCAGATAGAGATCAAGTGTTAGCCCCAGGAAGGGGCCTCTTGATTTCTGAGAACTTCGACTGAAGTAAAATCAAAATATATGTGTGTTTGTGTTTATTTCAATATTATACATTTATTAAATGATTGGATATGTCATACCTTGAGTTTCATGGATCAGACGCAACTGAGAAGCTGCAGGACGCAGTCAAAGTGCGTCTAATCTATTCGTAAAATTTATAACATTTTAAATGAATACATTATACACTCTTATTTACATAATTAAACACTCTGTCGACATTTATTCATCTTATATGTACTAATATATATATATATATATATATCTATAATGCACAAATACTGATATTGTGTCACTCGGTTCATATGCATATTAGGTTACAATAACGATTTCCTCCATTTAAATTATTTCTTTTTTTATATTACTAACACTGTTTTTCTCTCTAAGATGTGTGGAAAGATTCCCCTTCTTGGCTTTCATTGTTCCTCCCTTTTCCTTTACCCTAATTGCAGCGCTTCCCACTTGTGTCTACATATTCCCTTTTTCTTTTCTAATGTGTAAATAACTTAGAGGGAAAAGGATGCTTTGCTACGCCAATGTTTGGTAGTTACATTCTCTTTTCTTGATGCATCTTTCGTTCACAAGTAACTTCATCTTCAGAATATACACTTACTAATCTTAGTGCATTATGTATCTGAAATTTTCTCGCTCCTCTCTTTTTCTCTTTGGATTTCTCTCTGTCTCTCTCTCCAAGTCTTTCTCTCTTTGTCTCTCTCTCTCTCTCTCTCTCCGAGTCTTTCTCTCTTTGTCTCTCTCTCTCTCTCTCAGAGTCTTTCTCTCTTTGTCTCTCTCTCTCTCTCTCTCTCTCTCTCTCCGAGTCTTTCTCTCTTTGTCTCTCTCTCTCTCCGAGTCTTTCTCTCTTTGTCTCTCTCTCTCTCCGAGTCTTTCTCTCTTTGTCTCTCTCTCTCTCCGAGTCTTTCTCTCTTTGTCTCTCTCTCTCCGAGTCTTTCTCTCTTTGTCTCTCTCTCCGAGTCTTTCTCTCTTTGTCTCTCTCTCTCTCCGAGTCTTTCTCTCTTTGTCTCTTTCTCTCTTTGTCTCTCTCTCTCTCTCTCTCTCTCCGAGTCTTTCTCTCTTTGTCTCTCTCTCTCTCTCTCTCCGAGTCTTTCTCTCTTAGACTCGGGGAGAGAGAGAGAGAGACATTCTCTCTTTGTCTCTCTCTCTCTCTCCGTGTCTTTCTCTGTCTCTCTTTTGCTCTCTGTCGGATCTCTTTTTCTATTTTTATCTCTAAGAGATAGAGAGAGTGAGAGAGACATATCTGCATCTTTACCTCTCTCTTTCCATCATGTAGATAAGGAAAGAAAGAATAAAATGAGAAAACTAACAACATTTATGTTGCTATTCTATCATTACATGTTGTGCATCTGCTTTACTTGGATTCACTTACTCGGTATCTTTGAGTGGGGAAAGGCGTATCAAGTATCTCTTAAATTAGTCGAAAATATACGAAAATATTTTCATTAAAAATTGCCAGGAATTAAAATTGTAGAACTATCAAATACTTAGCTTTAGTTGTTGAACTGGACCTGCTACCTCAACTGTTCTGCATCTACTAACCCAATAACTTTTATCTATTCTTTCAACATAGCCATACCATCGGAGTTTTCCTCTTTTAAATAGATTATCACCCTTTGTTGTCTACTTGGTCATTTACTTGTGGTTCAGAGGCTTCAATTTACAATTGACTGGTTGCCTTAAAAGGTTAGTTACTACAATACTATTTTACCTATAAATTAGGGGGGGGGGGAGAGAAGGTATGAGATGATACCTTTCCCAAGGATATGATTGAAAGTGAATATCTTCAAAAGAACTTTAACTCTTGTAGCAGCCCGTGGCCATTCCAAGGTACAGGCTGAATGCTTTCTCTGTGCAAACAATGGATAAGTTAAGCAGATACAAAGAACAACGCGTGCATTGTCATAATCTATTTACAGAATACCAAGAACAAGATAGAATGAAAGGACGATCATAAAACCTTATCTCTAGGAAAACTTGCTTTACAGAAAGAGGAATTACTGCTGTAATGGAAATTGGGTTTGTGCAAGTTCAGCAAAGTGAACAATGATATTGTATATTGTTATAACTAAAGACAAAAGCATTTGGAGAATACAGATCTTCACCAAAACCAAACAATAACCAAATTGACATGAGTCCATTTTCAGATATTTTCTCTAAATTTTCACATTGACCCTAGTGTTGTCATGATATCGGAATTTTAACTCCAATATCAGTGTCATCTTTCTTTACACCATCAGTAATATAAATAACGTATATTGTATCTTAATTGGCAGGAGAGGTGGTGGAGACAGCTGAAAAAAAAAAATCAGATTCTGGAGTCTATTTTTAAAAAAATCCGATTTTGAGTCTGCCTCCTGTAAAAATTGCTGACTCTTGCTTCCAACTCTTCATCTAAACAAAAAGAAAATGTCTCTTAACTCTGTTTTAAAATCTCTGACTCCTGCAAAAATGACGTATTTTGACTCCCCCTCCCCACTAATTGCTACATTCATGAGTTTTGTAAATTATAACAATTGTATGAACTGTTTTTGTTTTAATTAGACTGAGTTAGTTCCTATTTACTTGCCTCCCCATGAGAGCAAAGTTAGACACAAGGGATAGTTTTAAAGTGGGGAAAATCCAGCTCCTCTAAAAAAGGGCACTCTGAATTGGAACAAAAATAAAAAATTGCCTCAGTCGAAAAAGACTTCTCCTTCACTGACCGAGGACAGAAAAAACCAAGTGCAGCATCAGAACAGATACTACACTTTGCTCCTAATCAAAATCTTCACAACAGTTTATTTTACTTCTGCACGTATAAACCATTATACACCAGTGTCGTCGTCGTCGTCGTCGTCATCGAGAACCTAGGTTCTTGCTTGTTTGTGGATATAAACACTCGGACACCGATGTGGTGTTTTTAATAAAGGTTTATTACGAAGAGAAGAACAGTTAGAGAAAAAAATCACTAGCGTGTGAGAGAGAAAGACAGACAGCTAGACGGATAACTTGTACCGCTACATATAGTTATATTGTACCCGCCCCCCTCCCCCTTGAGGCCGCTGCCATGAACACGTCTTCTCTCCTTGAAGTATCACCAAACAAGAGACAGAAAATTTCTGCCCGGAAGTCACATGGTTTCGGTGACTTCATTTCTGGGGGTCACCTCTGACCCTTAAGGTGTCACTGAAACTTTCCATTCAAACAACGGGCCTTGTTATGTAACAATTTTAATATTTATAGAAAGACTATAGGTACCCCTGACCCGTTGGGTCACAGCTACTACCACCATTTATTCTACTTTAATTTGATTTGAAAATTCATAAACTGTGACATAATAGTTAGAACGTTTTTTCTTGCATAACTAAAAATAAGTTTCTTTTACTTTTGTATTATCCAAAAGAATAAAATAGAAGTAAAGATACTTATTTTGCCATCTAATTTAAATATAGGTCTGTGGTGTCTACAGACACTTATGTAAATTAGATGGCAATGCTAAAAGGAGTCACTCTTTCTCTAAATGCTCACAGACACACTAAGAAATATTAGAGAGTGATTGAATCAGCATAGTGAGAAGAATCGAGAGAAATAGATAGGTAGCTAAAAGAGAGACGAGTTACTTGTTCAGTTAATTACAATTTACGGCTAATTAGAAGAATTAAAATGGAATTTTTTTTTCAAAGATAACTCAATCCCAAAATTAAGAAATTTTATGTGAGCATATGGGAAAAAAAGCCTTTAGGAAACAAACGTTGATTCACTCAACTTTAGAATAATAGATTGCGTGTTATTAATTAAAGCTATGAAAATTAAGATTTTGTTAGATTTTTTTTTAAAATATTACATTTTAATCATAATCTAAGTTTTAGATATTTTTTGAGAAACATAACGCGCATATGTTTGTAAATATAGGAGTGTACAACTACCATAAAAAAGATGGAAAAGTATGCTTCATTAGTGTTCGCACTAATAATATTCATATAAAATAACGTCTTGGTGAAGTTCAGAAAAATGAAAAGAAAAAAACGTATCAATCTGTATAGAAAGGATAAACGGAAGGAAACGTCTCATTATGGAAATAGAGTGAAGAATATCTTTCCAAATTCACTTCAGACAGCACGGGGGGGGCGGACTTGCTATTTGTTTTCGTCATTCCCTAAACACTTGAAATGGTTTCGCACGGCAGTTTTTTTTGCTTGCTAAATTTTGTGTGACGTGTGTGTGTGTGTGTATATACACACACACACACACACACACACACACACAAAGTATTTTTGCCAAATTGTCATATGTAGGATCCATAGGTTTTATGTTCCATTATTCGCAAGTACTTTCGATTGATTCATTCAATCGTCTTCAGTTTTTTTCATATCCGCTGATTTCGTCAAACAGTATGGCAATGTATGGCTTTTTAAATGTACACATGGATGATGAGACGCCGTATGTGGGACATGATCACATGCAAAGCACGTGACAAATTAAAAAGGTTAAAAGTATTTTTTTTTTTTTAATAATAATAAAATCAGATTTATCATTTTTTTTTTATTAAGAATTCAAAACCTCTAAACCACATAAGTATCAATAACATCTCTCAATCCCAAAACTTAGTAGAACGGACCAACGTAATATATCAGTTCCAATGCCCTTTGGAAAAATATATCTCCAACAATACTAAAACTGATTATTACATTGACTACATCACCACTATACTTTCCCATAGACTCACATTACATCTCTCTGACTCTAGTTCAATCTGCCAACACTTAAAAGAACATAACTGCACCCATTCACTATTCAGGCACCTCTTAGTCGACAACGCAAAAATTATACATCATGACCCTAATATAAAAAGACTAACATTTCTTGAAGCACTGTATATAAAAACTAGACACCCTACAATCAACAATACCAATTACGAGTCTAGCCACAGTATTTTAAAATGCCTAGTTTAGTAATTAACTTCAACAAAAAAAAATACTTTTAACCTTTTTAATTTTGTAATTTTTAATTAGTCATGCGCTTTGCACGTGATAATGTCCTGCATACGGTGTCTCATCACTTAAGCAGACAGTTAAAAATCCATACATTGCTGCACTGTTCGTCGAACTCTGTAGATATGAACAAACCAGACTAATACCCCACCTAAAGACGATTGAATGAATCAATCGAAAGTACTCGTGAATAATGGAACAAAACTTATGGATCCTACAGATGACAATTTGACAAAAATACTCGATGGACCATTCGAAAGAATCAAAAAGACTTATTAAGCAGAAGCATTTAGTGTTGTTCAATAACGTTTGCCTTATATAAAAAATAATTTAATATTATCTAAAATTAATATATATATATATATATATATAATTATATATATATATATATATATAATTATTAATGACAATATATGTATTAGCATATACTATCAGTGCCCTTTTACTTTGCAGTCTCCTTAAAAGATTCAGCTCGATGATTGTCAATTAGTGACAACAGAGCAAATATAAGTCGGGTTCATATTATATTCCAATAACCATGTTTTTATTTTATTTTTATTTTTATTTTTTCACATTTCCAAAAAACATAAAATTTCTGTGAGATATATTTTTTACGGTCCGTTTCATTTGTCTTGTGCCAAACAACATTTTTATGTTAATATCGTCTCTGCAACATTACAAAATCTTGGAATTTTTCTGATTTTGTAATGTTGCAGAGACGATATTAACATAAAAATATTGTCTGGCACAAATGAAACGGACCATAAAAAATATCTCACAGAAATGTTATGTTTTTTGGAAATGTGAAAAAATAAAAATAATAAAATAAAAACATGGTTATTGGAATATAATATGAACCTGACTTATCTAATATATATATATATATATATATATATATATATATATATATATATCAAGGGAGGCGCGAGAGCGCTCTATCCTTTAATAGACTTCAAAAACGGCCTATGCTAGAAATCTCATTTCTTTGATCAATCATTACTCAAAAACCAATAAACCA